>JAJJWW010011776.1:0-129510 GCA_023531295.1 Papaver armeniacum | reverse complement strand
GATATAGTGAGGGGTGTAGTGTAGGATTTCCTGCAACTACACCAATGGCATGCGTGGCCAATTTGGGTCGCGTCCTGGTAGGAAAAGCTACCAGCGAGCGTGTTGGCATGTGCCAATGGCATGCGTGGCCAATTTGGGTCGCGTCTGGTAGGAAAGGCTACCGGCGAGCGTGTTGGCATGTGCCAATGGCATGTGTGGCCAATTTGGGTCGCGTCTTGGTAGGAAAAGCTACCGGCGAACGTGTTGGCATGTGCCAATGGCATGCGTGGCCAATTTGGGTCGCGTCACGGTAGGAAAAGCTACCAACGGCGTGTTGGCATGTGCCAATGGCATGCGTGGCCAATTTGGGTCGCGTCTGGTAGGAAAATCTACCAGCGAGCGTGTTGGCATGTGCCAATGGCATGCGTGGCCAATTTGGGTCGCGTCCCGGGTAGGAAAAGCTACCAGCGACGTGTTGGCATGTGCCAATGGCATGCGTGGCCAATTTGGGTCGCGTCTGGTAGGAAAAGCTACCAGCGAGCGTGTTGGCATGTGCCAATGGCATGCGTGGCCAATTTGGCCTAGATTGCATGGTTTGCAAGCCTAGGCGCGGGCGCCATTTTGGTATGGCGTGGCTAGGGCCAAGGTAAGGGTGCTTGGCTTGGCGTGGCATGACTAGCGTAGCTAGGGCCAAGGCAGAGTGCGTTTGGCATGGCGCGGATAGCTCGGTCTAAGTGTGGCTGGCATGATTTGCCATTGGCACGGAGGTGCGGCTAGCATGGTTGGCATGCTTTGGCGCGTTTGGTGTGACTAGCATAGCTAGGGCCAAGGCGGAGTGTGTTTGGCATGGCGCGGCTAGCTTGGGCTGGGTGTGGCTGGCATGATTTGCCATTGGCACGGAGGTGCGGCTAGCATGGTTGGCATGCTTTTGCGCGTTTTGGTGTGGCTGGCATTATTTGCCATTGGCACAGAGGTGCGGCTAGCTTGGGCTAGGTGTGGCTGGCATGATTTGCCATTGGCACGGAGGTGCGGCTAGCATGGTTGGCATGATTTGCCATTGGCACGAGGTGCGGCTAGCTTGGGCTAGGTGTGGCTGGCATGATTTGCCATTGGCACGGAGGTGCGGCTAGCATGGTTGGCATGATTTGGCGCGTTTTGATGTGAGTAGCATAGCTAGGGCCAAGGCAGAGTGCGTTTGGCATGGCGCGGCTTGCTTGGGTTAGGTGTGGCTGGCATGATTTGCCATTGGCACGGAGGGGAATTAGGGTTTTGTTCGTCGTAACCCTAATTTGAAAAAATACCCCCTATTAATTACTGAATACATGCATTAAATATTCTAATAAATGTGTCACCGGTGACATTAGGTTATTTGGGGTTTTACGATTTTACCCTTTGTTTAAAAACCACCATCAACACCCATCAAATACCCCCAAGCCTGCCTTTTGCTCGTCCTCGAGTAAAACACAAAACCAAAAGAAAAGTCCTTCTTACACCAAAATATACTCACAAAGTTCTAGGACAAAATAGAAGCTCGGATTCCATGAAGTGTGACATGTGCAATTCAGTTTTAGCTCACAGCAAATGGATATGTCAATCTAGATTTCAAAGGCACAATTCTAGCACCGGAACAACTAAAGACATGTAATAAGAGTGTAAAGTGTATCTACACATGTTTATAGAATGACCAGAAGTTATGACTGCCAATTACCAAGAGATATTTTTTTAGGCTAAGAACTGAATTCAAAGCCAAGCTAGCTGTCCGGCTTTACGAGAATTGTGAATGTTCACCTAAGAGTTGGTGATATTTCAGCTTACCCGCGTTGTACATCGATGGCTACACCCTCCATTGCTTTATTACATGACTATTTACAACACATAATAGAACAAAGACATTGACTGCAATATTTACATTGACTACTCTCATTTGAAGCAAGAGAGACACTTTAACATTTTTACTGAAATAGAACACAATAACAAACAATGAGTACTCTTTCTTTTCTTTTCTTTTTTTCTGATTTTTTCTGATTTTTTTTAACTGATTTTTTAACTGATTTTTCATCTGACTTTGCAATAACAAGAGATACAAACACAACATGACACAACTTTACACAAAAGCTCAAAAATACATTACATGACACTTTTAGCAAGAGGCAGCCCTTTTCGATGCACCCGGTCAAATTCAATGGTTGCTTTTCTTAACGTATCCTCCACCTTCTATCCCAGCCAACCAAATAACAAGCTAGTCAAGTCTCATTCAGTTTTAAAGTGATTGACAGTCTAATTAACCGATAAAACACCTGCCCGAGGCCATACATGTATTGGTAGATCGTGCATTTGCAAATTTCTTATCAACATGTGAATTGTGCTAGAATCAGGGGTGCCTCATCATCTAGACTAAGAATCCTAAGATTTTATATCATGCACAGGTATCACAGATCAAGGTAAATGAGCTCCATTAATCATTTTTTGTTTTTTTGTTTTTTTTAAGGTGTTATCCATTCACAAGATTCAAACATACCAAATTGCTACAAATTAAGTTCATGTGATATCTACTTGTACCCCCAAACCTATGTTAAACAGTGTCCTCAATGTTTCTAAGGATACACAAATTATAACATGACATGAATTTCATGAAGATAACGAAAGGTTAGAGAGTACCGGATCCAAAAAGTGTTGCCAAACCAGATAGTTGAGCAACGATGTAGATATCACAAACAAAATAGAGATTATATACAGCAAACACTAATTTGGAAAACTGAAACCAAAAGAAAGCAGGAGGAGACAAAGGAATTCTAAACCTGTGGTATGTACAAGGGGTGAATTAGTTCAGTCCACATAGATGGGATCTGTCAGGTCGGTTGTTTCAATTTCAGGTGGAATTGGTTCAAGGAACGGTTTCAATCTCTGCTCATTGACCTTGAAGACGTTCTTTGTTGCTACGTCTTCGAGTTCTACAGCTCCATGAGGGAATATTGTTCGCACCAAGAACGGGCCTGTCCATCTAGAACGCAATTTACCTGGAAAAAGATGCAAACGTGAGTTGTACAATAAAACTTTCTGTCCGGGCATGAATAACTTGCGCAAAATGCGCTTGTCATGGAACACCTTCATTCTATCTTTGTACATCTTTGCACTGTCATAAGCATCATTTCTCAGCTCTTCCAATTCATTGAGCTGAAGCTTCCGGTGAGTACCTGCCTTATCAAGAGAAAAGTTAAGTTTCTTTATAGCCCAATATGCACGATGTTCAAGTTCAACAGGTAAATGGCAAGGCTTTCCATACACAAGTCGGTAAGGGGACATGCCAATAGGGGTTTTATATGCTGTTCTATAAGCCCATAAAGCATCATTCAATCGTAATGACCAATCTTTTCTAGACGGGTTAACCGTCTTTTCAAGAATATGCTTAATCTCTCTATTAGAAACCTTTACTTGGCCACTGGTCTGTGGATGGTATGGGGTTGCGACTTTATGAGTTATGCCATACTTGCGAACTAATGACTCAAAATACCTATTGTAAAAGTGTGAACCACCATCACTGATTATAGCTCTAGGGGTGCCAAAACGAGAAAATATGTTTTCTTTTAAGAACGAAAGTACCACCTTGTGGTCATTTGTTTTGGTTGCAATCACTTCTACCCACTTAGAAACATAATCAACTACGACAAGGATATACAATTTACCTTCAGAATTAGGAAATGGTCCCATGAAGTCAATTCCCTACACATCAAACAGTTCAACAATCAAAATAGGGTGCAATGGCATCATGTTTCTTTTAGAAATACTTCCTAGTTTCTGACAACGTTCACAAGCAATACAATAAGCATGTCAGTCTTTGAACAACGATGTCCAATAAAACCCACTCTGCAAGAATTTTGCAGCAGTCTTCTTGGCACTGAAATGGCCTCCACATGCTTGGTCATGACAAAAAGATATCACATCTTTCTATTCACTATTGGGGACACATTTCCTAATGAATTGGTCCGGGCAGTACTTAAACAGGTACGGGTCATCCCAAAAGAAGTATTTAACTTCATCTAAAAACTTAGAACGGTCTTGTCTAGACCAATGCAAAGGCACTCTTCCCGTAACAAGGTAGTTCACAATGTCAGCAAACCAAGGAAACTCATATACAAGCATCAATTGTTCATCGGGAAAAGACTCTCTAAGCAAGGAATCATCAAAAGACTCAACATTTAATCTAGACAAATGATCAGCAACAACATTTTCTGAACCTTTCTTATCTCGAATTTCGAGATCAAATTCCTGCAATAACAATATCCATCGGATGAGACGAGCTTTAGCATCCTTCTTAGAAAGAAGGAATTTTAGAGCAGCATGATCAGTGTATATGATGACCTAAACTTGTCCAATGCAAAAACAACAGCAAGCAATTCCTTCTCAGTAGTTGAGTAGTTAAGTTGAGCATCATTAAGAGTCTTGCTAGCATAGTATATCACATATGGAAATCTATCAACGCGCTGTCCTAAAACATCACCAACAACAAAATCGGACGCGTCACACATGATTTCAAATGGCAATTTCCAGTCAGGTGGTCGGACTATAGGGGCTGAAATTAGAAGAGTTTTGAGTTCTTCCCATGCACGCACACAAGCATCATCAAATACAAAAGCAACATATTTACCAAGTAGATTACAAAGTGGTCTAGAGATTTTACTGAAGTCTTTAATGAATCTACGATAGAATCCAGCATGGCCTAAAAATGATCTAACCTCCCTCACAGAGCGAGGTTGCGGCAAGTGTTGAATAAGGTCAACTTTAGCTTTATCTACTTCAATGCCTTTTTCAGAGATGATATGTCCTAGAACTATGCCCGAGTCCATCATAAAATGACACTTTTCCCAGTTCAACACCAGATTTTTATCTTTACATCTAATCAACACAAGAGTGAGATGGCTCAAACATTCATCAAAAGAAGATCCAAACACGTAAAAATCATCCATAAAGATCTCAAGGAAATTATCTATCATGTCAGAAAAAATGCTCATCATACAACGTTGAAATGTGGCGGGTGCATTACACAACCCAAAGGGCATGCGACGATAAGCAAATGTACCATAAGGACATGTAAATGTAGTCTTTTCCTGGTCCTCGGGTGCTATGTGAATCAGGTTATTGGTTGTAACCAGAATAGCCGTCCAAGAAACAGTAATAACTATGCCTAGATAACTTTTATAACATTTGATCTATGAAAGGGAGAGGGAAATGATCTTTCCTTGTAACTGCATTCAACTTCCTATAATCAATGCAAAATCGCCACCCCGTGGTTACTCGAGTAGGAACTAACTCATCTTTATCGTTTTGAACTACAAGAACTCCCGACTTTTTCGGACAACCCGAATGGGACTAACCCATTTGCTATCCGAAATCGGGTATATGATACCCGCATCAAGAAGCTTAAGGATCTCACCTCTAACAACTTCTTTCATGTTAGGATTTAGTCGCCTCTGCATTTTCCTAGATGTTTTAGCATTATCTTCAAGATTTATGTGATGCATACAAACTATGGGACTAATACCCTTAATATCTGAGATTGTCCATCCTAAGGCTTCTTTATGATCTCTAAGTACTTCTAAAAGCTTACTCTCTTGTTCTATATCTAAAGCAGACGAAATGATTACATGCAAAGTATTAGAAGAACCCAAGAATGCATATTTAAGAGTACAAGGCAATGGTTTCATTCAAGCTTTGGTGGCTCAACAAGAGACGGACAGACTTGGATTCAGAGAGTGGAAGTGGCTCCACTCTAGATTTCCATTTAGTCGTGTCCATGAGAGGTGCAGATTCAAGCAAAGAATTCACTTCACTTATGTATTCATCATCAAACAGATCCAAGTAAAAATTATTCAAGCAAGCATGCAAAGGGTCAACAGACATGCTACTTGATAACGAATCCTGAACCAAACTTTCAATCATGTTGATTTCATGCACATCATCATCATCATAAAGATCTAAATGTTGCTGACTAGCATTAAAAACATTCAACTCCACAGTCATGTTACCAAATGACAACTTCAACACTCAATTACGACAATTAATAATTGCATTGGACGTCGCCAAGAAAGGACGTCCTAAAATGACAGAATGTGACAAATGCGGGTTTTGCACAGGCTGAGTATCTAAAACAATGAAGTCCACAGGAAAATAGAACTTATCAACCTTAATAAAAACATCTTCTACCACACCACGAGGAATTTTGACTGACCTGTCCGCCAATTGCAGAGTTATAGGGGTTGCTTTCAACTCTACAAGACCTAACTGCACATATACCGAATATGGTAGTAGGTTCACACTAGCCCCTAAGTCTAGTAACGCCTTATTGACCGTATGGTCACTTATCTTTCATGTGATTGTGGGACAACCTGGGTCTCTAAAATTAGGTGGAGTCTTGTTTTGAATGATAGAACTTACCTGTTCAGCCAGAAAAGCACGTTTGTGCACATTAAGCTTGCGCTTTTGTGTGCACAAATCTTTCAGGAACTTAGCATAAGCAAGGATCTGCTTGATTGCTTCGAGAAATGGAATGTTAATATTGACTCGCCTGAACAATTCCAATATCTCGTTATACTGCATTTCTTTTTTTTGTTGCTCTAACCTTTGAGGAAAAGGATCTACAGGCGCATTTGACGACACAAAAACATTAACCTCAGCAGATTTTTTAGATCTAGGGTCATGCTCAGTCTCATTTTCAACAACTGGTGTATCATGCAATTGTGACTTAGACACAGAATCACCCTTTCCAGACATGCTTACATTGTTATCAATTACTTTACCACTACGAAGAGTAGTATCAGCATGTGCAGTCTCATTACAAGTAGACGTACTTGCCTGAAATGTACCTTTTGGGTTTTGTTCAGGCTGACTTGGAAACTTACCCTTTTCCCTGTCATTAAGCACATCATATATCTGACCTATCTTAAGTTCTAGACTTGTAAAACGTTGGTCAGTGGTCTTCTAATTTTGCAAAAGATTTTGGGTCAACAGACCGACACTTTCTTCAATGCTTGATAATTTCTTTTCAGAAGGATGATGTGTGTATGATTGTACCTGGGGGTTTCTAGGATATGAATATCCTTGTGCGTTTCCTGATGCACTCCCATGTACAAGGCACTTGGACCATGAAAAGTTAGGGTGGTTCCTCCACCCTGGTTTGTAGGTCTATGAATAAGGGTTATGTTCTTGATTTTGATACAAAACATGGGCCTGTTTAGGTCTGGACTCTTGAAATGCATGCAATTGTGGACAGTTATCAACAAGATGATCAGAACTATTACACGCAGCACAAATAGAAATATCAACTTGGTTACAAGAAGTAGAAGCAGCCAGATTTTATATTTTTCTCCAGCTTCTAAAGCCTCGCTCTTCTAGCCAATGATGTTATTTTAGCATTACCCTCAAAGGCGTACTCTATCTTATGGACACTATCCATGTTGGTCAACTTCATAGGTTCTCTAACATACTCCCATTGTTGAGTCTTCTCAGCAACTTCATGTAAAAAGGTCCACGACTCGTCGGCACTTTTATCAGTGAACTCATCATTGCACATTGCTTCAACAATGGATCGAGTGGCAAAATCCAACCCTTCATACAAAATTGTTGAGAGTCTCCACTGTTCGAAACCGTGGTGAGGAAATTGGAGTAACAAATCATTAAACCTTTCTAGATACTTGGACAATGTCTCACCATCCAGTTGAACAAAACTATTTATACTCTGACGAATGGTGGCTGTTTTGTGATTTGGGAAGAACTTTTTGAAAAATTCTTTCGTAAGATCATTCCAAGTTCTAATGGACTGAGGCCGCAAAGCATATAGCCAATATTTGGCTTTTTCCTTCAAAGAAAAAGGAAACAAACGCAATTTTAAGGACTCTTCTGTCAACTGATTGAATCTGAGAGTCCCTCAGATTTCCTCAAAATCTCTCACGTGGTGCTAAGGGTTTTCAGCATCAACCCCTCGAAACACAGGGAGCATATGTATCGTGCTCACCTTTAACTCAAAATGACCAGCAGTTTCTGGAAGAACAATACAAGAGGGCTGGCTTGTCCTCGTGGGGTACATGTAATCTTTGAGACTGCGGGGTTGGACTATCTCTTCACCCATTGTCTCAGGTTGGTCAGGTCTTTCCTCAACAGACACAGGAATCTCAACTACTTCCTCTCGCTGAATTCTAACTAGACGATTTGTATGGTCTCTAAAAGACACGATCATAGCCTAACATGCATATCAGTAAACATGTTATAACAATCAGACAAGCATGCATCTTACAATACAATGAATCTAAACTTATGAGAAATTAAAAGCTAGTTTTTTTTTAAAAAAAAAATTATGCACACAGATTCACTATGATGTATATCTCAGGAAAGTAGAAATGAGTAAACCAGGGAAGTAAAGACAAGATAAGTGGATGAATGGTCCTCAGATTCAGGGATAACAGCACACAGACGACCAATGAATCACAATTCAAAGAAACAACTTCTCAAGAATCAAAATCTAAAAAGTGCACACATGATTATTATGTTGTACTGATCAGATTGGCAGCAACTGCACAGAACCCTTGTTGGGGTTGTGTATGCAGAATGGGTATGTTTCAGAATTCAGATAACCCACAGAACACAACAGGTAACATGCTTTCAAGTATTACTGATTCATGCACAAAGGTACCAATGATACTAGTTCAACAGACAGTCAGGATATATCACAAATTTATGCTTTTGATAATCAATTTCAGGGATGAGTGCACAAATATTTCCAAGATCGACGGAATAGTCAGTGATATAATAATACAGCTAGCAAGCAGTTTACTCGCAATCACAGAGTCATGTATACAAATATATTTCAGGGGTTTGATGATGGAGTATCTAGTTCAGTTTGCATGCGAGAATGATGTATCATTCAAGGAAAAAATATTTATGTTGAGGAACGATACCACCGGTACAAGACCGGGTTTAGGCACAACCAACAGGTTTCCTCGCAATCTTTTTCCCTAGCCTTTGAGTTGCAATGCAGTATCCCAGGTACCTGTTGAGCTCAAAAGAGGAATTTCAGTAACCAGAAATACGCTGGTAAAGCAAGGAAACAAAAAAAAACTACCGACAATTAACAAACTAGAGTAGCAAGACCAATACTGTGTACCACACTGACAAACTAAGATATCACTAATCGAAAGATCTGAACAGAACAGAATGAAGTTACATGAACATATGGATTATACAAAAAAGCTAAGATCTAAACAAGTATATATACAACCTAAACTGAAAAACTAGTAAACTGAAGATGCAGAGATTAAAACTACAGGATGCAGCTAGCTATGATGCAAACAGAACAGAGTGGATCTGAGACACACAACACTTAAAGACAATGAGGTGGCTACTGATTCAAATTTAACAACAAACTACGTGATGGAAATAGTTACAGGTGAGTTATACTACAAATTACAGATTACAAAGAAAGTGAAAATTAAAACTACAGCTAAGATGCTTACGAATTACAAAGAATCCTACATATGCAAGGTATATGAAATGGAATTGCGAAAACCAAAGTTATGATATGTTCAACTACGAAGAAAATTAAGTAAAATGAAACTCGACGAGACCCAAAATATGATGTAAACGAACCGACAACTCAGATTTTAATCTAAATCTAACCTATGCCTGCACAGTCCAAAGAACAAAAATTTTAAACCTAAAATAACAGCTATGTAACACCTGTTACAACTTATGATTCAGCCAGCACAATGAAAAGAGCAGAAAAGTTTAGGAATGATGCTGCAATGCAGTCGAGGTGAAAAAAGTTCAGGTTTGTAGATTCAATGTTCACATACACCAAGCGCTGAGATTTAATTGAGTAGCAGGCAGTACAAGGTGACAATGACTACTTACTGATGGAAATATACATATGGTATTACGCTTAAAATTTTGAAACAAAGGATCTTATCAAATCACAACTGAGCTACAGAATTACAACCAAAAGTCACACATTGAGAACAGTTGCAGACAACTCAAACTTGAGATGAGATGAAAGTTATATACAAGGATGGTTGAAAATAACTAAGTTAAATTATACTAAACACATGTTATACTGACTCAACCAGATACAGGACAATGAAAGTAAACAAAAGAAAATGGAAGATACAGATGTATGAAAGATCAGTAAAGTGGAGAAAAAGAAGCAACTACACCGCTACCGAGTCCCCGGCAGCGGCGCCAAAAACTTGGTAGGCTAAGAAAAATACCTACAATTATACTGCAAGTGCACAGTGCCTTATTGTGTATAGTGCAAATACAGGTTGATTCACAGGGACAAGGTGAATGCAAAGTTAAATTCAAATCCTTACTTTACTAATTCAAATCAAAGAGTTTGTCGAAACGATTAGATATTGGCAAAGAGAATTGACTCGAAGAACAGAATGTAATTTAAATGAAAGGTTAAACACTTGATAAGATAGCACTAGAGCTATCAATTCCACCACTTAACCTACACTAGATAATTTAGTTACCGAAATTGTTCTTATCCCTTGTAACGGATCAGCGGTGAAGATACAAGTTTTTCACCCTTCCAAAAGGGTTTCAAAGATGGATAGTTCAATCACAACTAAGATATCAATCCCTAGTATTAGTTGTCTTATTACAGCACAACTAATCACAAATTGAAAACATACAGTGAAGCGTGAGTTGATGCAACAAAAAATAATTGATCTAACAACCTAGGATGCAAGACATACTAGGTGAAAGTTATAAGTTGCAACATAAAGACTAAACTAAATCCTGTTCAATTAAGCTCTACAAGAACAATCTCATTAACATAAGAAACTAGCAGTAAGCTAAGGGTTTCATCAAAGCCCTAGCTAAGAAAGTTAGAACATAGCTTTTATAGAAACAGATGGAGTTCTGATATTCATAAAATGGAAGCTCTTTTCCTTTCAACTGAGTTCTGTTAAGTCACTTAACAACAAAAGAAAGAGATGAAAACTAAGTTCTCCTCCCCTCACTCCCTGCATACCAAAAATTACAACACAATACCCCTATTTATACATCAATTTCTCCCCCAATTTTCAATCCCTATTCTCAACAGAAACATTATAATATTTAGGGGTTTTGTTCTCAAAACTCACCATTATGTAAGACTTTTCATTCATGCACCATCACTGCACTCCTCATCCATTTGACTGATGTTGTTGCCGACGAATTTAGACCTAATTGCCACTTGCTTAATCATCACAGCCACCCTATTTACGTCGATTGCGCGCTGCTGTTGCTGATGTTTGCAGAGAGTAACAAGATCAAATCCCTAGCTTGATAATTCCGTCGGTTTTGAAAACCAAACAACTGACCTATTCTTGTAGGAGTCAAAACCTAGGGTTATGAATAAAATGGATGGTGAATAATGAGACAAAGGGTGATTCGCAATAGAGAGAGGTGAAATTGTCGATAACAAACGATGGAGAGATTGATTTGAAATGAAAAATAGGGATAGAGAGATAAGACTGACAGAGTTAGGGTTGTCTGGTTCTCAGATGATAGAGAGGGTGTTGTCGGCTGTGTAAGAAAGTGAAATGAAAGAGGGATTTAGGGTCTGTTTGGGTGTTGTTCATGAATACATGTTTTTGGTATATGAGAGTGGAACTTAGACCTGACTTCTTTTCTTTAACTCCCAACATGGGTATCACTTGGATTATGGCCCATTACTTCATCTCATGGTCAGATAATTCTTCTTACATTAGTAGATCCATTAGCTTCTCAACTCTGCTGGTACCATGGATGCGTTCTCCACTACAAGCGTCTGCATAACATCGACTTGGTAACTAGCTTGATAGGGTCTTGTAGCTCCACTTCCTCCAAAGCACAAGTTCGGACCATTCTTTTAATTCCCCTAGAATTTCAAAACAAAAGTCAGGACAATTGCTACACATTTCACTTGCAACGAATAAGAAATACAAGATACAAAATTTAGCATAAAAACAAGCAATTAGTGCAACAAAATGGCATAAACACCTACAACAAGATAAGAATGTATGCGATATTAGGTGCCCATCAAAAAGCAGCGAAATACCTTGGTGTATTAGAACAAGATGGATGAAAGCAATCCTGAAATTAGCTGAAGTTACATTTATTCAATGCCCCAAAGAGATAAACTTCACAACAAATAATTTGGCACAAAGAGGAGAAGTTTTGAATGCTGGAGAGAGAATCATACATTCTGGAAGACCACATTTCCTTAAGAGTATAGAATTGCAAGGAGTAGCCTATCTTAGCTTATGCTAATTCAAGTGTATACTTCCACATTACTTTGGCTTTGCATAAAACAGTTCTGTTTTTAGTCTTGTAATAAGTTGGTCTTTACTTTAGTCATGTAATACTTTAGTCTTGGCTTTTGCCTTTCAATCTAATAAAATATGTGATTTAGCAAAAAAAAAAAAAAAGTCATGCAAGTTTTGTTCATTATCAAAAAATGGTTGATGAAAATGTTCAGAACATTACAGACTTGGTTCAAAAGTTCAGAACTACTACTTTAGAACTGGAGAGCCTTCTGAGATAATAGTCCACAACGAAGAACAAGAAGTAATTGAAGAAAGCTCTGAGTGGGAATTTTGCCTAGTTGGTAAAATCATTATTGAAGGAAATATGGGTTTGAAGACAGTTGAAAATAACATAGGCTATTCATGGCCATTCCTTGCTGAAGATGAAGTGCAGATTAATTGTGGAGATAGACACTAATTTCATAGTTTTCAAGTTCAAGGAATAGGATACTGTGAAGAACACTTTTGATACAAGACCATGGAGCATCAATGGGTGGCTTGTAATCCTACATCATTATAGTGCTGATATGATCTACCAAGAGTTAGATTGGACTCACCAATGTTTCTGGATTCAGCTGAAGAAACTCCTTCCAGAGCATATGAATGTGGATGTAGTCAGAAAGATGGATTCACTAATGGGTGAAGTCATTGTTATAGACCCTCCAAATGTTATTCCTAAAGATGGTAATCCAGTCAAAGTGTGTGTTATTTTGGATATAAATAATCCAATGAGAAGAGGATTTCTAGCTATGACTAAAGTCAGTGTACAAGATGGATAAAATATTTCTATGAAAAACAACCAAAGAAGCTATGTCCCAATTGCTTTATTCTTAATCATATCAAAGGTGTTTGCAACGCTCACTATTGCTGCAATTGCTGCAACTGAATATCTGGAAGTTGTGCACAAGAAAGCTCACTATTTTGGTGCTAAGAATCTCAAAGGAAAAGGCAAAGTAATAGAACCAAAGGCTATAGCACAGGTTCCAGTTAGAATTCAAAAGGCTAAAACTAAGAATCCAATTTTTGTTCCTCCTCAAGATGGTATTAAGGTTATTGGAAGAGTTGTATATGCTGATGAAGATGATGCCCAGTATTCTGCTAGACTTGGAAAATGCCAGAGAAGCAACCAAACTGAATTGCATATGGAACTCAGACTGCTCAACTCTTGGAAGCCAATCTCAATGACAAACATCTTGCATCACAAGTAATCTCACAGACCGCTCAGCAAGGAAAAGAAATCAATAACACCATTGGGATTGGAAAGATTTCTTCTAGACTCTATTCTTTTTATTATCTGCAGTTATTATTATTTTTTTCAAAGGATTTCAAAATGAAAATATTATCTTGGAATGTTCAGGGTAAAAAAATAGTTTCACAAAACAATAACTTGAAAACCTTGTTAGATTACAAAGTCCAAATTTTGTTTTTCTTTGTGAAACTAAAATTGATGTTCCTAGGATGGTCTTTATTGCTCAATCTGTCCATTATCACAACTATGATTACATAGATAGAGTTGGTTGTGGGGGAGGTCTCATACTTATGTGGAAGGATGGTATCACTTGTAACATTGTTTCTAATGTTGATAACATTATTCATGCCCTAATTAAGTTAGATCCTAGTAAACCAGAATCTCTGGTATCTTTTATGTATGGATCCACTTATAATGATCCTAAAAAGAAACAATGGAATTTTCTGCATGGTTTGAGTCAGGATGTCTTTCAACCTTGGATAGTAATAGGAGACCTTAATTTTTATCTTTCTAGAAACGGTAGCTCTGACACTTGGGTCCAAAATATAGTTAGAGACTCAGGTTTAATGGACTTAGGATTTGAAGGCAAAGATTTTACCTGGACTAGTAACAATTATAATACTAGACCAAAAAAGGCTAGGCTATATATGGCTTTAGGAAACAATGATTGGTTTTTGCATTTTTCTCAAGCTAAAATTATTCACCTAAATCATATAGCTTCTGATCATTGTCCTATTTTGTTGATTACTGATCCCATCCCTAGGAAACTTTGGAGACCTTTTAAGTTTTTTGGAACTTGGATACATCATAACACCTTTAGCAACCAACTTGAAAGTGCTTGGAATGTTAATGTAAATGGCAGCCCTGCTCATAGATTTAAGTACAAACTTCAGAGTACTAGGTTATCTCTGTCTCAGTGGAAGAAACTAGAATTTAGAGATATTCAAAAAAAAACATCAATAACATTCAAAATCAGCTTGATATTGCCCAAAAACAAGTTAGTTCAGAAGGTCAATTTATGAGAATTAAAGCTCTAACTAAAGACTTAGAAAACTGGTACAATATTCAAACTAGTTTCTATAGAGAAAAGTCTAGGGATAAACATGTTCTCGACATGGATAACAACACTAGGTATTTTCACTCTATGGTTAAAAAAAGACTTCATAGGAATAATATTGCTACTATTTGTGATGCTAATGGTAATTGGTATACTTATAGGGATGATTTCTCTAATCTTCTTACTAATCATTTTAGGACTATTGCATGCACTAGTAATCCTGTTTTCTCTGAAGCTGATTTTGATATCATTCCTCATGTTATATCTGATGATGATATTTTTCTCTAGTTTCTGTTCCAACTGTTGAGGAAATAATTCATGTTGTTAAGTCTATGCCATCTTGGAGTTCTCCTGGTTCTGATGGATTCCAAGCTAGTTTCTACCAATCACAATGGCACATAGTTGGTAAGGATGTTATTGATGTGGTTCAAAAAAAATTTGAATCTGGTTATATGCCAAAATGCTTGAACAAAACTTATATCTATCTTATTCCCAAGGTTAAAGACCCCAAAAAGCCAGCTGACTTTAGACCCATAGGCTTGTGCAATATGTCTTATAAGATAATTTCAAAAAATTTAGCTAATAGAATAAGACATTTTCTTAAGAAGCTAATTTCTCCTTATCAAGCAGCATTTGTTCCTGGGAGAGCTATACATGATACAATAAAAACTCTATAAATTAATGATGTTGGGACCACCAAAATTTATTAAATAAACGAGATATTAATTAACTGATAAATTAATAATTATACTAATTAATATTTTATTGACTTATAGATAAAAAATTTATGAGATAATTATTTTCTAAATATTGTAGAATATTAAATTCTTCAAAGCACTCTTCAATCTTCAACTTTGCTTCATTGTAAACTTCGATCAACAGATAACACAAGTTTAGACAATTGGGACGAACAGTTAGACGGTGAAATGACCCAAGACCTGCAAAATTTGATTGAAAAGTTGGGTTATCGCAATTCAATGAATGCAAAATGCGATGAATATCCGGAGGAAGACGAAGTTACGCAATTTTTGACTGATAAAGAAATAATTAAGATCGTCACGGGAACTGATAAACATGGGAAAGATGATGATGAAATCGCTCTTCATGAAACAAGGATAATAAAGAACACGCAATTGGGGGATATGGGAATTAATTGGGGGATATAGCTACAAGACAAAAACGGTGTCCCAATAGCAATTCTGGGTGACCCCCTATGTAATTATTTTTTTAATTCCTAATCTAGCCCCCACTAATTATTGATTAATTATAATTAGTAAAATGTTAAGTATTTGGGGGATAAATTAGTGTGTATTTATTTTTATTTGAATTTGTGTGGGTTAGTTGAGAGTAGAAGGAGGGAAAATGGTTTTTGAGTGGAAATTTTTTTTTGAAAATGGAAGATGATTGTGATGAGAGAATTGCTGCTAAGAGGTTGAAAATTTGATTTTTTTCTTTGAATCCACCATTGTTGCAGCTGAAAAAGCTTGGTGCCGGCATGGTATTCAACCAAATTTTCATAAATTGTTTGCCACTATCCGGGGGGGTTCGGGGGGGGGCGTAGTTATCTGATTTTTCAGGTTTTGATCTTCAAAACCTATTTTTTTGGGTTTTAATCGATCTACTTCTTAAACACGATTATCGATTTTAGAGCATGCCGAAACTACTTCCCAGGCATGGTTTTTTCTTAAATTTCTATGCCGGAAATTGATGAAAAGTATCCGAAAAATTGATTTTTTTTTCGTTAACTACCCAAGCATTGATAGATTTATATCGAGCATGTCGGGCATTTAGTTCCATTGAATTTCATCACTTCCTAAGCATGGTCTTCATCATTTCCGACATGTTCTTCATCACTTCCTACGTGGTCTTCATTCTAAATAACCATGCCGGAACTCACTTCCGGTGTGGTCTTCATCCTAAATTTCTATGCCTTAGGCACATGATGAAAAGTATTCGAAAATTGACTTTTTTTCACTTGACTACCCTAAGCATTAATAGATTTATATCGAGCACATCAATTCCCTAGCATGGTCTTCATCACTTCCGCGTGACCTTCATCATTTCCGACATGTTCTTCATCACTTCCGGCATGGTCTTCATCACTTCCAGCGTGGTCTTCATCATTTCCTGCAAGCATGTTGTTTATCATTTCCGACATGTTCTTCATCACTTCCTGAGAGAAGGAGAAGAGAATTTGAAAGGAAATGGGGAAAATTTAGAATTTGAAAGAGAATGGGGAACATTTGGGTTTCAAAGTTTTAACCCTAAAAGATTAATAAGAAGTGGAGATGGAAATGGGGAATATGATTTTGTTTTTTGATTTTTATTTTGAGGGAAGGGTGTTTTAGTATTTTCGCCCCCAAAAGTCACCCCTTAGCACACACCATGGGTTGGGGGAAGTAATTCATATCCCCCAATTAGTTTCTATATCCCCCCAATTGCGTGTTCATAATAAAGCGGCAATCACATTAAATAATTTCTCGCTGGGTTATGAGAAAAAAAACACCATAAATTCTTACGATGATAAGAAAAATTAGAGAAGATACGCAATGTGATATTGATTTTAACAAATAAAAAAAAGTAAATTAAATCATTTTCCAAAAAATCTTCGTAAATCAATAATGTATTGAAAATATATATAATGAATTATTAATTTATATTTTATATGGGGTCTACATAGGTAATCCAAAATGTATCATCTTATAATTTTAGCGAATTATTAATTTGGTATATTGTCCCCGACTCGGGATTGGCTAAAAATATTATTTAAGAGAGTTTATTAAATAATCAAGTAATAATTAATGGAGTTTCTACTGTAATATCATAATAGATCATGAAGTCATTCATTCAATGAAGCATAAGGAGGGTGTTAGTGGTACTATGGCTTTGAAATTAGATTTATCTAAGGCTTTTGACAAGCTTGAATGGACTTTTCTGTTGAAAGTCCTATCTAATTTTGGGTTTAATGATACTTTTTTTGGTCTAATCCATCAATGCCTCTCAACTACTAGTATAAGTGTTCTACTTAATGGATCACCTTGTCAACAATATGAGCCATCTAGGGGTATTAGACAAGGTGATCCTTTGTTTCCATATTTGTTTATTTTAGCAATGGAATTCTTATCTAGAAGTTTATTGGTTGTTGAGACTAACTAGGACATTGCAGGTATCAAAGTGGCTACAAGAGCTCCATCTATGTCGCATCTCTTATTTGCAGGTGATATCCTTATTTTTGCAAAAGCTGACAATCACAATATTGATAGTATATTAAGTGTTTTGCATAAATTTGGTAGTGTTTCTGGTCAGACCTTAAATTTTGACAAGTCTTGTGTCTATTTCAGCAATAATCTCAGTCCAGGTGATTTTGAGAATTTGGCGCAAAGGCTGAACATGTCTATTGTTGGTGATTTTGAAACTTATCTGGGTGCCCCTCTTCTTCTTGGTCATTCAAAAGTTAAATATTTTGAACTTATAACTCAATCTTTTGAAGCTAGACTCAATAACTGGGTTAGTATCTCTCTTAATCAGGCAGGTAGGTCTACTTTAGTAAAATTTGTTCTAAATTCTTTACCCACTTATCAGATGGGTTGTTTTAAAATTCCTGCCACCATTATTGATAAGTTAGATGCTCTTCAGAGGAACTTCTGGTGGGGACACAAAGGTAATAAAGGTATAAATTTCTTAGCTTGGACCAATATGAATAAAACCAAGGATTTAGGTGGACTTGGCTTTAGAAATTTAGAAAATTTCAACAAGGCTTTAATTATGAAACTTGCTTGGAAGATAAGCTCTAAGGAAGAAGAACTGTGGATTCAGATTCTTGAATCCAAATATTTCAGAAATAGTAGTTTTCTTCATTTAAACAAGCTCAATGACAGTAGTTCTTGGATTTGGAAAGGTTTATACAGATGCTTAGAAATCATTAAGGAAAATAGTTTATGGTCAGTCAGATGTGGCACTAAAACTAATATTTGGTTGGACAAATGGGTTATTGGTCTTGACCAACCCCCTGAACCTGTTGTTGGTTCACAAGATGTTTCTACTTTGAATCTTGTGTGTGATTTATTTTTGGCAGGAACCAAAATTTGGAATGTTGAACTCATTCTCACTATTTTTTCTCTTGATACTGCTACTAAAATTCTAGCAATGCATGTTCCTAGGTATGGTTCTGACACCCTTATTTGTTACCAGATATGAAGGGTAACTTCTCTGTTAAAAGTGCTTACAATGTCCTTTTTAGTCACAATTGTGATAGCAATCTACCTCAGCCAGTTTCTAATGATACTTGGAAAGCTCTCTAGAAATGCAAGTCCCCACATAAGGTTAAATTGTTGGTCTGGAAATGTCTCAAGACTATTGTCCCAACTAGAGCCAAAATTTATAGATATAAGAAGGACATAGAGATCCATTGTAGCATCTGTAATGCTAGATTAGAATCAGCTGAGCACCCATTTTTAGAGTGTCCCTATGCTAGATATATATGGCTTGGAGTTAACATCAATGTTAGTAATGTTTTGTCTACTTATGGTGATTTAATGCACTGGATCATAAGCTGATGCAGGTAATTATCAAGCAGGAGCATCACAAACTGACAGGGGTTATAAACAGAACTTGCTAATGATTACTTTATGGCATATATGGAAGGACATATGTGCTCTTGTCTTTCAGAATTTTAAACCTAGTAGCATGTTAAAAATTAGTACAATACATACTATGTTGGATAGCTGTAAACTACCTATTTCAATTGGTATTGTGGCTAATGCTAATTTGCAGTTGTAGGTTCAAAATTGGGATCCTCCAGACATAAATTTTATAAAAATTAATATTTATACTTCCTTCTTAAAGCAAAATCTTACAGGAGGAATTGGACTGATAGTGAGGAATTTTGCAGGTAACTGTTTTGGAGCAAAATGAACTTTCTTCAATGGAGGAATGATACCTGATCAAGAGGTGGAACAGCTGGAATGTATGGCAATGAAAGCTGCAGTGGATCTGAAAATTGAAAGAAATTACAATAATGTCATTTTCGAGTCTGATAGTGAGGGCTTAGTTAAGTCAATAAATGAACAAACTCTATATGTTCACTGGATGAATCAAGGTACTATCCTTGACATCAAATTTATGTTAGCAAGTCATGAAAATTTTAAGTGTCAGTCAGTTAATAGGCTTAAGAAAGGGGTACCTGATAGAATAACTAAGAAAGCTAGATCCAATGGAGTGAATTTTTATTTTACAGGAAATTATCCCCAAGACATCTTGGATTGGGTGAATGGTGACATTACTAGATGTAATTTTTCTGCTTATTCAATGAAAATTATTTTTGAAACCAATTCTTTCCCGCTAAGAATAACAACTGGGTGGTAGGGTTTGTTAGAGCATAGCTCGGTTGAACTCACCAAGCGTTGGTATGTCAAGTTTGGTTGTCATATTTTAGTGAACCAAAACTCAATTCAACAGTCGCTTGATTATGTACTAGAGACAACTTCGTATAGGTTAGGCTAGAAAGATTAGGATAATGAGACATACAATTATTACTCGAAGACTTGAAGAATGTGAAGAAGTAACAAGCTACATCGACGACGTCATCCTTCCTCTTGAGGTTAGTAATATTTTGAATTGAACTGTTTCATTCCCAACGTATCTTTCAAATCGTGCTATATTGAAAACATAACTGCGAAGCGGTGAATGATTATACTCTAGTAGACATAGTGTTAAGGAATTTCAATACGAAGTATAACGCTTATCTTTTGAACTTCGTATATAAGACATCGACATAATCGTATGAATGCTATTGCGATTATGTGTATGGGTATGGGTGAAGATTTCGCCCCAGGAAACAATGTTTACATTCGTTTAAAGGAAGTACATTCATGAACTTGTTTTATGAATCGAAAGGGAAATTACTAGGCTTATTGGTATTTTTATTAGTGTAACCGATCATAACTTGTTATGTATCTTGGTAAAACTAGTCACAATGCCTGACTTACGTATTGGTATGACTTTTATTAGTGTAACCGATCCTAAGTAATCACCTAAGATGGTATGATCGATATTTGTAATTGGTGTGACCGATCCTAGTAATTGGTGTGACCGATCACAAAATAATGTGTAATCGATCCTTGTAATTGGTGTAACCGGTCCTGGTAATTGGTGTAACCGATCCGGTAATCAGGTGACCGATCATAAGTAATACCATGAGAATATGGTAACCGGTCCTGATAATTGATGTAACCAATTTGGTAACTGATGTAACCGGTCCCAGTAACCATATTAAGGTAGAACCGATCCTTGTGTTTGGTAGAACCGTAAACCTATGATTAGTGTGTTGATTTGATCAATCACATAGTTCTTGGAAATCAGATGAACCATTTCTAAACTTGTTTGGAAGTGTGGTATAATCGGTTCCAAGATTGTAAATATGAAAGAGGATTTACAAAGAAATAAGATGTCGACATACTTTGAACATGTTCAGTAACTCTTATTTTTTATTGTTCAAAGATATTCCTTAATAACTAAAGGAGATCCCATCGAATATGTTGAGAATCTTTTAATTAAGGTTGTTAATTTTATATGCTTTTAATTACCAGCAATTAAAATGCATATTTCTGGAAAATAAAAATTGGTAATGTGCATTTACTAATTGGAGATTTTCTAGTAGGATTTCGGTCAATATTGGACAGAGCATTTCTGGGAATTATGAAAACCGTATTTGGAAATATATTGCATATCTTGAGAATATTTTCGGTTTTGGAAATTCCTTGGTGTCCAAACTTCCTTAGTCTATAAATACCCAAGTTTGCATTTCAAGTAAACTATCCTAAGAGCCAGCAAAACTACTTTGTTGTGTTGTTACTGGTGGAGCCGTCTATTCGGAAAGGAAAGTACCCTAATTAGGCGGAATCTCTTACGACCGCTCATTTAAAGACTTCGGTGGGATCAAGAAGCTCTACGAGTACCGTTGGTGGGAAACTAGATAATTGCAGTATTATTAGTTTTCGATTTGATTTGATTCACTAACGGTTGTTGAACTTTGATTGCACCTAGTTTGTTTATTCTTGAGAATCTTCTCTTCTGATATAAGATTCACTCAAACTAGATCGAAGTGTCGATGATCTTTAGAACTATTTATAGATCTAAAGACATCTTATGATAATCGATTGTTAACAGACTCCGTGTGCGTGATTGATCACAAGACTCAAGTTGTGGTGTGCAGGTGTTTATTGAAGATTTAAAAAGATTTGAAGACGAAGAAGATTTCTGATTTGGGTTCATAATCTTTGGTGAACAAAAAACTTGATCGTCTGGGATCCAACTATACACTACACCATTTTAAGGAATTTGCAACCCAGTTTTGAAACGGCACTAGTGCCGTTGCGAAATTTCTGTTGCTAATCCCCGTTGCTAATTTTTCGCAACGGCGGTTATCTCTGTTACGAATTCAGCAACCGCGCTAGCAAGGTTGCGAATAGCAACTGCTCTAGGTTCAAGCATGTGAAGCACGTGTGTGGTCGGGAACACTAGGACTGATAACTACGCCCAAGTCAAACTTTGGTCAAGTATACTTGTTTTTGTTTCCACCCTTCAGCCAAAGTCATTCTATATCCTGCCCCTTAATCGATTTTATCCCCTTAATCGATTTTATCTTCATTACTCAGCCACAGCCACAGACTCACTCAGTCTTTCCTCTCCTCTACATCTTCATCTCCATCGCGATCTGCTCAGCTAAGCTCTTATTCTCTTCTCAATCTCTGAACTTTATCATCGTGTCGAAGTGTATCATCAGGTATAATCTTTGATGAATTTTTTAGGGTTTACAGATTTTGATATCTAGGGTTTCAGTTGCGATTTTTAGGGTTCAGAGACTTTGATTTCTAGGATTTAGAAATTTTGATTTAAGTTTATCGAATCCTAGGGTTTCATTTAAGTTTATCGATTTTAGGGTTTAATCTTTGATTTCAGTTTTATCGATTTCATTTGTGAATATGATTTTTTCAATTTCAGTTTTTCAATTTCTTTTTTCCATTTCGGTTTTAGTTTAGGGTTTCATATGTGAATCTAATACGATTTAGTTTTTCCATTTCAGGGTTTGTCAAGGTTGAATAACTGAAGTACTTTGGAGTTCTGAAGAACATTGAAGGTATATTGTTTTATGTTAAGTTTGTTTTAGGGATTTTGATCTATTTTCAATTAAGGGGTTCAATTTATATTTTTGGTTTGTAAATTATAAACTGATTTTTATGGTTTGTTGTTTATATTTCGGCTCATCTGAGTTTGAAGAACTGGTCAGAGTTAGTTTAGGAAGAACTAAGTATGTATATGTTTCTAAGAAATAGTTTTGATTATTTTGGTTGTCCTTTAATTATTTTTTTATCTGAAGTTGGATGATAATAACATGTTTGAGATTTGGGTGTTTTATATTATACTTAATTTGTTTCATATTGTAAAGTCATCTGATGAGAACATTTATTCGTGTTGAGATTGTGGTGTAGCTGATATCGTCTCCTTAAGATCCTCTTATTGATGAGAATATCTGAAGGGTTCTGTTGTAGTTGTAGTTATTACTGATTGCACAACAATTTAGCCCTTATAAAGGGTTCCTAATTATGAAATTTTCTTATAGCTTGTGAAAACATTTAGTGGTGTTGGTGTTGGTCCTATTAGGCATTATTTCATGGTTACGGAAAAAGGAAAGTAAAACCACCTTAACTATTTCTTTCTTCTTTATAAAGATGAAGTAAGTTTTATGTAATTTTTTTTGTGGTTATAAACCTTAATACATATTCTACTTTTTCAGATCTAAGGTACCATTACGGCATTACTGCTTCTCAATCTCAGGTGATTCAATGTCCCCATATATTCTGAGCTGAAGATTTAGATAGTTTCCAGTCTTTTTATTGATTTTTCTACATTTCTTTGATCTGTGTGTCAGGTGGGTTCATTTTTTGTAGGGCAATTATTTCGATGCTTGGTAACTGGTCCTTTGGAAATTACTTTGAAACTCAAGTTATTATCCTATTGTCTAATTTTATCCTGCTCAGTGTATATCTTTGTTGACCAAATATGAGTTTTTATTTAGTTTTTAGATTGGTGAGAATCTTAGAAAGTTGAGATTGGTGAGAATCTTAGATTATCCTGCATGATATAGTATTTAGATTGGTGAGAATTTTAGATTGTTGAGATACATTAAGGAGCAGTTGTCTTCCCTTATGTTTTTCATTCTTCGAATACCATAGTACCTCCGTTATATTTTGTGTCTTGCTTATCTGGTGGCATTATTGTTTTGACATTGATATGACTTTATATAATTTAAAAAAGTATCATATGCTTGTTTTGGGTTTCCTTTTCAGGGATAAGATTTCTATGAAATTACAGATCTGTACCTTAGGATTGGTTGATTTTGACATTCCTTTCTACCAACTGGTCATATGTCGTGTTATCATTTCTTTATAAAATGATGGATTGGGTTATCAAAATATGACCTCAGAGTTACGATTTTACCTAGGGGTTCATTTGCGATTGTCGTAATTGAGAAATTGTTGAGCATGTTTGGAGTTATTTGCCGTGTTTGCGACAAAATGATATGTTTGTGTAAGTCTATGAGAGGGTTGAGGTCTGCCTTAAATGGAGAGCTCCCGATTTTGGCGTGTAGTTAATATTGGTAATTTTGTATGAAACTCCTTCACTCGTTAGTATCTTCATGTAAAGCATCATTCTTGCAAGTGTCCTTGTATCAATTGTTGATTGATTTCTGAATTTCAAGTAAGGCATGATGGTTTTGTTTATTGTATAATCAATTTTCGTAGCTTATTTTATCTCTTTTCTGATAGTTAAGTATCATATGTATTCAGAAGAGGCTTGTCTGAGTCAGAAATAGATTTCCTTTAAGAGGTACTTGATTGTGGCGTTCATTAAACAGTTCTATTTTAACCCACATTTAATTTTAAATGCATCTTATATAATTTGAATGGGTGCACTTGTGAAACAAACGTCTTGTATTGATATATGGATATTATGCTTATAGGAAGCATTTTCCTTTCCTGATGATTACACTCACAGAACCATTGCAAAAAAAGATTCTTCAATCAGGAGTTAAGCAAGGAAGCATGTTTGGTAGGTTCAGTCTACATGTCTTCTTCTTTTATCATGAGTAGTTAGAGCAATATTTATGTGGTAATGTATGGTATTCAATCATCCGATCTAAAACTTACTGGGTTCTCTTTCCAACTCTTGACAAGATTAAGCGACCTCTCGTATGAAAAGCATCCAATGTTAAAGTTTGCCTGGACAACAGAAGAGATTGATACTGTAAGTAATCACTAGGCTTTCAGAATTTCTTATGCATTCAAGTTATATACACTACCGCAGTAGTTGTACTAATACTGACATTGCGGTGGTTTGATTTCTGGCCCAGGTCAATGTTGCCAACCTCCCACTGTGTGTCTGTTTTTTCATGCAGTTACTCATATCCTTCTCTTATGTGATAGTGAATGAATGGGAAAAGCGAAGATGTGAAGCTCCTCATAGAGGAGTTGAAATCCGGGAAATTAGATGGCCTTCAGGCAGATCATGTGACAGACACATGGGTGGGAGGAAACAGGTGCTATTTCTCTCCCTCCCTCCCTCCCTCTCCCTCATCTCCCTTCCTCGTTTCGTAAGCTAAGATATACCTCCCTGTCTAACTTTGTTCATGGGTTATTTTAGGTGGGCGTTTATTGACTTCAGTGCAGGACCTTTCACTTGGGGTCCTTATGTTGTTGGTGGAGAAGTTGTTCGCACAGTACATAGTTCACCAAATGTGACGAAAACCATTAGTCTTTGTGGCGGTGTAATACAATCAAACTTGCTTCTTATCTCTAAGTGTTACGCATTTCAATGTTTAATTGTCATGTATCTTGCTGGTTAGTATCTCATTGCGGCTTGCGATGATGTTACTGTGGTGTTTCATAACATGTTTGGCACCCATAAAACAGATTTTCTATGTACATATGTCTTTGGTAGTGCCAACAAGTATGCTTGAGTTTGTTCTTTAGTGGCCAATGGGGATTGCCTTCTTTTGGAATGTTATCTCTTGTGGTGGTGTCTTAGTTTTTTGTTTTGGTAAATGTGTAGGCATTTATAAGTTGAATTTAAGGGTATGTTTTAAGCATTTTGGTAAATCTTGAACACTTCCCAATGCATTTGCATTTTTCTCGCTTGGACTAGTTTTAAGCATGAGTATGTTTTAAGCATTTTTGTGAAGATTTACATAAAGATGACTTAGGCTCTTAGTCGCTACCATAATATGCTTCCACTTGTTTTAGAGTTTGAATTTGTAATCTTGTTTTACAGGGCATGCGGATACATTGGTCCTTGATGTCCTAAAACTCGAGAGTGGTCGATGAGCGTGGCATCATCTCCATCTTCGCAACTTCCACCAAAGTGAGTTTGGTGACTATGTGCAGACATTATATAGAGCTCAAGTATTTTTCAAATTAAACACTTCTTTGTCATGATCACTCACCGTTGTTAAGACTTTGTGTCATGTACTAGAATATGAAGAACAATTATTAATATTGGTTTTGAAATCTTAAGTAAATTGTTTTGATTTTTCGCGTATCGGTGTAAGTTTTAGACTATTGAAGTAATGATAATTTTTGCTATATGTATCACTTTTGTGTTCGGTTGATAGAGATGTTTAGTCAATATGGGGAACTGGGTAACTACAGTGGGGTAAATGTGGGGGAATGGATTTTGACCAAGTCAATGAAGACCTGACCTTTTTTTTTCTGTTGCAAAATCTTAGCAACGTCGATGTTCTGTTGCTAAATTAGAACCAGAACCAATAAATTAGAACCAGAACCATAGTTCCGGGTAGGGGTATTCCTGTAATTAGAAACATCTTAGAACGGAGACCTTGGTTGCGAATAAAAAAGTCGCAACGGCACGATGCGTTGCGAATCTCTATTCTCGACCGAGATTCGCAACAGAGCTTATGCCGTTGCGAAAAACTGCAACACCGTGTTTTGAAACGTCAACCTGCCGTTGCGACACCGGTCAGCAATGTCCAGGCTCCGTTGCTAATTCCTAAAAATGGTGTAGTGATATAATCGGTTTATCTTTCATAGATTTGATTGATTAGTTGCGTAGGTCGGCATCAGTATTTAGTATCTTGGTAGATCCTATTATTGATTGCATAATCTAAACTCTGCTACTTTTGGTAGTTGTTGGATAGTTTGATCTAAACCGGAAAAAGGAGTTTATTGGATTAAACAGAAGAGCCTTTGTCTAACTCATATCATTGAGATTGAAAAGAGTTGTTACCGAACATATTTTTTGTTCCTTTACTGTTTGGAATACGAACCAAGGGAATTGTTCCAGTGCGTGCACTTATTGAATGTCGGAAGCGCAGGGATACTGAAGAAACTCGGTGAACTATAGTTTTAGTTGCTTGGTCTCAACTATACGAAGTTTGTTTGATTTTGTATAGCGGCTTAATTCTGAGAGTATTCAATTCAGGACTAAGTCCCGGGGTTTTTATGCAAATGCGGTTTCCTCGTTAACAAAATCTTGTTGTGTCATTTACTTTTGTTTTCCGCAATTATAATTGTTCTTATTATAATTTAAAGTAAATTACACAAACGTTAACTCTGTATTACTTGATAGTGATCCTATAGAGTTTGGTTAAGTCCGAACCTATTATCAAGTAATCACACTTTGATTGTTGTATTGTCTCGATCTTGTATCCATAGACGATCACACAAAGTGTGAATACCGATTCGTTGTATTGTCTCGACTCAGTCCATAGACAATCACTTTTGGTAAGAGGACTTATAGGTGGAAAAGTTTAAGTTTGTGGTATATTTGGGTACCCTCGTCTTTTCAATTGTATTTTGGGGTAAAAACTGATTCTGCTGGTTTTGGTAAATTTGGGTGTGTTGATGAGAAACGAATCCAAACCCCCAAAAAAATGCACTACATGGGAGTACTTTAGATTCGAGAGATCAATCTGTATAATCCTGACCTAAACCAAGAAATAGCCGTTCCAGTCTTGCTTCGGTCACAAAGTGAATGAGAAGGGTTGATCTTAGGGAGGGAAGTGAAGAAGGTGTTGAGATCAGAGTGGTTAACTCTGAAGGTGTGGCTATTTTATGACTTGTATCAAATATGGAACTGGCTTGCGGAATGTAAGCTATCAGTTCTTTGGTTTTCTGGATACTGTGTTGATAACACTTCTTGTGTTTTTTTTAAATAGGTTGGAAACCCATTTTATACAAGCCATAATTGAGCGCCCCTGATCTCATAGGAAGTGGAGACAGTTGAGCAGTGGAGAAGTGGAGTCGTGTGAAAGTGGTGATCGTCATGTTTCCGTTGTGAGGAAAGACTGGTCAGCCTTTCATCCACTACTCGCTTACTACTTGTTAACCGTCCGCTCTTTCCTAACACTTTATTGCAATGGGTGTGTTGCACGCCGCACGCTGTAAACCGGCAGACCAATACCCCAGTGAGTATCCCCCGGTTTGTGACACATTTGATGTCTCGAGTATTTGTTGATTGGGTCTTGTGTGTAAGACCTAATTATTCTGACCAATCACGCGCAAGCTAAGTGGCGGGTGGTCATGTTGTGACGAGCTAAATTATGAGACTAGCTGTAAGAAATAGCGTGTGACGCCATTAAGCTAGTCTTGGTTAGTTATTTAAGATTTAATATAGGCCAGTCAATTCTGATGGCGAAGTTGGACGGCCGAGATTGCACCTAATGGAAGGGATGGCCGTTGATTATGGCTACATTATGTTGACGCCCGTTAATGGTATAGTAGCATAGCCGCGCCTATGGCATGGCGGCATGGCCAAGGCTAGGATTTGGCGCCATGGCCAAAGTTAGGGCTTGGCGGCATGGCTAAGGCTAGGATTTGGCGTCGTGGCCAAAGTTAGGGCTTGGAGGCATGGCTAAGGCTAGGATTTGGCGCCGTGGCCAAAGTAAGGGCTTGGCGGCATGGCTAAGGCTAGGATTTGGCGTCGTGGCCAAAGTTAGGGCTTGGTGGCATGTACAAGGCTAAGATTTGGCTCCGTGGAGAAAGTTAGGGCTTGGTGGCATGGCCAAGGCTAGGATTTGGCACCGTGGCCAAAGTTAGGGCTTGGCGGCATGGCCAAGGCTAAGATTTGGCGTTGTGGCCAAAGTTAGGACTTGGCGTCTGGCCAAGCTAGATTTTGGCGCCGTGGCCAAGCTAGGTTTTGGCGCCGTGGCGAGTTTGAAACAACCTGATTGGTCGATGGGTAGGGGGTGGGGGCGGCTAGCAGCATGGGCCCGACCATATTCTTTGTGCGCGTGGCGTATTTAAAGCGACCTGATTTGTCGATAGGAAAGAGGGCTTGCCAAACATGGGGCATGGCCGCATCTTTAGTGCGCGTGGCGTATTTAAAGCGACCTGATTGGTTGATAGGAAAGAGGGCCAGCAAGTATGGGCCTGGCCACATTCCATGTGCATGTGGCGCATTTAGAGCAACGTGATTGGTCGATGGGAAAGAGGAGAGCCGAAAAGCAACATGGGGCGTGGCCATGCGTGTGTGGCGCCTGCTAGAAAGGCGGCAGCCTATGGCATGGCCACACCTCCTTTATTCTTTGCTCCTACTTCCGCGGCTCCTCTTTCAATTCTTGTTTTCTGATTTTGGATAGGATTTTGCTCCCACTAGTCCATGGCGGATCAATTGCCTAGCTTGACTAGGTTTAATTTCGACCAACAGGGTCTGAGATACTGCGCAGGGTGCAAAAAACCTAATTTTTGCAAATTAATTAAGTTGATATTTGAATCTTGTGAATTACCCCAAAATTGATTAAATTCGGTGAGTTTTGCGTGTTGACACTGAGTTCTTTTATTTTCAGAGAGCCATTAGCGCATCTTCTGACTGAATACTTTTATGCAGACCTTAATCTTGATACTTCGGGAAATTCATGCTACTCAGCTGCGAGTGAACACTAATTGTCATGTCATATCAATATTAGGGGTTCAGCCGGGGAACATAGCACAGAATGTATTCAATGAGCCTTACATTAGTGAATAATACAGGCGGGATGTTGAAATTTACAGAATATGTGGGATTGTTGCCACATGCACCATTCTGGATAAATTTCATGTAAATATACTGAATTGCTCAATAAATGTGTAAGTAAAGAGGTTGGGCACTCATTACTTCAAATGGCTTCGTCTCTTTGCAGAATGACGGTACATTAAATACAGGGTTTTACAATTTTATCCCTAAACTAAAAACCACCATCAACATTAAGTCATATGCTTAGAACGTAACAGTGACATTGTTGCGGGGTAAGCACTAGATGGTGACAAACGAAGATAAAATAGAAAAGGTGAGAAATGTTGAGGTTACCAGGAAAAGTCTGACCGTCATTTGGCAATAGGTACGAGCGGCCGATGATTTTCGTACTGGCGCGCTGCTAGTTCGGCCATGGAGCGTTGCAGGTCTGAGTGGTTGGTGATCTTGGCACGCTGCTAGTTAGGTCGTGGAGCGGTGATCTTAGTGCGCTGCTTATTCGGCTATGGAGCGTTGCAGATCTAGTGGCTGGTGATCTTGGCACGCTGCTAGTTAGGTCGTGGAGCGGTGATCTTGGCGCGATGCTTGTTCGGCTATGGGGTATGAGTGCAGTGCGCCCAGCCATCTATTCTCGTTCATGGAGCAATAAGGAATCATTCTTCTGTTCAAACTCTAGAAACTCCGTTCGTATGAAAAGGGGTATCGACCCTCTTCTGTTTTTGGTGCTCGTCTAGCTCCGTGCTTTCATCCGCAGCGGCCGGCTCCTCTTCGTCACTGTCAGCATCTCGATCATAAGCGTGTTAATCGTCGGCGGCAAGGTAAGTACATGTTGTTCTCGTATTTTAGTTAAAGTGTAATATCCATGAGTAGTTGATCAAACTTGGATATTTATCTCTGTGTGAATGACGTTCTTTGTTAGCAGCGGCAGAGCGAGCATCAACGGCAACAAAGCAATCTCCAATAGTTATGATCAGCAGCAAGGTGAGCCAGGAGAACTCAAGGTAGGTGCTCTTTTGCGCATGTAGACAACAGTACCATCGATCTTCTCCAGAATGTGTAATAAGGTTATGTCTCCAGAAGAACGAGTATCTAACCTCTCTGGTGGGTTTCAAAATTTACCAAACTCCACTGCACTCCTAAGATGGATGGATGAAATATATTTTCGGCAATGATCATGTCAGGGCTAATCTTCGAGAGTGTAGCTGAGTTGTTGATCCGTCCTTAACTTTAAGTTATTTGGTGTCTGGACTGCTGAGCAGGTGTCTGGATTGCTCTTCCACAATTAAAATGTTCTTTAAACTCCTAAGCATTGACCGGAATGAAATTGTGTTTATTCTGTCTCTTTAGCTTACATGCTTATGCTTGCCTTTCTCATTGAGATGATGATATGCTGTGGATGCTTGTAAGGTCGAAATCTTCCGGAATCGTTGGGTGAAGTAGACAGCTGAGAGGCATTTTGTTGCCGACGTGCTGCTATCAAGTCTTCAAGGATTTCATTCCATGCGACATCCTTTGAACCATCTTCTGAATCTTGGACTATTGTATGGAATGGGATGCGATGAGCAGTCCCCAGTTACACTTCTGTCTGGTCATTAGAATAGATCCGATGGCGTGGCAGGATATGTGAATATCTCTGCGGCGTGCTTTTGGAGCCTTTGATGCACGTGTACGGCTTCATGTTGAGAAATTCATGCGGCTCGTAAAGCATCGACAGTGATGATGTTGACATCAGAAATAACCTGGTTGAGGGAAGTGAAGGCATCCCATGCTGGTAGTCCCATGTGTAATTATCTTGAGCTTATTTTCTCGTGGAAGATGTGCTTCTACTGCATTCACTGGTAGGTGGTGACTGCGTTTAAACTTATAAACCTGAAGGAGGATTCAGTCCCCAAGTGTAGCCTACTTTGATTGTATCACCTTGAATCTACGCTTCTGGGATTTGATACAAGCTTATTGTACTCTCCTAGATGTGATGTTGGGATGCTTGGAACATCACATGGACGAAATATTCTGGATAACGAAGAGGTAGAAGTGAGAGAGTTATGTTGTTAATCATGGCTCCCCCTGTTTCTTCAAGAAAAATGTTTCAGCCGTGTCTCTGGAGTTATCTCATGAATCTTTGATTGTTGTTGGGGATGGACTGCGATGAGAAGTCCCCAGTCGCACTTCTCTTTAGTTACTGAAGTTATTTTCTCTGAGTAGGCTTAGGATCCGTCGAGGCCTCGTAAAGTGTTGTAGGAGGCTTCTAGACAGAGAGGTGATTATATTCTTACGCTACACCTTTGAAGAGTATATGACCTTGCCGTGGCTATGACTTTTGGTTGACCGTGTCTTCTGAGCTTTGACAGTAAAGGGATTTCGTGTAGAGCCTCAGTCCCCAAGTGTGGTTTACGTGTTTCTATCTTGTATGTTCGGTGGGTTGACCATGATAAAGATATCACCATCTTGCATCCGTATTACTACTTCTTCCACGTGAAACTAAAATATGGAGAAGTACGGATTACCTTTGTAGTAGTTGTTGCTATGGTGAAGCTCTGGCTGGTATCAACAAACGAGCAACAACGGTTCTTGGTAGCAGATGTGATCAGTAGAGACTACATTATCGTGGGAACAAAATAGGTTGGCTGGAATTGCATGGGCGTCCATGGAAGCAAAGGGATTGGCTAGAATTCCATGGGCGTCCATGGAAGCAAAGGGATTGGCTGGACGTGTAAGCGAGTAAAACTGTCCACAACCACGAGTTTTGGCGGGATGGGACAAAAAGTGGCCACAACTACGAACCTTGGATGGTTGCGATCACGATTCTTGATAGGAAGGAGTGTGGCGGCTACGGCACGATCCTTGGCATAAAGGAGTGGCGGCTACGGGCACGAACCTTGGCAGGAAGGAGGCGTGGTGGCTACGGACACGATCCTCGTCAAGAAGGAGTGTGGTGGCTACGGACACGATCCTCGGCCAGAAGGAGTGGCGGCTACGGCACAATCCTTGGCAGACATGAGTGACGGCTACAACACGATCCATGGCAGGAAGGAGTGGCAGCTACAACACGATCCTTGGCAGGAAGGAGTAGAGGCTACGGCACGATCCTTTGCAGGAAAGAGTAGCGGCTACGGCATGATCCTTGGCAGGCAGGAGTGACGGCTACGGCACGATCCTTGGCAAGAAGGAATGGCGGCTACGACACGATCCTTGGAAGGAAGGAGTGGCGGCTAGCTTTGGCAGAAAGGAGTGGCGTGGCGTCCATGGCCACAGACTCTGGTAACACGCAAGGATTTGTTCGGATATTATGGCCCAAAAGAAGGATTCCTCCTTTTAATATAACTCATCTCCGTGAGGTTATTTATTCTTGTCCTTCTCTTTTCTTATTTCGATAAGTAGCTCTTCCATGATTCTCTCGTGCGGCTTGCATATTGTTGCTTGCTGCGAACTTGGTGTATTGACTTGATGAAAATTTGATTCGTGTCTTCTTGCGGCTACTTCTAAAATCTTGCCTATATCGGAATGAGGTGACTGACCTCTCATTCTTTCGCTAAGAGGAAAATCTAACTTTTGAAAAAAGAATTTATTCATTCGAAGTCCGTTTGGTGGGTGAAAAGTACCTGACACCGAGAATTCAGAACTTTCTAGGAAGAATTCTGTAGGTTTTTAGCTGTCACGTAGTCGAGAGTTTCGGCTTCTATTTATAGCTCATTCATAGGATTGACGTGCCCTTTTAGTATGTTGTAGAAGACTTCCATACAAATCGTTTGGTATATTTATCACTCCCATATTCTTCACCAATTAGCACCAGTTTCAATTCTTCCGGAGGGCAGTGTAAAAACGTTTCTGACGGAGTTCTTGCAAAACGACCCGTAACATTTCTAGATCACATGTCATGTTCGTGGGTGACGCTGCTGATGAGGTGTCTCTCTTTGTGAGTTATCTGTTGATGTGTTAGCACCAGCAGTGTACTTGGAAATCGAGGGCTTCAATTTTGGATCTCTTGATGTAGTCATCGAGATGCCTATTATTTTGCTGGAACATCCCGGTGTAGGTTCTTACGGTAGGCAATTTGGAGAACTCTTCAGCATTACCCGCTTTCCTGGGCAAAGGAAATATAGGAAACGTGGGTCCTTTTGGTGCATCAACTTCTCGGATCTTCCTCTGCGTGAAGCTATCTCGGCTGCGGATTCTTTCCTGGCATGATGGTGTGGGCACCGTTATCTTCTTGAGGCTGCTCTCTTGACGTGTCGGCTCCAGTAGATCTGAAGATGTCTCGGGCTTGATCTTGCTTGGGTTAGCATAACAGGATAACCCCTATGAATGATTTGAAGATGTGTCAAGCCTCCTTTGTTATTGTAGATGTATGAATTCCCCTTAATTGCGCCATGGTCTGGATCTACACATTTTGCTGATGAAGTGATAGCGGATACTCCTGACCATAAAATGGTAGTAGTGGTGTAATAGAGATAGACCCTCGCTTTCGGGATTTCTGTAGGTGACTTTCTAGGGCTCCACCGGTATTGAGATTTGTTGTCGACTATCTCCATACTGGAACAACAACTATGCGAATCTTCCCTTTATCTCCCTGAGTGTGGACCCTGGAGATATTAATATCGGTGATAACTTTGAGGCATTTCCGGCTAGCTCCATATAAAACTTATGGTGTTGCAGATGTGGCTGCTCCATTCGGACCTCGAGAGAAGCCATTGTGCCCTCCTAAGTAGTAATCACGTCTTCACGCGGCTTTCTGGTCCTTTCATCTGGGAGATTTGCTGGTGCTCAGCTATCCAAGGCATTTCCAGTAGCATTGCTTGAAATGGCATTTTTGTGAAGCTTCTTAGCGAACGGAATACCGGAATTGAAATTGGTTGTTGAACCTAAATTGAGTTTAATGATTGAATTGGATCTAAGATCCACCCTTTTGAAATTGAGAAAAATAGAATGAATCTCGAGAAATTGATTTTGCAACCGAGATTAATCTCCCACTGTGGGTCGCCTTGTTTTGGGGTAAAACCGATTTCTCGTTGGTTTTGGTAAATTTGGGTGTGTTGATGAGAAACGAATCTAAAACCCCAAACAAATGCCTTTACTGAGAATACTTTAGATTCGAGAGAGATCAACTGTGACAATCCTGGCCTAAACGAAGAAATGGTCGTTCCGGTCTTGCTTCGGTCACAAAGTGAAGGAAAAGGGTTTATCTTATGGAGAGAAGCAAAGAAAGTGTTGAGATCAGAGTGGTTAACTCTGAAGGTATGGATATTTTATGACTTGTATCAGAATATGGAACTGGCTTGTGGAATGTAAGTTATCAGTTCTTTGGTTTTCTGGATACTGTGTTGATAACACTTCTTGTGTTGTTGTTTTTAAAATAGGTTGGAAACCCATTTTATAGAAGCCATAATTGAGCGCCCCGATCTCATAGGAAGTGGAGATAGTTGAGCAGTGGAGAAGTGGAGTCGTGTGAAAGTGGTGATCGTCATGTTTCCATTGTGAGGAAAGATCACTTGTCACCTTTCATCCACTACTCGCTTCGCCGGTGTTAACCGTCCGCCCTTTCCTAACACTTTCTTGTAATGGGCGTGTTGCACGCCGCACGCCAGTAAACCACCAGACTAATACCCCAGTGAGCATCCCCCAGTTTGTGACACGTTTGATGTCTCGAGTATTTGCTGATTGGGTCTTGTGTGTAAGACCTAATTATTCTGACCAATCACGCGCAAGCTAAGTGGCGGGTGGTCATGTTGTGACGAGCCAAATCATGAGACTGGCTGTAAGAAATAGCGTGTGACGCCATTAAGCTAGTCTTGGTTGGTTATCTAAGATTTAACCTAGGCCAGTCAATTCTACTGGCGAAGTTGGACGGTCGAGATTGCACCTAATGGAAGGGATGGTCATTGATTATGGCTACATTATGTTGGCACCTGTTAATGGTATAGTGGCATAGCCGCGACGTAGTGGTATAGCCGTGACGTAGGCATGGTGGCATAGCCGCACCTGTGGCATGGTGGCATAGCCGCGCCTGTGGCATGGCCAAAGCTAGGATTTGGCGTCGTGGCCAAAGTTAGGGCTTGACGGCATGGCCAAGGCTAGGATTTGGCGTCGTGGCCAAAGTTAGGGCTTGGCGGCATGGCCAAGGCTAGGATTTTGCGTCGTGGCCAAAGTTAGGGCTTGGCGGCATGGCCAAGGCTAGGATTTGGTGCTCTGGCCAAAGCTAGGGCTTGGCGGCATGTCTAAAGCAAGGATTTGGCGTCGTGGCCAAAGTTAGGGCTTGGCGGCATGGTCAAGGCTAGGATTTGGCGTTGTGGCCAAAGTTAGGGCTTGGCGGCATGGACAAGGCTAGGATTTGGCACCGTGTCCAAAGTTAGGGCTTGGCGGCATGGCCAAGGCTAAGATTTGGCTATTGTGGCTGTTAGGGCTTGGCGGCATGGCCAAGGCTCGGATTTAAGGCCGTGGCTAAAGTTAGGGCTTGGGCGGCATGGCCAAGGCTAAGATTTAAGCGTCATGGAAAAAAGTTAGGACTTGGCGCCGTGGCTAAGCTATATTTGGCACTGTGGCGAGTTTGAAACAACCTTGATTGGTCGATGGGAAGGGGGGGCTAGCAGCATGGGCCCGGCCATATTATTTATGCGTGTGGCGTATTTAAAGCGACCTGATTGGTCGATAGGAAATAGGGACGTCCAAACATGGGGCGTGGCCACATCTCTAGTACGCGTGGCGTATTTAAAGCGACTTGATTGGTCGATAGGAAAGAGGGCCAGCAAGTATGGTCCTGGCCACATTCCATCTGCATGTGGCGCATTTAGAGCGACGTGATTGGTGTTTTAAGAAACCCTAATCAATCATGGCTGGCCATTCTCGTCGGCCTAGTTGGACGGCATAGATCCGATTTCAGGTGGCCAACGAGATGCTAACACGTTCACCGTCGACCCAACTCCATCGTTGACCGATCGACTTGCTCATAGCAAGCTTGGAACGCATAGAATCGCTCACCCAAACTAAGATGATCGCGCAGCTTTGAAATCCCTAAATTGAATAAGCAGCGTTATACAACTGCCGTTGATCGATCGTGACCGTCTAGCTTCGCCATCCTAGTTGGATGGCTTAGATCCTATTTCAAACGATCAAGGAGATGCCAACGCGTTCATCATCGAACCAACTCCACACATGACTGATCGACTTGCCCATAGCAAGTCCAAAGCGCACCAAATCGCCGGCCCAAACATGAGTGTTTGCGTTGTTTTCAAGAAAAACCTAAAATCGCTTTACGGCAACACATTATTGCCGCAAATCGATCTCGACCACCCATCTTCGCCAGCTGATTTGAGTAGCTTAAATTTAATCTTAAGCGGCCCCGAAGATGTCAACGTGATCACTGCGGACCCACCTTTACACGTTATTGACCGGCCTATGCAAACTAGGGCTCAATGCCTCGCAACGCACGCCTAAAGAGGGGTGGGCCACATGGCTCCCTAAACCCTAAAAACGTGTCAGCGGCATTACATAAGTGCCGCAAATCAATCACAACCATCCAACTTGGCCGGTCTAATTGGATGGTATAGATCTATTTTTAGAAAACAAGCAAAGCAACATTGTGAAGACCGGGCATCCTTCTTCCACATGAGGAGATCGTCCAAGTAATGGCGGGCCCCTAGAGCCACCAAACGATCACCCAAAGGTGGTCGATCACGCGTCCACTTTTTAAGACACTTATTCACGACTTATTCAGTCAAGCTCAAAAACAATGATGCTTCATACACATCGATTAATTTGAGCTGCTTTACATGCGTCGAATACATACATATTTTATTTTGGCATCATAAACAACTTAGTTGTTTCACCTAATAGCACCATGCTATTCTCCGTGGAGGGTCCCACGACTTGACCCACCTATTCGTGATATGAAACATGTCACAAACTGGGGGATGCTTACTGGGGTATTGGTGCTGGCGGTTTTACACAGTGCGCGTGCAACGCGCCCATTACGAGAATTTGTTAGAGGCATGGATGGTTAACGATGAGAGGGAAGTGGGCAAAGGCGTGATCGCAGTGACAATCACTTTGACCCCACTACTCCATCGATCCAACTTCCTCCACTTCCTACGAGATAAAGATTGCGCTCAAATGACTTGTATAAATAGGTTCTTCAACCTATCTTCAAACAACAGAAAAAAAACCAAGTTGTTTTTAACACCGTATCTAGAAACACCAAGAACCGATAGCTTATATTGTGCAAGCCAGTTCAACATTCTGATACAAGTCAAAAACATCCAACACCTTCACAATCTCAAACACCTTATTTGCTTCCCTCCTAAGATCAAACATTCTCCTTCACCTTGTGACGGAATTGAACTGAACGACCATTTCTTGGTTGGGCAGGAGTCTTACAGATTGATTTCTCGAACCTAAAAGCATTCCGTGCGAAGTGCATTTGTTTAGGGTTTGAATTCGTTTCTCATCAACACACCCCAAATTACCAAAAATAGCAGAATCAGTTTTTACCCATAAACAATTGGTGACCACAGTGGGAGATTGATCTCTCGGTTGCAAGACCAATATTCATTCCAGTTTTCTCAATTTCAAAAGGGTGGATCTTAGGTTCCATTCAATCATTAAATTCAATTTAGGTTCAACAACCAATTTCAATTACTGGTGTTCCATTCGCCCAGAAGCTTCACGAAAATGATTTTTCAAGCAATGCTTCAGATAGTTAAGCACCAGTAAATCTCCCAGATGATAGGACCAGAAAGCCGCATGGAGACACAAGACGCGACTACTACTTAGAAGAGCGCAGTGGCTTCTCTCGAGACCCGGATGGAGCAACCGCCCTTTCTACATTACCACTAGGTTTATATGGAGCAAGCCAGAAATGCCTCAAAGGGTCCACCCCCAGAAAGACGAAGTGACATTGCGTGTAGCTGTTGTTCCAGTATGTAGATAGTCGACAACAAATCTCAATACATTGGAGTCCTAAGGAGACACCTGCAGAGATCACAAAAGAAAAGGTCTATCTCTATTCCACCACAAGTACCAATTTAAAGTCGGAATATCCGCTACCACTTCATCAACGAAACGTGTAGATCCAAAACATGACGTAATTTCGAGAATTTATGCATCTACAACAACAAGGAGGCTTGACATCTTCAAATCATCATAAAGGGTTCGCCTATTATGTCAACCCGGACAACAACAGACACTTCCTTAGGTGTGACACCTCCGATCACGAGCGAGCTGCCGCCGCCGCAATATTTCTTCGAGCGTAACACCCCTTGTCGTTACTGAGCGCTCACGCCACTTCCCCATCGGGGACGAGAGACCGGGAGGAACCGTAGGAGGCCAACCCTATCGGCATCGAGCCTCCTTATCCTCCCGATATGCAAAGAGTTCCTCTTTCGAGAGGATACCCTCTCCTAAATTTTACCTTTATGGAGGAACTGCAATGCTCGTGGAACACATCTCTCGCTTTTTAGAGTCATTAGGAGAGCACGAATACAATCATGTCCTTCGCCCCGAAAGAGTTCTCAAAATCACTTACCGGGAGAGCGTACACCGTACAATAACATTGCACCAAACAAATAATATCCAACCGGTGTGAGATGGTAACTGCTTTCTACAAGTATTTCTTCGTGTCCGAGCAAATCACCTTTTTGATTTGGGAGAATGTTCCAACGAAACAACGAAAATCCAAATGATTATGTGAAGAGGTCGAGAATTGAGGTACTGGATTGTCCACGATCCAAATATGATTGAACAACGATTGGTGGAATTATGCAATAATAGGATGGTGCCATCTATCGTGCTTATGCCGGAGAATCTGCCCAATTTCGGACATCCTCTAAACTTGGAAGTTGTTAAGCTTCGACTACAACAAAGATTTGCCCTATTAGAAAGAACCAGGCCTGCCCGAATGAAGAGCCTCATGATATTCGTGAGAAGCATACATCTCACCAACAGGCAATACAACCTTCAACCTTACGTAGCGGCTTCACTAAAGCAGCAAGAGGGAAAACTACCAAGATACAATATCCTGCGTGTCCAAAACCGCAACTCCAACCTCAGTACCACGTGTACGACTATCATAATGATAAAACAACGTCAGAGATATACCATATCTGGCTTGACAAACAAATCGGTGAGAGACGCTTTAATTTCGCCAGTCTCCGTAGAAGAAGTAGTTGCATTATCAAGGAGGTCGCACCGGGACTTAAGAGGTACATACTGAACTCTCTATGTCAAGAGCTTATTTATATTTGCACAACATGTTAGTTAAGTCATCCGCATGAGGGTGACACGATCCAAAGATGAAAAAGGCAAATGAGTGTGGTCACTGCTCTGCACTATCCATCTCAAAGATGTTGAATTTAGAGAGACGCAAGTACGCTATCATTATGATTCCAGATGTCCAAAGACGAGTACATACTCAAGAGAAGCGAACGCATTGTCAAAAACTAGCGATATGCCTGGCGTCTATGAAACGCAACGTAGACGCAAAGACGACCTCATGCTCAGCCAACTCGTACGATCCTCATCAACGTTGAGTTCAACTCAACTCTCTTCCAAATTATTTCTTGGAGACCCAACGTGACAAAGATCTATCAAGTAGAAAGCCCAATAGATACTTGTGGGCGTGGAATGTCTCCCTCTTCTCCATTCCATGAGGAAACATCATGGAAGCTATCAATTCCATCATCAGCTTCTCCCTCTAATAACGAGATGATCTCTACCATTATATGAAGACTTCCAAGTTCGTGCAAGTAGCTACCATGCCTCTCCCCGCGCCTCTTTCCGATCACAATTTGTTTCAAGAATCGTTGTTGCTCAAATGCCGAGCTCCACCATAGAAACAACCACTATGGACAGAGGTAATCCGAACTTCTGCATATTTTTCTTTCCCATGGAGAAGTAATAGAGTCACCAGTACGGAGGCGAGATGGTGATATCTTTATTATGGTAAACCCACTGACCATACAAGATAGAGCCATATAACTCACGCTGGGGATCGAGACTCAACATGAAATTCCTTCACCGTCACCAAGGACTTCTTCAACACAAGAGAGACGGTCAATCAAGAAGCATGAAATTTGAAAGGGAAAATCAAAATCAAGGAGAAGTCGCTCAACGCTCTCTCCAGAAGAAGCCGCTTCAACGCACGCTCCAAAATCCGCTTCAACGAATGCTCTCTCCTGAAGCCGCTTCAATGCTCTTTCCAGAAGAAGCCTCTTCAACGCACGCCGTAAGCCGCCCAACGCATACTCCCAACCGCTTCAACGCACGCTCTCTCCTCGCCGCTCAATGCTCTCTATGTAAGAAGCCGCCTAACGCTCTCTCTCTCGAAGCCGCCTGCACTCTTTCCCGAAGCCACTTCGGCGCTCTCTTGAGGCCGAAGCCTCTTCAACACCTTACCAAAGAAATGCAATGGAAGTACGTCTTTCAAGAGAAAATAAGCTCAGGATAATTACACTGGGACCGCCAAGCACAGGGATGCCTTCACGTCCCTCAACCTGGTTTATTTTTAATATCAAAATCATCACTGTTGAAGCTTTACGAGCCGTAGAGAATTCTCAACATGAAGACGTACATGTGCATCAAAGACTCCAAAGTACAAATAGGAGATATTTTCACGTGTCCATCCACGCCATCGATTTTGAAGTGTAACCGGGGGCTGCTCATCGCATCCCGTTCTATACAACCATCTAAGATTCAGAAGACGATTCAAAGGATGTTGCTTGAAACGAAGTCCTTGAAGACTTATAGCGGCACGTCGACAACGAAGGTCTCTCATCTTGTCTACTTCACTTAATGGCTCTGAGGATTGTGCCCATACAAGCATATCATCATCTCAATTAGAAAAAGCAAGATGACTGAAATAAATCATCAAGCAGCCAATACATGCTTCTTAGGGCAAGCATCATTCGTACCCTGAAGTGCAGCTGCTTCAATGACGAAACAACCTCTCCATCACCATCTCACTGTGCCTAGATCCCAGAAAGAAGTTTTGCCATCTGTAATTTTTCATATTTTGGGAAATCCCTTCACGGAATCAGGAAGCAGCGAGATAGTGCATGCGGTACTCCCAGATTGCGATTACTTCTTCACACGTGTCCAATCATATCACACGCGATATTAATTGGAGATAGAGCCTCCGCACCTAATAAATACGACTCCTGGATCTCCTGTCATACTAAGCACAACACACGTGATATAACAAATGGAAGTTACAGCATGAATGAGGGATTATTATTCGATCAAGCCCTGGCTCCAGCCGCATGAAGCAAAGGCTACTAAACAATAAAGAAGTGTCGTCAATGCCAGGGCCAATGGTGCCTTCACTAGAGCCCTCTCCAGGAGCTGCTTTAACATCCTTTCCAGAAGACGCTTCGACGCCCTTCTTGGAAGCTGCATCAACGTTCTCTTTGGGAGCTGCTTCAACATGTTTTTCAGAAATTGCTTCACCATCCTTTTAAGGATATTCCTCATGATAGGGCTCGTCCACACCAGAGTCGAGGATTATGACATCGTCATGAATAATTTGAGATCCCATCCAACCGTATGCCTAATATACCCGGGGCCAACCGACTTCATGCTTGGGGGACGCTCACTGGATACCTCTTGAACATGACATGTTCCAAAGACAAAGCCGACCTATCTCTCCTGGTAACATCTAACTTTGTCTCATAAGTTTTATCTTTATTTGTCACCATCTAGTGCTTACCCCCAATAGTGTAACTATTACGTGCTAGCGGGGACTTAATGTTGATGGTGGATTTTAGTTCAGTACAAAATTGTAAAACCAGCATTTAATGCGCTGTTACCCTGCAAAAGGAATAGTCGTTTAAGAAGTGATGAGTGCAGAAAACATCTTCGCTTTATTTGAAGCAATTCAATATAATTCATGAAATTCACTCAGAATGGTGCGTGCAACAGCAATCCCAAATATTCTCGTGAGTTCTATCAAGATTATTCACTAATGCATGACTGCCTAGTGTTTTCCTATGCTATGTTCCCAAATAACTCTCAATATTGGCATGGCATGACGATTAAATATTCGCCGTAATCTGAGTAGCATGAATCTCCCGGTGTCGATTGAGACCTCGCAAAAACACTCACACAGTGCCGCATTGCTCTATAGCAAAGAGAATCTCGTATCGACGCGCTTTTTGGTAAAGCTCGATCGAGCATGTTTAATTTCCTTAAGGAAAATATACCGTCCATGTCGGGCCTCGAAACGATCGTGGCCACACAAAGTTGGCCGCATGATTTAACCAAACTTAGCCAAACCCCTCGGCAGAATAGGCGATCACCGTGATGACCACCGGCGGCCCAATAATGCCCCAACTGGTCGAACACCACACATACTTCCCCAGCGTCGTCAAACGCCAACCTAAAGAGAGGTGGGCCGCTGTTTTGGGAGAAGATCGAACGAGCCTGGTGACTGCTCAATACACTCTTAAAACCATCACAAATCGCCCAACTTCGCCAACCTAGTTGGACTGACAGATCATCCCATGACTGATTAGAGAAGCGCAAGCATGATCATCAGCGAGCCCACTAGTGCCCTAGTCGATCGACCTGTTCGCAATAAGACCAGAGAGCATTAAATCGTTTGCCCAAAGTAACGTGAACACGTTGTTTTAAGAAACCCTAAAATCACTTTGCGGCATTGTACAACTGCCGCAAATCAATCACGGTTGTCCATTCTCGTCGGCCTAGTTGGACGGCATATATCCGATTTCAGGTGGACAACGAGATGCTAACACGTTCACCGTCGACCCAACTCCATCGTTGGTTGATCGACTTGCTCATAGCAAGCTTGAAACGCATAGAATCTCTAACCCAAACTAAGATAATCGCGCAGCTTTGAAAGACCTAAATTGAATAAGCAGCATTATACAACTATCGCTGATCGACCGTATCCGTCCAACTTCGCCAGCCTAGTTGGACGGCTTATATCGTGTTTCAAACGATCAAGGAGATGCCAACGTGTTCATCATCGAACCAACTCCACACATGACTGATCGACTTGCCCATAGCAAGTCCAAAGCGCATCAAGCCAGCCCAAACATGAGTGTTTACGTTGTTTTCAAGAAAAACCTAAAATCGCTTTGCGCCAACACATTACTGCCGCAAATCGATCTCGACCACCCATCTTCGCCAGATGATTTGAGTGGATTAGATTTAATCTTAAGCGGCCCCGAAGATGTCAACGTGATCACTGCGTACCCACCTTTACACGTGATTGACCGGCCTATGCAAACTAGGGCTCAATGCCTCGGAACGCACGCCCAAAGAGGGGTGGGCCACACTCGGCTCCCTAAACCCTAAAAAAGTGTCAACGGCATTACACAACCGCCGCAAATCAATCACAACCATCCAACTTCGCCGGTCTAATTGGATGGTATAGATCTATTTTTAGAAAACAAGCAAAACAACATTGTGAAGACCGGCATCCTTCTTCCACATGAGGCGATCGGCCAAGTAATGGCGGCCCCTAGAGCCACCAAATGATCACCCAAAGGTGGTCGATCACGCTTCCACTCTTTAAGACGCTTATTCACGACTTATTCAATCAAGCTCAAAAACAATGATGCTTCATACACATCGATTAATTTGAGTTGCTTTACATGTGTCGAATACATACATATTTTATTTTGGCCTCATAAACAACTTAGTTTTTTCACCTAATAGCACCATACTATTCTCCACGGCGGGTCCCACGACTTGACCCACCTATTCGAGATATCAAACATGTCACAAACTGGGGGGAACTTACTGGGGTATTGGTCTGGCGGTTTACAGTGTGCTGCGTGCAACGCGCCCATTACGAGAACGTGTTAGGAGGCATGGACGGTTAACGATGATGAGGGAAGTGGGCAAAGGCGTGATCGTGTGACAATCACTTACACGACCCCATTACTCCATCACTCAACTTCCTCCACTTTCTACGAAATGAAGATTGCGCTCAAATGACTTGTATAAATAGGTTCTTCAACCTATCTTCAAACAACAGAGAAAAACCAAGTTGTTGTTAACACCGTATCCAGAAACACCAAGAACTGATAGCTTACATTGTGCAAGCCAGTTCAACATTCTGATACAAGTCAAAAATAGCCAACACCTTCACAATCTCAAACACCTTCTCCGCTTCCCTCCCTAAGATCAAACCTTCTCCTTCACCTTGACCGAATCAACTGAACGACCATTTCTTGGTTTAGGCCGAGTCTTACAGATTGATTTCTCGAACCTAAAAGCATTCCCGTGCAGTGTATTTGTTTAGGGTTTGAATTCGTTTCTCATCAACACACCCCAAATTACCGAAAATAGCAGAATCAGTTTTTACCCATAAACAACTATTTGCATTAGTTAAAACCGTTTCAACCTTTCTATAATAAAGGTTGTTGTTGTTGTTGTTCTTTTGTTCTTGTGAGAGGATGACAACATAATGGGGGGAGAATTCTAACTTGAACTTGCGCTTAATGATATATCTTTCATGGGAGAAGAGGATGCGGAATTTGAGGCAACGAATTTGTTAGTTAATCGTTTTCTCCTCGGGCGGATTCCTCCTTTTGCTCCTCAGCCTACGGGGTATTAGCAGCCGTTTCCAGCTGTTGTCCTGTTTAAGAAAAGCATGAGTTTATTGCATATATTTTGCTTTTACTTAACAAAATTCGGTACAATTGATATTTATTCCAATATGTGTGTATGGATGTAAGTGTGTGTGTGATTCAATTGTTTTCGGTTAAGAAAAACTGGTTTGATATCTTTCTTTATTGTTTGGTATCAATTGTTTTAGACTTAACAAAATTTCTTTGCAATTGCGGTGCTTTAATGTCTAGGTTTATTTCAATTGCTTCCGGTTAAGGAAGATAATTATGCAAGTCAATTTATTTGGTTTGTATGTACTGTTTATGGCTTAACAAAATATGGGATCATTTTTTTAGTCCAATTCGATTCCGGATAAGAGAAACTAAGTTAATTCTCGATCTTAGTTAGACTTATCAAAAAGTAAAGGATTCGGTTATTCAAGTCTAATCGAATGCCTTGACAAGAAATATTAGTTAACTAACCTAGTATTTGCCTTGTCTAAAGTGAAAGTTCTAAGTTATTGTCTGAATAATTAGTGCCTGATGAAAAAAAGTAAAGTTGATCTTTATTTTGGTCTTATCGAAACAAGCGATTATACTTGTGCAATCGCTTTAGCAAGAGAACTAAGTTTTCTTAGTCAATTTGTTAAACTATTACTAAAATTACTTGAAAATTGTTTCCTTGATAACATATTAAAACCAAATTACTTGTAGTTTGGTTTTGATATTGGTTATCTAAAGTGGTATGTAAAACCCTCGTGCTTAACTCTTATAGGTTGTAAAATTCTTTTAGATTGTAATATCCTTTCGATTTTTGGTATTTGCTTGGACCTTTGTAATTTTGTGACAAAAAGGGGGAGAAATAGATGGAATAAACAAGTGATTTATAATCACTTAGGAAAGGACAATTGTGCTTAAACGTTATATCTAATGAAAGAGTAAAGCATTGACTAAGGGGGAGAAACATATCATATGATGATTGTAGTGACTTGGACTACAAAGGGAAATAACAAAGATGTGTGGATTGAAAATCTACCTATCTCACCTTTAGGGAGAGTATTAGCTTTGTTATTTAAATGTCAACAGCGGCATTTATGGATTGAATATATGGAGGGTATTGTGTTGTTGAAACTTGGAATCAAGCGTATGTATAATGAAATTTTGTAATTTGTTTATCCATATGATTGTAAGAGTTTTGTCACTAAAATTGAAAAAGGGGGATATTGTTAGAGCATAGCTCGGTTGAACCCACCAAGCGTTGGTATGTCAAGTTTGGTTGTCATATTTTAGTGAATCAAAACTCAATTAAAGAGTCGCTTGATTATGTACTAGAGACAACTTCGTATAGGTTAGGATAGAAAGATTAGGATAATGGGACATACAAGTATTACTCAAGACTTGAAGAATGTGAAGAAGTAACAAGCTACATCGACGGCATCATCCTTCCTCTTGAGGTTAGTAATATTTTGACTTGAATTGTTTCATTCCCAACGTATCTTTCAAGTCGTGCTATATTGAAAACATAATCTGCAAGCAGAATGATTATACTCTAGTAGACATAGTGTTAATGAATTACAATACGAAGTATAACGCTTATCTTTTGAACTTTGTAGACATAGTATGAATGATATTGTGATTATGTGTATGGGTGAAGATTTCTTCCTAGGAACAATGTTTACATTCGTTTAAAGGAAGTACATTCATGAACTTGTTTTATGAATCGAAAGGGAAATCGCTAGGCTTATTGGTATTTTTATTCATTGCATATCTTTGGATTACCAATATGTGTGAGTTAGTAGAACCGATCATAACTTGTTATGTATATTGGTAAAACTAGTCACAATGCCTGACTTATGTATTGGTATGACTTTTATTATGACGGACCGGAAAATTACGCCTTTGGCGCGTTGCCCCGCAGGACGTAACTTCCCCGATGCGCCATGATGAAGCTATGATCCGGGCCTCAAAGCTAGGCAAATGCACGGTCATCTGCCTTTGCAAGCATGCTCGACGAGCATGATGCGAAAAACTTAGCTTCCACATCGTTCCAACTTACCCTTATTCCGCAGAGGGTTTATCAAGAAATAAAAACTTTCTCAATACGGCAAAAACGGCCTTTTGAGGCATTAAACGATGGAATTTGGCTAAATTCTGGTGACCATGTGGATCTATAAATAGATCAACATGTCTTGATCTTTAGGCCGTTTCCCATCAAAATGGACTCCTCTTTAGCTAAATTATGACACCCGATTTTTTTAGCCTATGTCAAACGCCTTGATAGGAAGTATGAGCATCCAGTGAACGGAATGCAACTTGCCTTATCAAATTTGGCCACAATCATCTCTTGCATCGAGCTACAGAGACAGATGACATGAGAGGCCAGTATGTCGCAATCATCCCTTAAATAGATGATATGAGCGACAACGTGCTGAACCGGCAATGCTGCAACTCATTGCGGCTGCCTACATACCCTTCCATACTCTAAAGGGATCAAGCACATATCGTAGTTCATCCTCAAAGGGACCGGCAACTTAAGCCAACTCTTTTTCAAGGCCGTGGCCTAGCAATAATGGTAATGGCCTCGTCCGTATAGGCCGTTTGGTCAAAATGCACAATGATTATGCATTATCGGGTCTGCGGCGAGGCATTATGATGCCTAAGCATCAAATGCCCTCTTGGCAAGGCTACACAACTATAAATGAGATTTAGGCATCATTTATACTCTTCCGGCTAAGCTATGAAGCTTACTTGTTACATAGTCCGCATATGCACCTTCAACCAACTACCCCTCCTATATATGTTAACTTGCAATTTCTACAAGTATGGAAAAGGGACCAAATTGACATGCCTGCTTCACTGTTCATTCGCAATGATTGCATTCCTTCACAATGATTGCGTTCATTCGTAATGATTGCGTTCATTCGTAATGATTGCATTCCTTCGCAATGATTGTGTTCACTCGCAATGATTGCGTTCCTTCGCAATGATTGTGTTCTTTCGTAATGATTGCTTTTCTTCGCAATGATTGCTTTCCTTCGTAATGATTGTGTTCGTTCGTAATAATTGCGTGTGATGATTGCGTAACACTCATTCGGCCAGCCCTCTATGGCATGATGCACAATGATTGTGCGATATTGGCTCTAGGCCAATAGCCTCCATAATACGCAATGATTAGCTGCAATATCGAGGCCACCTACCCAACTGGCCTAATGCATCATGATGATGGACTTTTTCCAATATTCCTACGTAATGTGCCTTCCTTGGCACCAAATATGGCCCCGGGCCAAATGCATCTCACTATGCAAAGGAAACTTAGGATGAAGCTTCATCACAAGCAAATGGCACATCTTTTAGCATGCGCCATGCTAAAGACACGGGTTGTTACATTTATTAGTGTAACCGATCCTAAGTAATAGTGGAAAATGGGTGTTTACCGACCCACATCCGAGACCCTCAGTAACAGTAGTTGGACCGTTGACCAAAAATAGCCGTCTGTGATATGATAAAAACACGGAAAAATTCAGAGATGATTAATAGCAGTCTCTGAATAATTACTATTTTGCCCTAAAACCTGCTACCGATCCCGCGACCCATGAAAACCGATTTAGATGTGATAATTTTTTATTATTTTATCGAGCATATAAATGCTTGTTTCTCTCTCCCATTTCTTATCTCCCTTTATCTTTCTTCTTCTCGCTCTCTCCGCTTCCTGCCTCCATCTCTACCCTAAAAGATCATGGAAATGGAGAAATCAAAACCCAAGATGCTATTTCAACAAAGCTAATAAACCCTTCTCTTGATTTTCTTTCTCAAATCCCTCAACTCACTAGTCGAATTGTAGATCTCAAATCACTGGGAAATGATTCAATCCATGTTTGTTTTTGTTTTCATTTTTGGGGTTTTATCAAAATCTCTAAGTAGATCTAATTGAATAATCATTTCATGAATGATTACGCCCCTTTATCTTCATCTACAACTTTCAAAACCCAATCTTCGATTTTTATCAGAATCACAAAACCCTAACTTTCTCCCTCGAAAATCAACAGGTATAAATCTTAATTTTTCTTATATCTCACCTGTACCTACTATCATTCTCTGAATTTTTGTATCTGCTATTATCTATTTTTGGAGATCTTCATTTCACTTCTGATTAATTGGTGGTTTTGTTTGCAGATTGTTTAAGAGATTAAACAATTGTAGATGTTTTCTTCAAGGTGGAAGAAAAAAACCCTTTACCCCTTTACTTTCCAAATCTAGGGTTTTAATAGTCATTTAAGGATTTTTCTTAATTTGTCTAAGCAATTTCGTATTTTTCTTGATTTGATGGATTAAGGTTTCGATTATCTATTCTTCTTCTATTGTTAATCGAGGGTTTGTTCTGTATTCTATTATTTGGTCAGATTTCAAATCCTAAACTTGGTAGGATCTTTCTTGGATTCAAGATCTAGATTGCGTATTTTTTTCCCTCAATTTCATACTAAAAAAATTGGTAAGATTTTCCCTTTTTGAACCATTTTACCTTTAATGTTCATTTGGGATTTGGAGTTATGGGTCTAATATGTGATTTGTGTCAAGGAATTTTTTTCCAATTTTTTTAGCTCAACATTAGATGTCCCTTGTTTAGTTGTATTTCATTGATATATGAATAGTTTGCATTTTGATATGTTGTTTTGTTTTAAGTTGATTGCGCTTGGTTCAAATCTTAGGTGCCATGGCAAGAAATTGAAAGTGGATTTTTTTGAAAGAGTCTTTGTTGGATCAATTTCAGATCTCAAATTTGATTCATATTTATAGATTGATGTTATTGCTGGCTTTCTAAGTGGAAGAGTAGTAAGAGTTGATCCAAATGCATATGCTATCTCGCCTTACAAAGTAAGCTAAGTTGAAATTTGCATTACTACTAGATTTATGTTGGTTGTGTTTAAGAATTGAATACTGAGTGAGTTTGGTTATTTTACAGATTTATATGATTGTGTAGTAATCGGATATTGATTTGATGAAGATTAACTTGCAAAATCTTAGTATGAGAACTCTACGAGTAGCAACGTTTTACGTGTCGCCGAACATTTTCTCCGTGGTTTGCTTATGAGTTACATCCAAAAGCTAAGGTAAGATTTATATATTTGTTTATTCTTTTTTTTTCCTGTTTCTGCGAAGCATTAATGTGAATTTTAGTTTGAGTTATATGCAAATGGATACTCTAAATTTCGATTGTAGTGTCCCTTCATTTATCGCATATTTATTGTGGAAGTTCCTTATGTGATCAAGGTAATTACAAGAATTACAGGTTTCAGTCATGGCTCTACTATGTCACTTTCCTTATCGAGGAGAAGGACATCACTGTCCCAAACTTGTGGTATGGCTGAAGCTCTCACCGAAAGACCCCACAGCCCAATGGAAATATGAGTTGGACAGAAAGCAAGGTAGTGTATGGTTTACCCGAACTTGATAATTTTTACATCGAAGGTTAAAGGGTTAAGAACGATTTTTTACGCTTCCTGCCTTTTGTATATATGCTTGAGATAAGCACTCAGGCAAAGCGAGAATCTAGTTTTCGATTGCTTATATGAGTCTCGATTTTAAAGACCCAATGCATAACATGTACCTGTGAATCATAACTTAGGATTCAACTTCGATTATTATCTGTGAATGCTGAATTTGAAATTTGTAATAGAAATAATCTCAATTTTCTGAAACTATTATGTAGCTACTTTGGATCCCATTTGTCCTAACGCCACTTTTGACCATTATCTGTCTAATGCCTGTAGCTATAAATTTCCAAATTTGAAGAACATTCCTCTTAAAACTATTATTAAGACCAGAACAACTTATTACAACAGATGCTACCTTAGCTACATGATATGTGCATGTTCAATTGAGCAACCTTTGATGTTGACGATGAATGATTGATCCCCTACGAAAGAGCTGAGATAAATTACATCTGTCTTAGAATTTAATATTCTAATGGTAAATTATACTTTGTGTATGAAAAAAACAGAAGTTACATGAACATTCATAGTGTGAATGGTCAATCTTAAGTTTTGATAGACTTCCCTTTGGTAAAATGGTATTAGTTGATAAGTTTAGGCAGAAATTCACATCTAGGTTTCCTTAGTAAAGTTGTTGGTTATGTTAAAGCTTTAACAGTATTAATATTAACTTTTTGATTGGTTTTGCAGGTTGCATCTGGGATTGGATCAGCATAAGGTGAATTTTTCCTCTAGTAGTCTTGCAGTTGTTAACTCGTTAGAAAGATGCGTATGAGAAGATGTCTAAAAGTGACGTTTCATCCGCCATCATAATGGAATATAAATATGATGAGGTATACAACTGGGCCCTTACACATTCGACGCAAAGAATTCGTAGTTATTTTTACTTTTATCCGCATGTATTTTCCTTTTTAGTTTTTTTGCTACATCAGAAGGTGCCATTACTTGTGCAATCTTTGATGATTTTTGTGATGTTGTCTGATGAGTATTTGTCTAATTGCAATCTTATGTAGTTGAAGTTGCAATAGTTATCATGGGGAAGATGGAGGCAGAGTTCTTGCAGGTAAGTTCAAGTAAATTTTCTATTTTTGATTTTGTATTTAGTGGTGTGGAATTTGATGATTTATGATCGTCGCTGAATGCAAAGGTTTTTTGTTTTGGTAGGGTTCCCGTGAGGCAAAGCCGGATTCTGCCAAGAACTTGTTAAGCAATGAGATTTTGCTACTTTGGATCCTAGGAACTCACCGATAAAATGGATATTTCCGTGAGTCATTAGAACATGGCTGAGTTATTTGGCTTCAAATTGTGAAACAACAAACGGCACCTTTACTTTTGTGAATGTCTATCTTCCTTTTCAAGGAGTTCCAATAACCAAAGTGAAAGAAAGAACCTATAAGGATCCAGACTTGAATATGAAAATGAATTGATTCTATTAATCGAGGGCCGAAGTAATCTATGTTTACTGCCGGCATTGTATACGTTTGCATTGTATTTAGTAGCTTACATAATTTAAGACTGCAATGCCTTGTTACTTTGTTAGACTTTCTGTTGTGAAGTTAATTCCATTATCTCGTGATGCTTGGTGGTTGAGATGTTCAAGTTTTTTTCATTTATTATCAATGCATTATTCCTATCGATCAAAATCATGTTGTAAGATATCTTTCAACAAAAGCATGTGCAATTTAGCCTCGCTTCCATTTTCAATTCATGTGATATTTGGATGAGACCCCGTTTCTTATTGTTTTGATTGACTTTGCTTTTAAATCACTGATTGCTTAATATTTTGAAGTTTATTTCATCGTATTTGAGTGATACTCTAATTGTTTATGAAAGATAGTTCTTGGGTAATCATGTAGTTACGTGTTTACTTGATGGCAGTCACATAAATGTGCTTTATCTACATGCTACAAGTATGTGTCCTGCTTTACAAGAGGTTCTCTTGAAATGTAATACATATTATAGTAGTGTTAAATAAGAGCCTATATTGTGTATAAGTCTTTGTCATGTGCTCTATAAATTGTTTTTCTTGTGTTTGAGTGACTCCAAATAAAACCCACTCTCCATTTTCTTTCACTGTGATTCAATCCCTTAATGGGTTTTCCTTTAGAAGGAAAAAGGATTTATACCGAACATAATCCTATAGGAAGGTATAATCATGTATGAATATAGATGCTCGTTATAGTGGATCTCCTTGTAGGTGATTCTAAGATAATGTAGACACTTGATGATAGTGCGAGATATACAAGGAAGCTAGAGCACCAGATCTTTTGACAAGCTTGGTTTGGTCATATTTATTCTGTTCAGTTCTTCTTTGATGGTTTTCTGGCGATTCATTGCATTGTTTATTATGATCTCTATAATAACACTACATCAACACTGCCACCATAATATACCTTATTTCAAAGAGAGAATATGAAGTATACTCTAGTAACTTATTTTGTTCTATCGTGTATTATGAACTGAACGAAGTTATTGTGCCGTTGTTGATTTGCTTTGCAGAACAACGTTCTTTGTTGTATGTGAACTGGGGGACACAGCACATGGATGCTCTACTTGATATCATTTTTTGAAGTGTTGGCTAAGTTCATCGTCATCTGAGGAGCTTATCATTTTGTTGTTTAACATGTTGTTTTTAGGTTATTGTCTATTAGTTTAGCATCTTGTCGTTAGAACTTACTAGCTAGCTAGCTTGCACATGTATTGTCTTGAACTTAATTTCATCTTTTTTGTTTAATTTTAAACCCAATGGATAAAATGAATGAATGAATGAATGTGAAATTCTCAAGTTTGAGTTTAAATTTGAATTTCAGTTTGGGTTCCATTTGACTTGACTTTGACTTTGACTTTGTTTGAGTTCCATTTGACTTGACTTTGGTTGACTTGAGTTCTATTTGACTTGACTTGACTTTGAAGCAGTCTGACTTGAATTTGACTTTGACTTGAGTTCCATTTGACTTGACTTTGATGCAATTGATTATTTCGTATTTAGCCATTCGGGCATTTCAAAGAAATCAATCTATATTTTTGTTTTATATTATAATTTAAATCTCGAGACCCACAAACTAAGGGACTGTACCTTGTACCCTTAAAATCGATCGTTATTTTGAGACCCACGGATAAGGGTCGTACAAACATGCCTACGCTTTATCGTAGACCCCAACAGAGACGGTTAAAACTAGTCGTATAACTCGTATATATGACTTGTCCTGACAGTCGCGGAACTTCTGTTTTCCACTAGTATAAGATGGTATGATCGATATTTGTAATTGGTGTAACCGATCCTAGTAATTGGTGTGACTGATCACAAAAGAATGTGTAATCGATCCTTGTAATTGGTGTAACCGGTCCTGGTAATTGGTGTAACCGATCCACAGTAACTAGTGCTGACCGATCATATGTAATACCATGAGAATATGGTAACTGGTCCTTGTAATTGATGTAACCAATTTGGTAATCGATGTAACCGGTCCCAAAGAACTATATTAAGGTAGAACTGATCCTTGTGTTTGGTAGAACCGAAACCCATGATTAGTGTGTTGATTTGATCAATCACATAGTTCTTGGAAAACAGATGAACCATTTCTAACCTTGTTTGGAAGTGTGGTATAATCGGTTCCAAGATTGTAAATATGAAAGAGGATTTACAAAGAAATAAGATGTTGACATACTTTGAACATGTTCAATAACTCTTATTTTTTATTGTTCAAAGATATTCCTTAATAACTAAAGGAGATCCTTTACCAATTAAGTTGAGAATCTTTTGATTAAGGTTGTTAATTTTATATGCTTTTAATTACCAGCAATTAAAATGCATATCTCTGGAAAATAAAAATTGGTAATGTGCATTTAATAATTAGAGATTTTCTAGTAGGTTTTGGTCAATATTGGAATTTCTGGGAATTATGAAAACCGGATTTGGAAATATATTGCATATCTTGAGAATATTTTCGGTTTTGGACATTCCTTGGTGTCCAAACTTCTTTAGTCTATAAATACCCAAGTTTGCATTTCAAGTAAACTATCCTAATAGCCAGAAAACTACCTTGTTGTGTTGTTACCACTGGAGCCGCCTATTCTCGGAGAGGAAAGTACCCTAATTAGGCTAATCTCTTATGACCGCTCGTTTAAAGACTCGACAGGGATCAAGAAGCTCTACGAATCTGTTGGTGGGAAAATAGATAATTGTAGTATTATTAGTTTTCGATTTGATTTGATTGACTAACGGTTGTTGAACTTTGATTGCACCTAGTTTGTTTATTCTTGATAATCTTCTCTTCTGATATAAGATTCACTCAAACTAGATCGAAGTGTCGACGGGATCTTTAGAACTGTTTGTAGATCTAAATACATCTTGTGATAATCCATTGTTAACATACTCCATTCTGTGTGTGATTGATCACAAGAGATTGAAGTTGTGGTGTGCAGGTGTTTATTGAAGATTTAAGAAGATTTGAAGATTTGAAGATTTCTGATTTAGGTTCATAATCTTTGGTGTGTACAAAACTTGATCGGATGGGATCCAACTATAATCGGTCTATCTTTGATAGATTTGATTGATTAGTCATAGATCGGCATCGTATTTAGTATCTTGGTAGATCCTATTATTGATTGCATAATCTAAACTCGCTACTTTTGGTAGTTGTTGGATATATTGATCTAAACCCGACAAAGGAGTTTATTGATTAAACAAGAGGCTTTGTCTAACTCATATCACCGAGATTCAAAAGAGTTGTTACCTAATGTATTTGTTGTTCCTTCACCGTTTGGAATACGAACCAAAGGAATTGTTCCAAAGCGTGGCACTTATTGAATGTCTCGGCTATAGGATAATGAAGAAACTAGGTGAACTATAGTTTCTGTTGCTTGGTCTCAACTATACGAAGTTTGTTTGATTTTGTATAGCTGCTTAATTCTGAGAGTATTCAAATCTGAACTAAGTCCCGAGATTTTTCTGCATTTGCGGTTTGCTCGTTAACAAAATCTTGTCGTGTCATTTACTTTTGTTTTCCGCAATTATAATTATTGTTATTATAATTTAAAGTAAATTAGACAAACGTTAACTCCTTATTACTTGATAGTGATCCTATAGAGTTTGGTTTAGTCCGAACATATTATCAAGTAATCACACTTTGATTGTTGTATTGTCTCGATCTTGTATCCATAGACGATCACACAAAGTGTGAATACCGATTTGTTGTATTGTCTCGACTCAGTCCATAGACAATCACTTTCGGTAAGAGGACTTATAGGTGGAAAAGTTTAAGATTGTGGTATATTAAGGTACCCTCGTCTTTTCAGGGTTATTTGGGCATGGAGAAGGCTGGCACGACACTAATAACCATCGAGTTTCTGGCTTAGTTAGGGTGATATGTACTTAAAATACATCTTTCGAATGTCAATTTCTTATGTTTTTCTTGGTTATTCTCTTGTATTATTTGTATATTATGCTTCTTTTTCATTTTATAGTTTGGAGTCATGCGATAAGAAAGAAGGTAAAAAGAGGTTCATTTCATTGCTTGGGAAGCTTAGGCATTGGCGGATTCAAAGCACAAAGAGACACGTGCCTTTAAAGCATCGAAAGAGCAACACTGAGTACCCGGTTAAAACTATGCAAGGCCACCACCAAGATAAGTCAAAAATGAAGGCCTCAAGTTAGTGGATTTCACCACTAAGGGAACGCACGTGTGCTAGCAAAGAATTCAAGATATATTACTTGATTTCAGTAAGAAGAAATCATAGACCAATCAGGCAGCATGTAAAGACTTTCGCTTCACTTCTCATGTTAGTTCAAGAGACGAGAATCTTCCACCTGGCCTAGTCGTGGGTTTGTCGACTTGCTCTCAGGTCACGACTATAATCACGACCAGCTTCTTCGCCATTTTATTTTCTCACGTGAGCAGAATCAAGACCATTGCACCCGGGCGGAACTACATGGTGACTTGGCCGGCTAAGCCACCCCAAAGTCCGTAAAAGCTTACATTTTGCAATGGTTTTTAAATTTGGTTAAAAAGAAAAGCCTAAAAAATAGGCTTAAGCCAGCCCTAATTTTTTTTTTCAAGCCAATTAGGTTTCAAGCCAGTCCCATATTGATTTTCTGGTTCCGCCACTGATTGCACCAAGTCCTTCTTGTCGGCATAGCCCATGGCTCTGATGGATTCGCACTCAGGATTGCAGAAGCCAAGTCAAGGAAGAGTGGGTAAAAGTTATCAACAGAATTGGAGTCGAATATGTGATGATTTTTACAGAGTTTGAAGCTGGGAAAAACAGGGAAGAACTTCAGTTTACTGCCACTGAAATTGGAGGTGACTAATTCATGAACGGAGAAAATTAGCAAGCTTATACGAGTCTGGTAAGATCAGCAAGAATGGGTTTGTGTTGGATTAATTCGAGTATACATTCAGTGAAACTCAAGATTTGATGGCAGAAACCAGTAAGGAAAGGGAGTTCTTTGCAATTCTCATTGGTCGTGATTGAGATGGAATTTAGAGAATTGAAGAATGGGTTTGTGTATGGAATTGAATTGTGCAGGGAAGGAGTTGATTTGTGTAGCTTTCAAGATGCATCCGGTGCATAATCCACATCAGTTTGCAAACTTCACAAAAGCTGCTCGAGAAAATGCCTTAAAGAACGTGGTTTCTCAACTTAGATTCAGTTTCTACCAATTAACTGCTCCGAGTCTGCCATGGAGTGATGAGTCAGTGTACAACAGGTGTTCAAGAGATGGCTCAAGTATACTTTGCAGCAACATCATCCATCCAGGAGTTTCAAGGTTCGAGGTTCTGTGGTGTGCCGAGAAGAATAGTGGAAGGAGTTGTTACTGCCATTGTTTCTCATCATTGTGTAAAGGATTAAGAGCTTGTTTCAGGTGCTATTTCAGAAGTTATCAGGGGGGAGAAATGGCTAAAGTCTGGGACTGATTTTGGTTGTGCTGAGCTAAAGTTCAGTCTTAGGAAATGTATTGCTGCTATCCCATCTGAGCGTGTCAAAATGTATTGCTGCTATGGGTATTGTGGATGTGTGGTTAAGCCATGGGATTGAGGCTTGTTTGCCAAGGGCTAAGTCAGTTCTCTAAGTCAAGTAAAAAGGGACTAGGGCTCACTTTGCTGGGGTTTTGTAGGAGTTTACTTGGCCAGAAATTCAGCTGAAGTAAGTTGTTGCCGTGGGTTCAATGTGTTTTCTCGAAAGATTCGAGAGTATTTAGATATTGGACTGGATTGGAAGACTTGGGTTGCAAGTAGAAAAAACTATAAAAAGAAGACCTAAACCTACCAGACGAGATATCTCATATACCCCATCACTGCCGCATCACCATCAACAGAGGGGAGCTCTTGCTCCTCTCCAGAAACCCTTCATCAGTTCACAGGCACCTGCCTGTTTGCATCATTCCATCACCACTTCCTTGCATACCATCTGCATCCTCCAGTTCACATCTCCACCTGTCTACCACCACCAGCATCATCACTGCAATTACCACCTGCATATCACCACCATATCATCTCCATCCATCAGCACACCACCTTCACAGTTTGCATCTCACATACCCCCTGCATCTCCATCAGCTCGTACATCTACAGCATCAACAATAGCAGTTGCAGTCCACCATTCCATCATCACTAGCATCTCCACAATCCATCGCCAGTTCCATCGCCGCAACTGACTACCAGCCAGCCATATCAACAGCAAGTGAACAACCACCAGTCGCAATTCCATCCACAATTCTCGCATCCAGTCCATCACCAGTACCACACCACTATCACTTCACGAGCTGGACACTTTGTGTCATTGGTTTGAATTGTCTTTTAGTTTTGTTTGCAGTTTGCTGTTTTGCTTCTTCGGTTGTCGTGAACTCCAGTAGCTAATTGCATATTGATTAAGGACGATTTTGACGTCCGAACATGAACTCAAATTGATATTTAAACTGCCTTTTTTCTTGCAATATGTCTTGTTATTGCTTATTCTCTACGGTGCCAATAATGTTTATGAATTATTTCTCAATCTTTTAAGTTGCAAATTGAATGGTTGCTTGATACTTCTATTGCTAATTAAGACCTCTTCGACTTGTAATTGTCTAGAGAATCTTGATACAAGTAGTAATATGTGGTTATTGACGATGGGATTTTGTTAAGTAATCATATGTATATTGAATGACACTAGTAGATGAATCGAGCTTTTGTATTTGTCACTAGGAATAGCCTATCTATCGGAACTTAATGCACTTGTTTAAGTCACACCTAGAGAACGTACTTCTAGGATACTTGATGAGTAGAATCCGGTTGTCGAGCGCTTCCGTGTCCGGTGAATTCACGAGATTACGGGATATTTGAGCGTACTAAATATTCTAGGGTTGTTAGTAACAAGGTACTTTGCAGAAACATATCTATATTGATAAGATTCGTGTTTCGTGGCTTAAAAAGAGTCCTTGATCATTCCCATCCTCATATTTGCATTAATATTCAGAAATTGAATCGACAACTTTGAGTCAACTCTCCCTTAGGAATGAACCTGATTGTCATTGTATTACTAATTAGTGTAAGAGAAGTAAGGAATTTATTTTACGAGTTCGACACTCCGTCAAAATTAAGCCACGGGGAGCAAATCGGTAGTTTGAGTTGTTATTTAATTTTCTGTTTTTGCATTTAGTTTTCATAAACCTTTATTAATTTGTTTCTTTTAGAATTTTATTTTTCAGGTGCAATAAAAAAATCACTTGTTTGGCGTGTGCACAATTGGGAACAAGAGGTAAGTCTCTCAACGAGTTGTGTGCATAATATTTCAAGATGTATCCTTTCGGGAACAACATATATGGTTCACAAGACTATGCATATTATGGTAATAATTCTGATTTTCAGTCTCACTCTTACAATAGCTTCTAACTATATGTGGGATACAATCAAAACCAATCTTTTGGCTATGATGACTATTCTACAAGACCTTGTGATTATTCTCATACATCGCAGCAACCTTTTGGTGGTTATGTAAGTGGACAATCACATGGATGGGGGATAGTTATACTTCTCACACGTTCCAATCTAGTTTCTTGCAGATGCCTAATGAATTCATGGATTTGAGACGTACATGGAACCAGATTAACTCAACTCCCAACGTGCCAAGTTTTGTACCAAGTGAAACCTATGATAGTGTATTTAGACCTGTTCCGAGTCGTACTTATGATCCTTCACCCATTCAAAGGGAAGATACATGGTCTAGAGAACCTATTGTGAATAGTAGCGGAAAACGTGTTAACATAAAGAAACTCTTCAGACAATATGAGCTGTTGGAAGAAGAGGGAGCAACGGAAGAGACTCTTCAAGCAATTTCTAGGGCCATACATATGGAGGTTAACCGACGTGTTGATAATGGATAAGATCCCCAATAAGAAGATTCCGGGGATGATGAAACTTTGGAAAATGTTGATAATGATGGTGATACTAGCTCAATTCATGATCAAAATGATCATTCTCCTATTCAAAAGGAAGAAGTTGAGTCTAGAAACACTACAATTGTTGATGGTAAGACTTATGTTATGTATGAGAGTTTATGATGATTATGACTTTTTTTTTGCACCGTGTACCCCAAATTCGAGATAACCTGATAATTTGAATGAGAAGTCAACTTGTGATGAAGAACATAAGGATTACGATAATTTGATTATGGAAGATTCTGATTTTTTTTTCCGATGAGGAGGACTTGGTTATAGAAGAAACCAATGAATGTCTTAACAAGAGTTCGAGTGAGAATGATGATACTTGTGATGTGAGAAGGGAAGTGTCCAGCAGTGCCGAGGATCCCGTAATACAAGAGGTTTTGCAAGGTTTGTCTAACCCTATACATGAATCTATATCTAATGATGATCCTCCCAAACTTGAAGTTGTTTCTAATAGAGTTGTTAACCCGACTTTTAGGAAAATGCCTTATTTGGGGCTGGAATTATGTGCTTATAAAGTTCTTTTCGAATTTCTTGCTTCCATATATACACCGTATGTGTTTGAGTCTAACATCATGCAGGTTTGCCAAGAGGAACGAATAGAAGTACCTTCCACTTATGTTTTGTATACACTTCTGTTTGAGGGTGAAAACGGTTTCTACTGATTTTGGTAATTTCGGGTGTGTGGGTGAGAAACGAATTTAAACCCTAAACAATGTACTGCAAGGGAGTACTTTAGATTCGAGAGATCAATCTATACGAATCCGGCTAAACCAAGAAATGGCCTTTCCAGACTTGTTTCGGTCACAAAGTGAAGGAGAATGGTTGGTTTTGGGGAGGGAAGCGAAGAAAAAGTTGAATTGTAATAGTTGATTCGAAAGAGTAGTTGTTTTACGACTGGATCGGGAAGTGGGAATCTCACTGATGGAGAGCTAGCAAATATTTTCTCGAGCGTTGTATGCTCCTCGACTCAACTTGTCGCTCTATGGAAATAGGTAATGGCTATTTATACAAGTCGAAGCGAAACGTACTGCCTCATTAAGAAATGGAAAACGGGTGAGTAAATGGGAGGAGGTGGTAACCTGCAACGCCCGGAATGATGTTCCATAAAGAAAGCGTTTCACCATTACTCCCGTATTTACTAACTGCCTCATCCTTATGACACTTTCTATAACGCGTAGTGTACGCCGCCCGCCGTAAACCGGCCAAACCAATACCCAATGAGCATCCCCTGGTTTGACATGCGTTGATGTCTCGAGTGTTTTCTGGAAAACATGTAGCATGTTGTCGTGTCCTAATGAGCTGAGCTTGGGAGACTTGCTCGGGCTTGCTTGACTGACCTTCGAGGGCCGAGATTTTGCATCTTAAGAGGAAAGATAATGTGGATTATTGCAACCCTTCGTTTGGTAGCCGGTAGCATGAAAGCATGATCGGGGATGGATTTTAAATGGCTTAGTTTAGGCGCCAAAAGTTAGGTTTTGATTTGTTTAGGCGCGAACTAAACAGGGCCAAAGGTTGCTATGTAATGGCCGGTAACTTGACGGCTAAGATCTGCACCTTAGATGAAAAAGTGGTCGTTGATTGTCTGCAGGCCTTCGTTTTGGTAGCCGCATAGGGAAGGCCTAGAGGTGGGCGCTGGCAAGGTGGTTGGCATGCCATTGGCACATGTGGTATGGTATGCCTTGGCGCTGTTTGGCGGGCCAAAACTAGGGTTTTGGGACAAAGGTTACCATGCTTTGTTTGGCGACCTTGACAGATAGGATTTGCATCTAGGATGGAAGGGTGTTCTGTTGATCGTCGACGTCTTCGCTTTGGTAGCCGAGATAGGAAGGCCAAAGCATGGTATGACACTAAAGGAGGTTGGCATGCCATTGGCACATGTGGCATGGCATGCCTTGGCGCTGAGCCTGGGCGTGGCCAAAACTAGGTTTTGGGCCAAAGGTTACCCATGTGTTGTTTGCGACCTTGGACAGCTAGGGATTTGCATCTAGGATGGAAGGGTGGTCGCCTGATCGCCGCACGCCGTTTTGGTAGCCGCAATAGGAAGGCCTAGATGGCATGGCGCTGCTGTGAGGCTGTTGGCATGCCATGTGGCATAAAGCATGCCTCGCGCTGTTTGGCGGTCCAAAACTAGGTTTTGGGCCAAATGTTACCATGCGTTGTTTGGCGACCTTGACAGGGATTTGCATCTGTGGATGGAAGGGGTGCGTTGATCGCCGCACGCCTTCGTTGGTAGCCGCAAGGGGAAGGTCGGCATGGTGTGGCGCGACAAGGTGGTTGGCATGCCATTGGCACATGCGGTATGGTATGCCTTGGCTGGTTTGGCATGGCCAAAACTAGGTTTGGGCCAAAGGTTACCATGCTATTTAATGCCTTGACCGGCTAGGATTTGCATCTCTGATGGGTGGTCGTCGATCGTCGCACGCCTTCGTTTTGGAAGCCGCATGGGGAAGGCGGGGCATGGTGGGGCCAAGGAAAATGGCGCTGATGGTTTGGCATGGTGGGGCCAAGGCAAGGTGCTATTGGCTTGGCATGGTGGGGCCAAGGGTTTGGCACTGACGCGCTTGGCATGGTGGGGCTAAGGCAAGGTGCGGCTGGCATGGTGGGGCCAAGGGTTTGGCATGCCATTGGCGCATGGTCCCATGCTAGCATGGTTGGGGGCCAAGGATTTGGGCACGCACAGCTGGTAGGGGCCAAGGCAAGGTGCGGTTGGCTTAGTGGGGCTAAGGGTTTGGTGCACATCTACGCATGGTGCGCTGCTAACATGGTTGGCATGCCTTGGCGCTGCAGAGCCTTGCCGGGCATGGCTTGCCATTGGTACAAAGGGTGCGGGCCGGCATGGTTGGCATGCCTTGGCGCGAGATGTGGTCGGGCATGGTTTGACATTGGCACAGTTGGTCAGCTACCGCATAGTTAGCATGCCTTGGCGCTGAGATGTGGCCGGCATGGTTTGCCATTGGCACAGTGGGTGTCAGCCATGGCTGGCATGCCTTGGCGAGATATGGTCGGCATGGTTTTCCATTGGCACAATGGGCTACTGGGCATGGTCGGGTTTGCCTTGGGCGCTAGAAGATGAGAATTAGGTTTGGCATAGATGATGCCTGGCCATGTTAAGGGTTCCCGCCAAGGGAACATGACACGTGGAAAAAAGGTACCCTGGTAATTTACGAAGGCATGCCGATCGCCAATAAATGGTCATAGTGACGTCATGTCACTGTATAGTTTTACGATTTTAACCCTGTTAAAACCCACCATCAACATTAAGTCCCCCGCTTAGCTGGGAATCCGAGCATCGTTATGGTAAGCATAAGACGGGTGACAAAAATGTGACAAAATCAAAACAACAAGTCGTGAAAAGATGGTCGGAAGGTCCGACTAACCTTTTTCGAGAGGTAAGGAGAGTTCATGATCCCTGTTTAGCATGCCCATAGATTCTATTTGTGGTGTGACTGGAAGCGGTGAGATGAAGATCATTCGGCTTAGTCCGGCTGCATGCATCATCTTGGATGGTTTAGGGAACATCATGACGCTCGGCTCGGTGAGTCATTGGTGTTGGCGCCGCAAGTCATGGTGCTACACACGATGGTGCAAGGCGTACGATGCAGTTTGAGAGGCAAGCATGGCGCGGACGGTGGTGTAAGGCATGACATGGTTTGGGTGAGTGGTAGGTTTGGGAAAGGTGTTTGCTTACAACTTATACCGCAAGTGCACAAAGGCCTACTGGAGGCAAGTGGCAAGTGCAGTCGAATCCACAGTGAGATGGAGTGTTTAAGGTTGATCTAAGTCTTCACAAAACCGATTTCCTAGAGAAGTAACACGGTACATAAGTTGGTTTTGGTGTCGATAATGACCGATTGGAGTAGTGTTTGTAAACTAAGACAAATGAGCACAGGTGTTGTAAATTATTGGTCGAGGGTTACTAGGATGGTCAATTCCACCCTCTAATCCTATGCTAAGGTAAAGCAAAGTCTCACTGTGTTCTTGTGCCTTCCTTGAAGGCCTTAAATGGAAGTTTGATTAACTAATTCTCCTTACTTACCCTAGTATCAATGGTCTTCTTACAAGACATTGATCACAAGTGAGTTTAGTTCACTAGCTAACTTATAATCCTAAACATTATACATATCAAGAACATAATGAGAATCTAATTAACTTCACATTGAATTAAAGGGTTTCACTTGCACCCTAGTTAAGTGACTTAGAACATCATGCAAAGCTTAAAACAAACTTGAAATTAAATTACAAATTAAAACCCTAAAAAGTTACTGACCCTCTCACATGAAGAACATCTCCCTTTTATACCTCTCAATCACTCAAACTTACAATTAATGAATACCCCGACTGCTCCTCTTCCACCCGGCTCGAAGCCATTAATGCTCGGTTGATGAAAACCCTAGCTCCATCTATCTCCAACTTAGCTTCTAGGGTTATGGGAGAAGCTATGAAAGAGATAGCTAGACCTAGAGAAGTGGCGAAGGCGGTGGCTGTCTTCTTTGTGTCGGGAGAAGAAGATGGTGAAGGTGTTGAGGTGGTTCTGCAACTGGCTCAGGAAGAAGGGGATGGTGCTATGGTGTTTCTGTCGGGAGAAGAAGAGAGAAATGAAGATGGGGAGTGTTTGGTTCGATGGGTGAAGGGGTAGGTAGTTTCGGTGTAGGGCGGATGCAGCGAATGGTGATGTGAGGGACGCAGCGAGCGTTGGATGCAGAAGATGGATCGAATCTCACGGCTCAGATGGGACGGGCTTGGATCCGGGTTATAGGCCGGGTCTTGGATAGCTCAAGCACATGTCTTGTAAGTTGGGTTGCTTCTTGTTGGGTTGCAACCCCGATGCGCGCGGGCTTTGGCTTTTGCTCCATACGCTCGTCTCCAATTTTATGCTCTTTGGCTCCTCAATTTCTCCGAGCTTTATTTACTACCTAAAAACACAAAATTAATTAAGTACAAGTGTTTATTCTTGAAAACAGAAAATACGGGAATTTGGGATAATATCCGATTTCCGAGCACAAAAGATGAGTTAAATGCCAATAAAAAGTGTAGAAATATGCAATATTTGGCACTCATCAAATACCCCCCAAACATGAATTTTACTTGTCCTCAAGAAACAAGTTAAGAAATCCTAACTATACCACTTTCGCTGGTCTCTCGAATGCATTTAGCGTATGCACTAAGCCTTTAAACCCTAGGTGTCCCTAGTGGACGAGTTGTAGTCTCGTGAGGGTTTACCAGAGGGTGTACCCACAAAACCTTCTCCAACTTCGGAGCGTAAAGAGTCTCAAGCATCCAAGGAGCTATGAGGACATAGAAAGTTTCCGCATGCTAGTAACACGAAGTTAGAACTACCAAAGAACGATTCTCATCCTTAAGAGTTGAGCGAGAAGTAACCATACCATATGAAAGAATTCGGGTTCGAAAGTGATCACAAGCCTCGACTTCTCTCCCACCAATAGGGTTTTATGATAATTGCACTCAAAAAGACCGCTTTTTAGTCTCTCATGTGTGCAAAAAGGGAATAAAGAGAGAAATCTTTGCACACGTTGAAGATGAGAAGGATAACCTTCCGAAATAATTCTGAGACTCCACAAAGTTGTGGACAAAAAGAATCTTTTTCCGATGATCTCTAAGAAAGGAAATCAACCATTATCAAGGATGGGAGTACTCACTTACCTTCTCACCCAATCGGCAATTAACATTACTCTCTCGGATCCATAAAACGCCTTCCAATCTTCTACCGGTCTTCAACTGTTGATGATGAACTTCTGAACTTCACAAAAACTTGACAATTTGTAACTTTTCTATTCAATTTCCTTGTTGCTTGTTTTTTTTTTTTTTTTTTTTTTTTTTTTTTTTTTTTTTTTTTTTTTGATGAAATGAAAATAACAATAAAACAATAAAACTCAATTTTCCAAAACTTGTATTGTCTTGATTTCATAAACTTCACTAATTCTCATCTTATCTTCTTTTCTTTGAATTGTTGCATGTAAACCTTGGACTATTTCAATTTTCTTCAAATATTCGGACGTTGCTCAAGCTACGACGATGATGTGTTTCTATGGATCTGCTGATGTTGTTGAGAGGGAGAGAGTGATGCTAATCGCAAATCGAACTACAAGAAGGAGCTTTCATCTTTAAACGCCACCCTCATGATTGACAAAATTAGCACTCAAGAGATCAAAAATAGTCTTTGAAAGTGGTGCGGTTGGGTAGTCACCATTCCTACCCGGAATTGACGACGGTGACACACACTCTAATGATTTTTACAAATTCACAAAAAATGAAGGTTGGTGCCTCGCTTGATGTAAAAATGGGTAGTCTCCACTATGGGTGATCACAATTCTACCACTGAATATCTATACAGCACCTAATTGCCCTCTCGGCATGGTTAAATCCAACTTTAACGCTCTAATCAACTAAGAAACCCGATTGTGTTCTCCGGACTTCCAAGTTCGCTTATTTCGGTCGAGACTCTCTATGTAAACATAGTAGAAGCATGCTAGTGACTCTAAGATCTCTAAAAGTTGGAGGTTTTTATGTACATATTTACAAAGAGTTTTGAATTTTTTGATTTTTGATTTTTTGATTTTTTAGTCTAAATAAAAGACTAAAAACTATATGCAAAACACACCCCCCAACCCTAAATCAAACATTGTCCTCAATGTGTCAACGAGATGATAAGAATTCAAAAGTCACATACCAAGAGAACTATGTTGAGTAGAGAAAAGGAAGAGATTACCTAATGTACAAGGATGTTGCTAAACCAAAGGGGATGAATGCTTTAGAAAGCAAACAACCAGAAAGCCTTGAAGACAAAAGTTTGGTTAGACCACATAAAAACTATGCAAAAGAAAAAGAAAAGGGGAAGAGAATGGATTTTTAGTCCATATGTATGTACACAAGTGAACTAGTCTAGTCCACATAGATGGGGTCTTCTAAGTCGACGGTCTCAACTTCCAGTGGAAGATGCTCCGGAAATGGTTTCAATCTCGACCATTGACTTTGAAGATGTTCTGGTTCTTGGGTTTTCGATTCCAGCCTCCATGGGGGAAAAATCAGTGACGTACCAAGAATGTGTCCACGACCATCGAGAACGTAACTTTCCCCTGAAACAAATGCAAACGAGTGTTGTACAATAAAACTTTTTGACCAGTGTGAAGGACTTGCGCGTAATGCGCTTGTCTTGGCACTTTCATTCTTTGTTTTACAATTTGGCACTATCCTCATGCATCATTTCTCAATTCTAACTCATTGAGTTGAAGTTTTCTTTAGTACCAGCCTTATCAAGATCCAAAATTCAACTTTTTACAGCCCAATATGCACGATGTTCTAACTCTACGGGTAGATGACAAGCTTTCCGTACACAAGTCTCAGAAGGTGACATCCCAATGGGTTCTTGTATGCGGTTCTATAGGCCCACAAAGCATCATTTAAACGTAAAGACCAATCTTTCCTAGAAGGATTAGGTCTTCTCAAGGATATGCTTAATTTCCCTATTAAAACTTCTAGCCCTTTGGTTTGAGGATGGTAAGGTGTTGCTACCTTATGAGTGATTCCATACTTGCGCACAAGTGATTCAAAGGGTCTATTGCAAAAATGACTACCTCCATCACGATTATTGCTCTAGGTGTTCCAAAACGGAGAAAATGTTTTCCTTAAGAAAAGAAAGAACAACTCTATGATCATTTGTTTTGGATGCAATGGCCTCTACCCACTTAGAGACATAATCAATGAAACAAGAATGTACAACTTACCTTCGGAGTTAGGAAATGGACCCATGAAATCAACACCCATCACACATCAACTTATTTCAGCAAAAAAATGGGTTGTAAGGGCATCATGTTTCTCTTAGATATACTTCTAATTTCGGCATCGGTCATAAGCAACACAAAAGCATGGCTATCCTTAAACAATGTTGGCCAATAGAAACCGCTTTTGCAAGATCTTTGCAGCAGTTTTCTTGGCACTAAAGTGGCCTCCACATGCATGGTCATGACAAAGAGATGACGTCCCTTTGTTGGTGGGGACACACCTCCAATGATTTGGTCTTGGCAGTACTTAAACAGATATGGGTCATCCCAAAGGAAATGTTTAACTTCAACCAAGAATTTAGAACGGTCTTGTTTTAGACCAATTGCAAAGGCATTCTACCCGTAGCAAAGGTAGTTCACAATATCAAGAACCCGGCATTTCGAGACACAAGCATCAATTGTTCATCGAGAATGACTCTCTAATCAGCATGCATTCAACATTCAACCCAAGTGATCAAGAACAACATTTTCCCCACCCTTTCTTATCTCGAATTTCGAGGTTAAACTCTTGTAACAAGAGTATCCATCGATTAGACGAGCCTTAACATCTTTTTAGACAAAAGATATTTCAATGCAAATGGTCGGAATATATGATGACTTTAGATCCTATCAAATAAGATCTAAACTTATCTAATGCAAACACAACAGCTAGCAACTCTTTCTCGGTTGTGGAATAATTCAGTGAGCATCATTAAGTGTTTTACTAGCAGTAGATCACATAAGGAAGTTTTGTCTACTCGGCCCAAAACGGCTCTGACGCTAGTCGGACGCATCACACATAATTTCAAATGATAATGTCCAAATGTGGTCGACTATAGGGGCAGATGTAAGAGAGTCAGTTGCTCCCATGCTTCCTTGTACCAAGCATCATCAAAGATAAATGCAACATCTTTTGCAAGAAGATTACACAAAGGTCTTGAAATTTTACTAAAGTCTTTGATGAATCTATGGTAAAAACCCGCATAGCCTAAGAATGATCTTATGTCCCTCACGAGCGAGGTTGAGGCAAGTGTTGAATGAGATCAACCTTGGCTTTGTCTACTTCTATGCCTTTTCCGAGATGATATGCCTAAAACAATGCCTATTTTAACCATGAAATGACATTTTTCCCAATTCAAAACCAAATTCTTCTCCTTACACCTAATCAAAGATACGAGTAAAGATGATGCAAACACTCATCAAAAGAAGACCCAAACACGAAAAAATCATCCATGAAAATTTCAAGAAACTTATCTACCATGTCGAAAATATGCTCATCGGGCAACGTTGAAAGTAAGTGTGCATTACACAACCCAAAAGGCATACGACGATAAGCAAATGTTCCATAAGGACATGTAAATGTGGTCTTTTGTCGGGTCTTCGGGTGCTATGTGAATTTGGTTGTAGCACAATAGCCATCTAAGAAACAATAATGACTATGTTTTGCCAACCTTTCCAAAGTATTTGGTCAATGAAGGGAAGGGAAAATGGTCTTTCTTTATTCTGTGTTCAATTTTCTATAATCAATACAAACTCGCCACCGTGGTCACACGGGTGGGGACAAGCTCATTCATCTCATTTTGAACTACAATAATGCCAGACTTTTTGGGTACCACTTGAATAGGGTGACCCACTCACTATCCGGAACTGGCAAAATGATACCCGCATCAAGCAATTTCAAAATCTCACCTTGACAACATCTCTCATATTGGGGTTAAGTCTCCTTTGCATTTCCTGGATGGTTTAGTATTCTCTTCAAGATTTATGTGATGCATGCAAATTGTGGACTTATACCTTAAGATCCGAGATGGTCCAACCTAAGGCTCCTTTATGTTCTTTAAGCACTCCTAAAAGTTGACTTTCCCTGTTACGTGTCTAAACATGATGCAATAATCACGGGTAAAGTATCAAGGACCTAGAAAGCATACTTCAAAGTATCGTAATGGTTTCAAATCAAGCTTAGGTGGTACATCAAGAGAGGTGGGCGATTTGGAATCGGAGAGTGGAAGTGGTTCCACCCATTACGCCATTTAGCAATATCCATGGGTGGAACAGATTCAAGCAACGAGTGAATTTCCCCAATGTACTTAGACTCGAAGAGATCTAAGTCAAAGTTATCTAAACATGCTTGCAAAGGGTCCACCAAAAAATATCGTGCAACGAGTCTTGGATCGGACTCTCAATCATGTTAATCTCATGCAAATCAGTATCATCACAATCAATGGGTTGTTGACTAGTGTTAAAGACATTAAGTCTACGGTCATGTTACCAAAAGACAATTTCAACACTCCATTACGACAGTTGATGATGGCATTGGACGCCGCCAGAAAGGACGCCCTAAAATCATATGTGGAATGTGATTACTTGGGTTTTGCACAGTTGAGTATCTAAGACGATGAAGTCCACAGGGAAAGAAAAAATTTATCAACCTTGATTAACACATCTTCAACATTACCACGGGGATTTTCACGGATCTCGTCCTAATTGTAGCGTAACAGTGTGGGCTTGACTCTCAAGGCCCGAGTTGCACATACACAGTATGGCAAATAGATTCACACTTGCTCCTAAGTCTAGTAACGCCTTTTCGACCACATGGTCACCTATGGTGCATGTAATTGTTGGACTACTCTGGTCTCTAAACTTAGTTGGAATCTTGTTTTGATTATTGAGCTCACTTGCTCAGTGAGAAAGGCACACTTATGCACATGAAGCTTTCGCTTTTGTGTGCACAGATCCTTCAAAAACTTAGCATAGGTGGGTATTTGCCTGATGGCTTCGAGAAATGGAATTTTTATGTTAACTCGTTTGAACATTTCCAAAATCTCGTTATACCGGTTACCCCTTTATGCCGCACCAACCTTTGTGGGAATAGAGCAACAGGTGCATGACTTGGCAAAGAAACATCTATATGAGTAGGACTCTTAGATTTATCAACATGCTCAGATTCTTTTTCTACAAAAGATGTTTCTTTCGGTGTTGTGTGTACCGGTGAGTCTCGATTTAGACTCGCTTGACCATGGTACACCTGCATTGTTCTCAAAAACTCTACCACTACGGATAGTGGTGACGACATGATGACTATGTGAAGTTTCATTGCGGAGTTTGAAGTACCTGCTTGAAACACATTCTTTGGATTTTGTTGGGGTTGACTAGGAAGTTTTGCTTTTTTTTTCTCTCATTCAATGCATCACGAGATTTGACCCATTTTAAGTTCTAGACTTGTGAAACGTTGGTCGGTGGTTTTCTGAAGTTGTAAAAGGTTTTGGGTCAATAGACCGACACTGTCTTCAAAGCTAGGGTTTTTCTCTACAGGGTACTGAGGGTGTGGTTATACTTGGGGGTTTCTAGGATATGAGTATCCTTGGTTGTTATTTGTTGTTCCCCCTTGTACAGGACCTTTAGACCATGAGAAGTTAGGGTGATTCCTCCACCCTGGGTTGTAGGTTTGAGAATAAGGGTTGTTCTCTTGCCTATGGTAGAATGCATTGGCTTGCTCGGTTTTAGACTCTTGAAATGCATGTAGGTGCCGGACATGTTTGTCCACTAAGTGGTCGAGCTATGGCATGCGGCACAAGTGGCCATTTCAATTTGGTCACGAGAGTAGGGGCATTAGATTTTACATTCTTCAACTCAAGCATTTCATTCTCCAGGCCAAAGATGCCATTTTTGCATTTCCCTCAAAGTCGACTCGATTCTATGGACATTGTTTGCATGGGTAGTCCTTTTTGGTTCACGGATGGACTCCCACCGTTGAGTCATTTCGGCGACTTCGATTAAGAAAGTCCAAGCCTCATCGGACTTTTTTGTCAATAAATGCACCATTGCACATTGACTCGATTGTGGTTCGGTTCTAACATCTAGACCCTCATACAAAATTTGCACGAGTCTCCATTTTTCAAAACCATGGTGGGGATATTGGAGCAATAATTCATTGAATCTCTCCAAGTATTTTGCTAGAGTTTCGTCTTCTAATTGCACAAAACCATTTAGACTTTGGCGAATTATCGCAGTCTTATGGTTTGGGAAAACTTTTGAAAAACTCTTTTGTGAGGTCATCCCATGTTCCAATGGATCATGGTTGTAGGGCATGAAGCCATGACTTGGCTTTTTCTTTCGAGAGAAAAAGGAAACAATCTCGGTTTGGGACTCTTACGGCATTTGGTTAAAACGAGAGTCCCACAAATATCCTCAAAATCTCTCACATGATGGTAAGGGTTTTCGGCATCAACCCCTAAACACGGGTAACATGTGAATGGTGCTTGCTTCGTTCAAACCGACACGCATCACCGGCGAATGATGCAAGAGGGCTGACTTGTCTAGTTGGGTACATGTAGTCCTTGAGACTACGGGGTTGGTTTAGTTCATCACCCATGGTTTCGATGGGCTTGGGCTTTACGAAGAACTGGGTATGTTGACAATTTCGTCGGGGCGGATTCTAACTAGTCGATTTGTTTGGTCTCTAAAAAGACACGATCATAGCCTAGCTAGCACATCGAGTATGTTAACATGCATATATCCAATTGATTTCAACACGAGATAAGCACAAATTACACAAGTGACACACCAATTCAAGCACCGGGAGTGCTTGATGCCGTTGTTTAAGAGAGACACAAAGACGGCAAAGGTGCAAGGTCTGTAATGTGCGGCCGCAACATGCTTATGCACGGCCCGATTATTGGCGGGTGCACAAGGAAAGCAAAGAATTGTGTAAGGTACGGGGGTAATGGGTTGTGCTCACTCAAGGTGAAGCATGTCTTTAGGTTTGTGTGTTTGAAAAACAACAAGCTATTGCTAACACAATTTACGCTACTCAACACTCACTCTAATGCCATAGGAGCACACACAAATTGAAAGGCGATTCACGGATGCAACGAGATGAACAATTTTAGCAATCTATAACACACTTGTCAAGCACGGATGCGACGGATGATGTCAACAGGGTCGAGTTGACCTCAATTTTGAGAGAGTTATGCACCAAAAATTTCGGAATGAGATGGCTTAACAAGGCTTGTCAACAGGTTTTCAGGCTTGCACAAGTGAAGATGACAGCAACTTGGTAGATTATAGCTCACCCGATATCTCACAGAGTAAAGCATACATAAGGGTATAGGGCATGTGGCATCAACTCACTCAGTTGATATCAAGAGTCTGAGTTGATATCAACTATCTCAGTTGACTTCAACTTGGGCTTGCAGCAAACTTGGCTATCCAAGTTGCAGCTCACACTCAACAGCTTCAGGGACTGGAGTTGAGCACAGGGCATATGTAAGCTAAGGGTTACGGCCACGAGGCCTTGTAGAGGCCAAGATTTCCAGTGGCAATGTAGCTAGTTCAGCCAATGATTTAATGCACAGATTCACAAAAGCATACGATTTCATACTAACACAAATTTCTTCCTCAAATGCCACATAGTCATGCATAAATTCCGATATTGCGGGGTTTAGTAATACTCAAAGCAAAGTGGCTAGCTTATCATGCAAAGGTATCGGGGTAGCTAATTTATCATGCATCCATGGAGTATCACACATACATTCACCACCGCAGCAAGGTTAGAAGAAGCATACCACCGATAAAAATCGGGTTTAGTTTCCACACGTTGTCCTGCGCTTTTACTTGTCTTCCTTGAGTTTGCTCACAGTGCACCAAGTACTGTTAGCTTAACAAAGAGTTTTAGTTCTCTGGAGTGCACATATAAAACAAGGGGTTTAAAACAAAGAGCACTAATGTTTGAAATTTCAAAACGGGGATTACAGCAGTATGAAGATTGGGAGATAATGCCACAAAAGTTAACTCTTGGAATTAAGAACACGAAGTGCCGAATCGGGCAAGCAACAATATGCAATCGGGAGGCAATGCTTATGGGATTGGTGACTTATGCTCACGGATGCAATGATTCTCATTAAGCGGGATATGCTCCCAAAAAATCTCGGCTAGCATAGATGAGGTTTAGCAAGTAGTACATGGAGGTCACAATGCACTGAAATGAAACAAATGTGACAAAGACTACGCCCGGGCAAGCTTGAGCTCGGTCTAGGCCGGATCTTGACTGAGATAGCGGATGCAATGCACTATGATCTTATAGCTTCTTTTACCTTCAATGGTTGTTCCTGTATGACAAAAACTATAGCGATGTTACAAATGAGTTATGCTCAATTTGAAGACGAGTTTTACAGTGAAAATGAGAACTAAAGAACACCTAATACTACTCGTACAACGGCTGACACGGTGGAGGAGGTCGGCAATCTCGGGATGAAATTTTAATGAAAACGAGGTGACAATTGTACTCCTCTCTAGTAATCTGAGTGAGCAAGAGGCATTAACAGATGCACACTAGCAGGCTTACTATCTAAGCTACAGCATGTGCAAACTGAGAGAAAAACAGGTTACAAACAAGTTACAAACTGCAAGAGACAATGAGATAAACTAAGAACAACAAAAGACTAACAATAACAGATGCAGAGATATACAGAGTTAAGCTAAGTTACACTAGCAACAGAAGGTAACAAGGATGATTCTTACACATATATACAAACTTAAAATGAAAATCAGTAAAGAAAGCAAATTATCAACTTAGCAACACTACCAAATCCCCGGCAGCGGCGCCAAAAACTTGGTAGGCTGGGAAAGGTGTTTGCCTACAACTTATACTGCAAGTGCACAGTGCCTATTGGAGGCAGGGCAAGTACAGGTCGAATCCACAGGGAGATGGAGTGTGTAAGGTTGATCTAAGGCTTCACAAAACTGATTTTCTAGAGAAGTAACACAGCTGTAAGTTGGTTTTGGTGTCGATACGACTGATTGGAGTAGTGTTTGTAAACTAAGGTGACAAATGAGCACAAGGTGTTGTAAATTATTGGCTGAGGGTTACTAGGATGGTCAATTCCACCCTCTAATCCTATGCTAAGGTAAAGCAAAGTCTCACTGTGTTCTTGTGCCTTCCCTTGAAGGCCTTAAATGGAAGTTTGATTAACTAATTCTCCTTACTTACCCCTAGTATCAATGGTCTTCTTACAGTACCATTGATCACAGGTGAGTTTAGTTCACTAGCTAACTTATAATCCTAAACATTATACATATCAAGAACATAATGAGAATCTAATTAACTTCACATTGAATTAAAGGGTTTCACTTGCACCCTAGTTAAGTGACTTAGAACATCATGCAAAGCTTAAAACAAACTTGAAATTAAATTACAAATTAAAACCCTAAAAAGTTACTGACCCTCTCACATGAAGAACATCTCCCTTTTATACCTCTCAATCACTCAAACTTACAATTAATGAATACCCTGACCTGTTCCCTCTTCCAATTCGGCTCTGGAAGCCATTAATGCTCGGTTGATGAAAACCCTAGCTCCATCTATCTCCAACTTAGCTTCTAGGGTTATGGGAGAAGCTATGAAAGAGATAGCTAGACCTAGAGAAGTGGCGAAGGCGGCTGTGGCGGCTGCTGTGTCGGGAGAAGAAGATGGTGAGGTGGTTCTGCAACTGGTCGGGGGAAGAAGGGGATGGTGCTATGGTGTTTTATTGGGAGAAGAAGAGAGAAATGAAGATGGGGAGTGTTTGGTTCGATGGGTGAAGGGGTAGGTGGTTTCGGTGTAGGGCGGATGCAGCGAATGGTGATGTGAGGGACGCAGCGAGCGTTGGATGCAGAAGATGGATCGAATCTCACGGCTCAGATGGGACGGGCTTGGATCCGGGTTATGGGCCGGGTCTTGGATAGCTCAAGCACATGTCTTGTAAGTTGGGTTGCTTCTTGTTGGGTTCTGGTGATGCGCGCGCGGGCTTTGGCTTTTTGCTCCATAGACGCTCGTCTCAATTTTATGCTCTTTTGGCTCCTCAATTTCTCCGAGCTTTATTTACTACCTAAAAACACAAAATTAATTAGTACAAGTGTTTATTCTTGAAAACAGAAAATACGAGAATTTGGGATAATATCGATTTACGAGCACAAAAAGATGAGTTAAATGCCCATAAAAAGGTGTAGAAATATGCAATATTTGGCACTCATCAGTGAGGCAAAGCATGCGCGGACGGTTTGGCATGGTGGGGCCAAGGCATGGTGTGGACGGCATGGTGTAGACGGCTTGGCATGGTGATTTGTATTCACGGGCCCGGTTGCCTCTTTTCCTTACTTGACTCAAATAGGAAGTCCTTTCCTTATTCAAACTCCCAAGTATCACGCCTATAAAAGAGGCCGGCCTCTCCTTTTATTTCCACACCTTTATTATTATTATTATTTTTTTACTCGCCGTGTGGTAACAAGTAAGCGGACGGCGAATCAGTATGTCTTCCAAAGACTTCCTCTTTAATTTGTTTTTTCTTGTTTTCTTGTGTTAGTGCAAACCCTAGCTGCAGCGTACCTTTTCATGATCTTGTATAAAATATTGTCGCTACGTGTTGGCATGAATCCTAGCCGTAGGTATGATTTGCACGAACTTGTAGTAGCATTTAGGCGTGAATACCGTGAAAGCAATGTTGGCCTTTCAATTTATTGTGCAAAGTAGGCATGAATGAGTCAAGAATGCTTGTCATTCCCTTCTCATGAAAACCTAGTTTCTAGGTTTTACTCCTTTCCTGTGGCCGTGTGTATGGTTACCATGGTGGGGCACGCCTCCTTGGTCCGGCGCAAATTTCTCGCCGGCAGGTACCTACCTTGGCATGAGGTGGTGATTCGGGGTCCGTCGGTCCCATTTCTTTTCCTATCGTATTGTGACTTTGAAACAAATTGGCACAACGTCCCAGGGATGGATCTCCTATGTCTGATAAAATAATTTCCATGCACTTTCCGTAATAATTTATCTTCGTATTGTTCCATTGTAGTTGTTTCGGAAGTGGAAGTAGCGTGAGAGAATTTTCGCTAGGATGTCATTTGAGAAAAGTTCTGCCGAGGCAATTGTTGTTATGCGATTTTCAGTTTCTAAGGTAACCAAGGGGGGATGTTTGTTTTATCTAAGAAATAAAAGTAATTGAAAGCAAAGTAAGTAATTGGAATAATCAATAAGGAGAAGATATTGGTCACGGGATAGTATCATTCCACAAACATGTATTTTCATCAATGATTAGAATTGGTATTTTAATCTCTCATCTACTAATAGTCCTAGGATACCTTGATCGCAAGTATATCCCGCTAATTCCCTGTTTTCATCACAACCACATTAAAAGATGCATATGTGAATTCTTCCTAAAGCAACCTAAAGTGTAAAAGCACAATTAGATTTAACTCCCTAAAAGCAATAAGTTCATGGAATAAGACTAATCAATGCAAACGAATGTGTAAAAGCACTAAACGTTTTAACAAAAGTTATGATTCACTTGTGACTAGTAGGATATATCACTACAAGCACTACCCACAATTATGCTACTTAGAATCAGGATAAACAACTTTTATCGTATTGAAAACCTAATATAGCTCTAGAGATGAATGTAAATCGGATTGATTCGGACTCAACCAAACAAACTATCAAATCATATAACACTATTAATTGTGAATCACAAACAATAAAATATTGAGACAAAACTAATTCATTGAATCATATAACATATTGATAAATCAACTTTATCCCTTAACCAATAATATGTGTTTAGATACTCATAGCTATGGAGTTCATCATAATAATATTAATTGAAAAGAAGAAGATGAACAAAAGCAAACCCATAAGGCGTAAACAAAACCTTCTCCAAAGTTCCAAGAAAAATATATGTGTCCCCAAAATTGTAGAAGTCTTTCCTTTAAATAACTCTCTTGTTTCCAAAATTAGGTCCAGCCTTGAAGTCCATTAGATAAAAATCCACCAAGCCCATAATAGAGAAACCCATGTGAAAATATGTCAAAAATACGTCGCTGAAAACTGTGGTATTATGGCCGGAAATCGAGGCGGAATCCAGCACCGGAAAGTATCTCGGGTGTGGGCAAAGTCACCGGTCACTTAGGTCCAACAAATCAAGCCGGTCAAAGTCGGGGCCGAGTCAAATCAATCAACCTAGAGTTATATCGAGTCATCTCAGAATCTGAACTAGGTTGAGTCGATTAGCTGAAATGAGATGAGTCAGTCCGGCTCATTCGACTCACTTGGGCCCTAGTCTGTTTTGCACCGCCGAGCTGTTGTAATCTTGCACAAAGCCATCCCGGTGTTGCACCAACATGGCGCTTCACCGCCGGCTCTTTAATCCCTCGTTTCAGTATTGCTCCTCTTTGAATTCCACAATAACACCTCCTCAACATTCTTCCAAATGCATCACTTGCACTGTAATATCAACCTTCAATCTCCATTTCTTCTTCATTGCAGCCTTCATTCTCTCGACTCACTGCACCTGCATTTTAATCCACTAGATCTATCACCCGCCATATCGAGCTACAACCTCATGACCATCTGCAATATATAACTTCCATAGGCACAATGGAACACGGCAGTTCCAAATGCTCATCACCTCCGTCACAACTCGATTCGTCTTTGCATTTCGGCTCAATAAAGCATCAAATTATCACCTTCGCACGTTCCTGTTTCAGTTCAACCGCATCTCGAGGCTAATATTTAGTATCATCAAGAACTTCACATTGAGCCCAAACTTGTCCTAAACATACATCTAATTCATTATCTCACCAGCTCGGGCCATAACATTCATCTCTTTGTCGCAAGACCAACACTATATTCTCGGTGCCGCTACCTCATTTCGTAGCTCTCCCCTGCAATCAAAGCCTCAGTTCCATTCCCTGCTCAGTGGCATACAAGCTCAACAGCTTCACCTTCAATCAAAGCCTCAACCATTCCATCCCTGCAATCACCAGAACTCCCTTTGTGGATTCTGAATTTCTTCCCCGTAATCCCTAGCACCGAGAAGTTCCCGGCCCTCAACCACCGGTTCAAACCAACAGCTCCATTCTCTGTCTGTTTAAACTTCAATTTCTTCTTAGCAGCATCAATTCTTCTCCATTAGCCTCGTTGTAGTTCGAGCTCAACCCAGTACTTGAGCTTCACCAACAACTCCAACTTGGCCTGCACCTTTGTAACTCACTCCATACTGCAATATCATAATCACATTCATTACAGCCTTCAGTTAACCTAGTTTTTTTTCATTTGCACTTCAAATCTCTCTTTCAGCTCGGTTCCAACCTCAGATATAAAACCATGGTTCCATAAACAACAACATCAACAATAGCGGTGCAATTCTCCTCAAGAAACCCCATGAATATCAACTTGACGACGAAGTTTTCTTCTTCATCTTCTCCTATCTTTTATCCCGTTAATCGTAAAATCATCACAATCCCATTCATTCTTCTCATAGACAAACCCTAATTTACGTGACCATCACCGATTGATTTGATTTCTTTAATTCCTTTCTATTAGAGATAAATTCAACAACAACCCGTCTCTTTTTATCCATTACCAACCCTAAATCTCATTTGTCTTGAATTCTACCGCCGATAACTCAATTTTTATTCCCAGTTCTTCTCTATTGAGATCCATGGCTTCATCATATGTTTGCCAGTAGCAAGAGTCAATCTCTTCTCCCAATCCTTGAGTTGCTCTCTTGGCCAGTGCCTCCATCTTGAAATCAATCAAACCCGTCTCCCGCATTTCATCCCTAATTTCACCACCTCAATATCGGTTCAATTCTTCCACTAAAGTAAACCCTCGATCTGTTACGTGTCATAACCTTCTAGCCATCATCAATCAATCGGCAGACAATATGTTCTTGGCTGAAATTTTCGTTCAACAATCAATTGTTCCTTCTCGATGCAGAACGGCAGCCTCGCCTCTTTTACTCTCTTTTCTAAATTCCGGGTATGATGTAATGAAGAGGGAGAACAACGATTTCGTGGTTGTAATGGTTGAAATTCATATTGGCACCCCACACTTCGATAAGGGTTAACCAAATTGGAAGCCCCTTAACCTTAGCTTGGTATTTAGTACTCCTCTAAATAGAGTTGCCCCTTAACCTTTGGTTTAGCTCAACAGTGTTAAACTGCTTGAAAATGATTACTTTGCCCTTTTCGACTCAATTTGGGTGATTTCTTCTTCTTTTCCTCCGTATGACTCCAAAGTAACTACAAAACTCAAAACATGCGTAAAATACATAATTTACAAGAAAAATAGCAAAGAAAGCATAAACTCTAGATAGTAAATACGGTGTATTCTACACCTATCAATATGCAAGTGGGGTGAAATGACTATCTCCTTAGAGAGCGTGGTCGTATTGCTGAATCTTCCCGTAATAAGAAACCTCGATGTCAAATTGTCTGCAGATGAAGAAGAAATGCGCTTTGACGGCTCAGTCGCGAAATCAAAAGGACGTTCGGAAAAAACGATACGAGGTGCTTCTATGGTGGTGGGTGTCTCGGTGGTTTCTGATGAGTTGGAGCGAATCATAGAATAGTACGCTTCATGTTGCGGCGTTCTTGGCTCTTTGGTTATCTAGAGATATTTTGATGATGATTTCGGGTAAGAAGGAGACAAGACAAGAACTTATCAAGTTTGACATAAATTTGCAAAAGGTGTCGTTCTCCCTATTGGCGGCTTGTTTCTTGGTTCTCTGTAAACACACTTGGATCAGCTGGTTGTGGACATGTGCGCTTCAAATGGCTACATGAAAGTGGATTCGTATATTCATGTCGCCTTTCTCCAAGCGTGGGCGTGTGAGCACTTGAAAGGTATGCTCCAAAAACCGTTGGGTCGTATTTCCCAGGAGTCTTAGAGTGGCTCTAGGATCGCGCTGTCGAATAGGTGTCCAAAGATTGGTTCAAACCTGGTTGGATTTCTTGACAACTCGCACATGGTTAATTTTGCCGTCCATGGGCTCCGGTGCATGCGTCCATAAACTCGGATCCCACACCTTTGCTCTGCTCAGAGCATGTCTTTGTCTTGATAAAGAGGATATGAGTGTTGGAGAGATGGTGTTCATGCGAAGTCACGCCGGTCATATGTTGTCTTTCTTTCGAGGATCTTGCAAAGCGGTCTCTTACAATATCGATAGGGCGGCTCGGCAGATGGGTTTTGACCAAGGGTCCCACTCGTTCGTCAGTAGGTTGTTCCAGAAGTTGCCAGCTATTCTCGATGCTAGTGTTCTTGTGCGGGTAAATGCGCGCTTTTGCCTTGCGAAACAAAATCCATCAACAACCTCCAAATATAACATATTTTAGGTGGATGAGTTTCGTTATCCATGGATTCGTGAATGATGTGGTAGAAAAACGTCGCGGTAAGCTTTCTCCTGCGGTTTTAGCGGAGCATCCACTGCTGAGGGATCCTTCTTCACCCAAGCGAAAGTCCGCTAGCTCGGATGCGGACAGTCCCAGCGAAGGACCGAAGGTCTAAAAGCGTCTTGGTGGTTTTGATCGGGTTAACGGCTCTTCCGACTTTTAGTTCTTCCAATATGCGAGTACGTATGATTTTCTTCCTGATTTAGTTGGATTACGTATATCTTTGTCTCATTTCTGAGCATCTGTCCTTGCGTCTTGCCTAGGGTCTCAGCAATGTGAATACCTTTACCAAACTTGCACGTAGTCAGAAGAAAGCGTCCCTTGAGACGGAAGGCGACGATGCTGAACCTACCCATGATGAAGGGGATCCGAGAAGGAAGAAATTTCGGAGTCAGCGATGGGGAGGATAGTTTTACCCTGCAGTAAAGGCGTTGAATCTTCCTCAAATGAAGTCCGAAAGTGAATCGGTGAGCCTTCCATTTTCTTTCTTTCCTCTTCCTCTCTCCCACCTTTTTTTTTTTTGAGTAAAACCAAATCTTGATATCCCGGGAGAAATCGTTCTCGGGGATGGCCTCAAGTAAGAAACCCACCACAAAGTGAAGACGTAGCCATACCTCCAATTGGAAACCCCAATCATGCTAGTGACTTGGACATTGAAGTTCATCATCCTGAAGACGTTACCCTGACTCAAGTGGTGGAGAGTACTCCCGGGGCTCTTTAGTAATTGTAGTTAGGGTCCCTTCACGGTTCTTTGATTAGGTTGCGGGCGCCACCTTCGCTCCTCCATACCCGGTTCCTTATCCCAGGATCACCTGCGATCGGGGCTTTAGTGTGTCGGCCAAGTATGTGGCACTATACACTAAGATATGGGAAAGATACGGACATATCTCCATGACCAAGAAAAATTACTAGTCGATTTGCATTGGTTAAACGGGTGGAGTCTTCGATTGTCGACATGTGCAACGTGACCGGTCATACTGTTTCTGAGGATGTAATCTCGAGTTGGAGGTTCCATTGTGACATGTGTGTAAACTTCGAATTCAATGTTCATTGGTTCGTTGAAGGTTTCCCTGAGGTTGAAAAGTTGTTGGTGAAGAAGGTCCTTCTGCGGATATGGTGAAGAAGCGAGAAGCGGAAGTCGAGAAATTGTCCGGGAAAGCTTTGAAGTTGAAAAGGGCGGCTCTCAAAAGCACTGAAGGAGGCTCTTGCTAAGAAGAGCAAGCCATTGTTGAAAAACTTTCCTTGAATGCATTTAAATGTTACGAACTTCTTATTTTTAGGTTTTTTTTTTTTGAAAGGCAAATGAAACGCCTAGTTTATGGTTTTGATTTATTGGATTTTTTTGGGTTGATAGCCAAATGTTACCTTGAGGGTTTTGGATTAATCTTTTGGAATGAATTGTTTTGGAATGGATTGTTTTGGGAATGATGTTGTCTTGGTTCGATTGCAAGTGGCCTTAAACATCCCGGGAAAAAACCATGGAACCGTGTGTTGGTAGATGACATGGGGTGAAACATAACATGGCTATCGGTTTTATCATTCCCGTGAAAACTTGAAATAACAAACCATGTATCTTGTCTAGGTAAGACTTACTCGGTTTTTCAGGTTTCACGATGAAAAGGAACCTTCCTGTGTAGGACCGAGTTTTATGGGAAGCACCGCTGCGTGATTGTGGAAAGTCCCCGGTCGTCTCATCCCGATAATCGAGTCGTCGATCCCTGGTTGGATCATTCGCTTTTAATCTCTATACGGTCCTCGAGTCATCCTCGCTGTGTCAAGACCCGATAATAGGTCGTCTGCAATAGCGAGTCGTCGATCCTGGAGCGGGTCGCCTGCTTCTACCATCTTGATGTTTGGGTCGAAGCATGAGATCGATGGTCAAAAATTGACATTGTAACCGAAAGATCAATCTCCCACTGTGGTCGCCAATTCTTTGAAGGTGAAAACGGTTTCTACTGATTTTGGTAATTTCGGGTGTGTGGGTGAGAAACGAATTTAAACCCTAAACAATGTACCGAGGGAGTACTTTAGATTCGAGAGATCAATCTATACAAATCACGGATAAACCAAGAAATGGTCGATTCCCGGACTTGCTTTGGTCACAAAGTGAAGGAGAAGGGTTGGTTTTGGGGAGGGAAGCGAAGAAAGTGTTGAGACCGAGAATAGTTGATTCACGGAAGAGTAGTTGTTTTACGACTTGTATCAGAAAGTGGGAAGTTCACAGATGGAGAGCTAGCAAATGTTTTCTGAGTGTTGTATGCTCCTGACCTGAACTTGCCGTTCGGTGGAAATAGGTAATGCCTATTTATACAAGTCGAAGTGAAACATACTCTTGCCTCATTAAGAAATGGAAAATGGGTGAGTAAATGGGAGGAGGTGGTAACAGAATAGCACTGGAATTGATGTTCCATAAAAAGAAAGCGTTTCACCATTACTCCTGTATTTACTAACCGCCTCATCCTTATGACACTTTCCTACTTGGGCGTAGTATACGCCGCACGCCGTAAACCGCCAAACCAATACCCAATGAGCATCCCCAGTTTGTGACATGTGTTGATGTCTCGAGTGTTTTCGTGGAAAACATGTAGCATGTTGTTGTTGTCCCGTGAGTTGAGCTTGGGAGACTTGCCGGCTCCAGTGGTGACCTTCAGCGGTCGAGATTTTGCATCTTAAGAGGAAAGATAGCCGTTGATTATTGCAACCCCTTCGTTTGGTAGCCCGGTGGAATGAAAGCATGATCAGTATGGCTTTAATATGGCTTAGTTTAGGCGCGACCAAAAGTTAGGGTTTTGGCTTTGTTTAGGGCGCGACTAAACTAGGGCCAAAGGTTGCCATGCGTTGGCCGGTAACCTTGGACTGACTAAGATTGCACCTTAGATGAAAAAGTGGCCATTGACTGCTGGGAGGCCTTCATTTTGGTAGCCGCATAGGGAAGGCCGATATGGTGTGGCGCGGCAAGGTGGTTGGCATGCCATTGGCACATGTGGTATGGTATGCCTTGGAGTGGTTTGGCGTGGCCAAAACTAGGGTTTTGGGCCAAAGGTTACCATGCGTTGTTTGGAGACCTTGGACGGCTAGGATTTGCATGTAGGATGGAAGGGTGGCCGTTGATCGTTGCACATCTTCGTTTTGGTAGCGGCAATAGGGAAGGCCGTCATGGCATGGCGCGGCAAGGTACGTTGGCATGCCATTGGCACATGTGGCATGGCATGCCTTGGCGCGGTTGGCGTGGCCAAAACTAGGGTTTTGGGCCAAAGGTTACCATGCGTTGTTTGGCGACCTTGGATCAGCTAGTATTTGCATCTAGGATGGAAGGTGGCCGTTGATCGTCGCACATCTTCGTTTTGGTAGCGGCAATAGGGAAGGCCGGCATGGTATGGCGCGGCAAGGCGGTTGGCATGCCATTGGCACATGTGGCATGGCATGCCTTGGCGCTGTTTGGCGCCCCGCCAAAACTAGGGTTTTGGGCCAAAGGTTACCATGCGTTGTTTGGCGACCTTGGTCGGCTAGGATTTGCATCTAGGATGGAAGGGTGGCCGTTGATCGTCGCACGCCTTCGTTTCGGTAGCCGCAATAGGGAAGGCCGGCATGACATGGCGCGGCAAGGCGGTTGGCATGCCATTGGCACATGTGGCATGACATGCCTTGGCGCGGTTTGGCGTGGCCAAAACTAGGATTTTGGGCCAAAGGTTACCATGCGTTGTTTGGCGACCTTGGACGGCTAGGATTTGCATCTAGGATGGAAGGGTGGTCGTTGATCGTCGCACGCCTTCGTTTTGGTAGCCGCATGGGGAGGCCGGCATGGTGTGGCGCGGAAAGGTGTTTGGCATGCCATTGGCACATACGGTATGGTATGCCTTGGCGCGATTTGGCGTGGTCAAAACTAGGGTTTTGGGCCAAAGGTTACCATGCGTTGTTTGGCGACCTTGGACGGCTAGGATTTGCATCTAGGATGGAAGGGTGGCCGTTGATCGTCGCACATCTTCGTTTTGGTAGCGGCAATAGGGAAGGCCGGCATGGTATGGCGCGGCAAGGCGGTTGGCATGCCATTGGCACATGTGGCATGGCATGCCTTGGCGCGGTTTGGCGTGGCCAAAACTAGGGTTTTGGGCCAAAGGTTACCATGCGTTGTTTGGCGACCTTGGACGGCTAGGATTTGCATCTAGGATGGAAGGGTGGTCGTTGATCGTCGCACGCCTTCGTTTTGGTAGCCGCAATAGGGAAGGCCGGCATGACATGGCGCGGCAAGGCGGTTGGCATGCCATTGGCACATGTGGCATGACATGCCTTGGCGTGGTTTGGCGTGGCCAAAACTAGGATTTTGGGCCAAAGGTTACCATGCGTTGTTTGGCGACCTTGGACGGCTAGGATTTGCATCTAGGATGGAAGGGTGGTCGTTGATCGTCGCATGCCTTCGTTTTGGTAGGCGCATGGGGAGGCCGGCATGGTGTGGCGCGGAAAGGTGGTTGGCATGCCATTGGCACATACGGTATGGTATGCCTTGGCGCGATTTGGCGTGGCCAAAACTAGGGTTTTGGGCCAAAGGTTACCATGCGTTGTTTGGCGACCTTGGACGGCTAGGATTTGCATCTAGGATGGAAGGGTGGCCGTTGATTGTCGCACGCCTTTTTTGGTAGCCGCATAGGGAAGGACGGCATGGTGGGGCCAAGGCAAAATGGCGCGGATGGCTTGGCATGGTGGGGCCAAGGCAAGGTGCGGTTGGCTTGGTAGTGGGGCGGGTTTGGCATGGACGGCTTGGCATGGTGCGGCCAAGGCAAGGTGCGGTTGGCATGGTGGGGCCAAGGGTTTGGCACGGACGGCTTGGCATGGTGGGGCCAAGGCAAGGTGCGGTTAGCTTGGTGGGGCCAAGGGTTTGGCATGCCACGGCCATGGTGGTGCGGCATGGTTGGCATGCCTTGGCGCGGTGACGCGGGCTGGCATGGTTTGCCATTGGCCATGGTGCGGTGACATGGTTGGCATGCCTTGGCGCGAGATGTGGTCGGCATGGTTTTCCATTGACACAGTGGTGCGGGCCGGCATGGTTGGCATGCCTTGGCGCGCAGATGTGGGTCGGGCATGGTTTGCCATTGGCCTGATAGATGGTGGCATGGTTGGCATGCCTTGGCGTAGCATGAGAATTAGGGTTTTGGCATAAATGATGCTCTGGTCATGTTAATGGTTCCGTAGTGGAACATGACACGTGAAAAAAAGTACTCCTGGTAATTCTTACGTAGGCATGCTGATCGATTCAATAAATGGTCATAGTGACGTCATGTCAGTTGTACAGTTTTACGATTTTAACCCTAAGCTAAAACCCACCATCAACAACTTCCTAGTGTAGAAAAGACTAAGTGTGGGGGTGACTCTCGTGGGATGATAATTTCATTTTTCTCACAATATGCTAAAATTCTTGTGAAGCTTTTTCTATATATGCAGATTGTTTTGTGGGTGGATCCTCAAATTTTCAGATTGTTGATATATGGGGAGTCTATTTTGAATGTTTCTTGTATGTGTCAATCAGGTGAACAATTCCAATTCTTACTTCCTTGTCTTTTTCAAGTATTCCTCTTATTCTTTTTGCAACGGTTTTGAAACATTGATGACAAAGTTTGATTTAAGTGTGGGGGCAAGGTATAATATGAACAAAAAAAAATGACGTATACAAAACTCTAACTTTTAGAGATTTTTGAACAATTTAGAATAAACACTAGCCTTTCTAAGTAGATGGAATTTTTCTTGACGATGAGGTATATTTCAACCGAGTCGATTAGATGCCAACTAAATAGCTTGTTTAGTGTTTATCCTCTGTTGTTCAGAAATATCTATGAGTTGGAGTGTCAATTTATGTAATTTGTATATAATTTTGTAGAGTTTGATGCCTTTAGTTAAAAAAAATAAAAAAAAATAAAAAAATTGCATGATAAACTTCAAAATCTAGAAACTTGTGCCTTCAGGAGGACACTAGACAATATAAGTGGATGGAACCATCTTGGTTGCAGGAGTTGAGGAACCCATTAACTAAAAGGACATAGCTCAAGCATTACAAATAACATGCTAATTGTTACCATATCTCGGAATCGTCACCATATCACTTCTTTTTATTTTTGCAAAATTTTTGTTTCTCTAAGTGATTTGGTGGGTCACTAACATCGAATTGTTATTACTGCTAGGATGAAAAAGAGTGATTGAGTTACTAAGAAAAAAGAAAAGAAAAAAAAAAGACCATACCAATTCGACCAATCGGTGTATATATGAAAAAAAAATAAAAAAATAGATTGACACTTGGATAGCAATATGTGTGTGTTCTCCTTGTCTCCGTCGCCTAAACAAGCGTGGAATGCAAGATCCATGGGAATTACCAATTTACCATGTAATCTGCTGAAAAGAAGCATGCGCTTGGATCTAAAAGATCTAATCATGTTGTCGATTCAAAAAAAAAAAAATTTTTTTATTATTGTTCAATTAATAAATCGACCGCTGGTTCCCTTGTATTTGCCAACAGTTGAATCTAGAATTAGGATTATCGACCACTGGTTCCCTTATATATGCCAACGAATTGATATTAGATTTTGGATCAGTACCTCAATCCATTAGGATTCATAGGTTCATCTTGACAGTGACCTTCAGACAGATATGGGAAACATCGTTCACTTTAGTCAACATCGCAACCATCTGTATTTCTATTTTTTTTAGTTTCAGAAAGTTTGTCGGGTGAGTACGTAGCACAGAAAAAAGGATTTTATCTGATTATATTTTCACAAAATTGGTCAAAAAGACCAAAATCAACAATTTCTGGGTGAAAAAGACACTTAGGTTTTGATACTGTTTAAATAGCAAAAAATTAAAAAGATATTGTTTAAATGGACAAAAATTTAAAAATTTTAAAAATGATGGAATCCGCTTCGTCTATCCATTTCAAATATTTTTTCTTATTTTTATTTTACGAGGATGCATCGAGTTTAAATCCCTCGCTTATTTTTTTAAGTATAAAGTAGGGATGAATCCGGTTTCATCCTCAAGTAATTTTTTGGCTATTTCACCGTACTTTTTTTCTTTCGTCATTTAAGCGTTGTTTTAAAATTTTTTGGACAAATGACCCATTTTCTCTTATATTTTTTACACAATGACCCATTAGCTTTAGAAATTTCAGTTTTACCACAAAACATTAAAACCAGGGGAGCTCCAAGACTGTTTTGGGCTTGCTGCCTCCGTTGCTTTGAATCTGGAGAGAAGGTTTAGCCGAGTAGAAAAGGGTTTTCTTGGTTAATTTTACTATTAGGGTTTTGCAGAGGAGGCGGACTTTTTTCTAGAGAGAAAGTTTGATGATTCAAACATGCAGAGTGTGAAATTGATCTGGAAGACTCGGGTGATACAGCCGAAGAGCAAGAGGAAGAAGAGGAAGGAAATGGGAAGGAAGAACTTACTGGTTTGTTTTTGTACTGATATGAATTTCATCGGTTTGTTTTTCATGTAGGAGGCTCAAAAGGGGTTTAGGCCTTAGAGAATCTATTGAAAAATTAATCACAGAAGCGTTGCAAATCGTAGATTCTGCCTTAGGTAATTTCTCTCAATTTCTTTCAACAAGTCTTAATTTGAAACTGTCATTTTACTAATTTTTTGTAATGGTTGATTTCAGGCTTCAAAACCCATTTCTCCTAAGCTGATAAAGAATAAGTCTCCATTTATTTCTCTTATGTTTATGAATTTTTGTTTATTAAATCCATCCAATGACATCTAAATGTTGTCTCACAGCCAAATTTGGAGGAAGAGAACAACAACCACATACAAAAATGATGGCCCAAGTACCCAACATTGTAAAAGAGCCATTGTCTATTGCCTGTGAATATTTAGGGAAAAAATGGGAAGATATCACCACGAACAAGTGTTTAACCTACAAAGAGTGGAAGGATCTTGTGAAATTTTGGACAACTGAAGGGAATCAGGTAAATTCGTAAGTCTGTCATGTTCACCCACAGTATTTTCTTCAATGTCCAAGTCATTCTGGATTTCATGTCTAATTTATTCTGACTTGTTTATTACTTAGGTACTTCCCGATCGCAATTTCAAGATTAATAGCGACCTAAAGCAAAGCGCGCGATGGGTAGGAAAAGCTTTTTTCGATGCAAATCTGAAATGGTACTACTACACATGTGTTGGTCTTTACAGTTACTTTTCATTCCTGCATCTTGAAAGCTATTCGAAGTTTAATATTTGGTCTTGGATTGGACTGTTCATGGTTGAAAGATTTGTCATATTTCTCTGCATAAAACATTATAAAACCTTGTCAAGAATTGGAATACCATATGGCATATGCTAAGATATTTGATAGTGCTTCTTCTTCAAAATTTTGTAAGAGTATCTTTTATATGAACTTTTTTTATATAAATTTTGCTGTTGATACCATTGATAATTTTTATAGGCTCAAAAGAATGGAGGGAACCCACCAACTGAAGGTGATGTATACATTGAAACCCATGTAAATAAAGACAGTAGAAAAGTGTTTGACCCAATTTTAGAAGGCTATAAGTAGTAAGTATCTATTATGATGGTTTGAAAATATTAAAGTTTATGAACTCCTTACTCATAGAAGATCAGGTTGTCTAACCAAAAAATTTGTGATTAATGAAGGAACAAGCTGTGGACAAGAATGTGTTCGATGAGGATGGTAACCAACAACTTATTCGTGAGGAATTTATAAACGTAATAACTACAGGATGACAGAAACGTGCAAGAGCTGAAAGATACCATCTGACATGCTCCAGTTCTGAAGAGAAGTGAAGATTTTGTGTGGCGAATGAAAGAACAAGAGGAAGATTCTGTGAGACGGATGATGGAACAAAATGCGGAATGGGAGAGATGATGAAAGAACGAAATGAGAAGTTCAAGGTGCATGTGAACAAAATGATGGGAATATGTACAGATTATTCCTTAGGCTAGAGCAACTTCTTGGATCTCCAGGCAACTTTCATGACATTCAGATCACCTATCAGATCGGAGCAGCTTTATGTACCCGGGGAGTAGCTCTGCAGACCTGGTAAGCAGCTCTACACACCTCAAACTGATAGTAAATATTTGTTCTTCATTAAATTTTGTTCATGGAATTTGGACCCGTCTCTTAATCAAACATGTGAAACAGGTATAAGTGGTCATCATTGTCGGTTCCATAGTAAATCTCTATTCAACTCAGGGGTCAAGCCAGTTGCTTGTTTGAATACTTACATTTTGGCGAGGATTAGTAAATTACTAAATTTAAAGTTTAGTATTATGCGAGTTCACTAATCTTTGACAAAAAACTATTATCAGACGAACTAATGTAGAACTTCTCTTCTTAGGTTGAATTGAAACCTAAAGAAACACGCGTTATGTCTTGGCAACACCGCGAAACCAAAAGAATTCCGGGGAGAGAACTCACCACCCAATAAGGCTGGGGTCCTGCGGAGTTAAAAAGCCAAATGAAGCTTTCAACATCTTTTTTGTAGTTTTGGGGAGAGGTGAACCCACTGATCCGTTGGTGATGTTTGACTTGACCCATAATTGTCAGATCTTAGACAAATATTTTTTGAATTAGTTGCGAGTAACATTTTATTGGTCTAATAAATGAAAATGGTCTAGTTCATGGAGCTTCTTCATACTAGAGTTTTGAACGAAATGGTCTAATTCGATTTATAGCTTGACTGTCGGTAGCATAATACCGGGGTTTCACCTCTTCGAAAAACATTAATGATAGTCCAATTGTTGGTGATTTATTAGTGATGGATCTGCTAATTCTGTCAGTGTTAGATTTCAGTATTGTTGGAGCTTCCAGTCTCCTAATACGCATGGCAGTCTTGTAATCTTCAGAATTTTTTTTCCCAGAGGTTGCTTCACACTTGGTACATGATAATCTACAGTAGTTATAATTCCTGGGCCTTCTAACAATGGCTTAGATTGCTCAATAATTGTTGTAAAGAGCTGCCTTTAAAACAAGTTTATGTTCGTGCCAAATTATTCATATTTTAGTGCCACCAGTGAGCTTTTTTGAAAAGTTCCAAGTTCAATACTATCATCATTATCAAGTTTGGACATCAGGATCCCGGATTAGTTTGTTGTTGTCTTCTTTTTATTATCTGAAAATATGACCCAAGTATGGTTAAATCATACAAGATTCTTTTTTTTTTTTTTTGTAAAATGTTGGAAGGGAAAATATGCCGTGAGATAAGCACCTGCATCATGCTTCAGTAGCTCTCGGGTTGAATACTTCGCCATGGTAGTTTCCTGATTATTATGTTTCACCACCAATCAGTGTATACAGCACCTAATGGCTGGTACTACATTAATTATTTCCTTAAAACCCAAAACCTCTCAAGTACCAACCCTTGTATATTTATTACAAAAGATATTCGTTTTTGGAAAAATGTGGCCCTAGAAGAAAAATGCAAGTTATACCTTCAGTTAACAGTAACAATGATGATGAATGCTCGAGTGATAAGAATAATATTAATTGCTGATTGATACGTTAACTTTGTTATGAATTCCATGTGCTTTCTTTCTATTTTTGAGTAGCGATGATGATATGACTCAGATAGAAGAAATAAAGTGATTCCACCAGTTTGGTGCAGCATAGCATCAATTTTATGCGCATCGTCATCCTCCATTTCAAGTTCATCAGGAGTCTGCGAGACGAGTCATCAAAGAGAAAGGTAATTGAATTAAAGTCGTGCACACGTAAAATACACTGACAATCACAGTATACATTCACGAGCTTTCTCAACTGTGTACTTCTCTTGATCCTGACAAACACTTCATTTCCATCCTGCTGAACCTCAAGTATCTTAACATTGATGCAGCAAAAAAATGACAGACAGCATTAGCGTTCCCTTATTAGAAGAATCACATAATGAACTACGAGATTTGCCCAGTAGAGTTTGGACTGAATCAAAGAAGTTATGGCATATTGTTGGTCCAGCTATCTTCAGCCGTATAGCTTCTTATGCTATGTTTGTTATCACCCAATCTGTTGCTGGTCATCTGGGTAACCTTGAGCTTGCTGCAATTTCCCTCTCCATTAATGTTGTTGTTGGTTTTAGCTTTGGCTTATTGGTATACGACATTTTTAATCTCTTTCACTTACTATTCTATACTCTAGCCCCCCCAACTCTTATTTACCGTTTTTTAATTTTATGTTGTGATTCAGTTAGGAATGGCGAGTGCATTAGAGACGTTATGCGGTCAAGCTTATGGAGCTAAACGATACCATATGTTAGGCATTTACTTGCAGCGTTCATGTGTTGTCTTGATTAGCTGTGCGATTTTACTTCTACCGCTTTACATATTCACTACGCCAATTTTTAAACTCTTGGGACAACCGGATGATCTAGCTGAGCTATCAGGGATACTGGCAATTTGGTTGATCCCACTTCATTTTGCCTTAGCCTTGATGTTCCCTTTACAAAGATTTCTTCAGTCTCAACTTAAGACACAGATGATTGCTTGGCTATGCTTGGCTGTCCTAGTGTTTCATCTTTTCCTTAGCTGGTTAGTCGTTTACAAACTTGGTTTTGGTGTTATTGGAGCTGCTGCTACCTCGAATATCTCATGGTGGATCATAGATTTGGTCTTGTTTTCTTATATTGTTGGTGGTGGTTGCCCTGAAACTTGGACTGGTTTTTCTGTGGAAGCTTTTTCTGGCCTTTGGGAGTTTTTCAAACTCTCTGCGGCTTCTGGAGTCATGTTATGGTATACTGTCTCTTTTTCTCTGACTCTTTTTTCGGACACGGAAGATTTTTCTTGTTGAATTTCTTTGTGGCTAAATTCGATGGTTCATGGATAATGTGCAGTTTAGAGAATTGGTACTACAGAATACTGGTTCTAATGACCGGGAACTTGAACAACGCTACAATTGCGGTCTCAGCTCTTACAGTCTGGTGTGTATTCTTCCTCTGTATGCTTCTTTCTGATTAGGACCTGGACAATGATAGTAGTGCCAGTTTGATTTGTGAATATGGATGGTATTTGATGCTTCACAGTATGAGCATCAATGGATGGGAGATGATGATTCCTCTTTCTTTCTTCGCTGCAACTGGGTAATTGATAATTTTGAATCTCATAAATTAGCTACATGCTAGTAAATAAATAGATATAAATCATACTGTCCCAGATACTTCTAAATTTGTGTCTTATGTTACTTATCCGTCAGAGTAAGGGTCGCAAACGAGCTTGGAGCAGGGAATGGAAAAGCTGCCAAATTTGCTTCCAAAGTTTCAGCAATAACATCTTTGCTAATAGGGATATGTTTTTGTACCCTGATAATGATTTTTCACGAGAGGCTAGCAATCATTTTCACCTCGAGTCACGTCGTCCTCCAAGCAGTTGATAACCTTGCGTTCCTTTTGGCTCTCACCATACTCCTCAACAGCATTCAACCTGTTCTCTCAGGTAACCAGTTCTCTATTCTGTATATCCCATCTTGCATATCCCCTCTTAGAATGAATGAAGAACGCAGATGCGGATATTTGTTAATGTTGTGAGGCTGCTTTATCAGGGGTAGCCGTTGGCTTAGGATGGCAAGCATCGGTAGCATACATCAACCTCGGCTGCTACTACATCGTGGGACTTCCACTTGGGGCTGCCCTTGGATGGGTATTCCATCTGGGTGTTGGAGTATGTATTCCAAATCATTGCTTGTTTTCCTTGTTATGTACAGACATTGAAGTGATCAAACTAAATGCAAAAACGTACAGGGTATATGGAGTGGGATGATAGGTGGTACCGCTATTCAAACCTTGATATTGATAATTATCACCATTAGATGTGATTGGGATGTGCAGGTGATTCCTCAATTTGACTCCATACTTTTTTTCTTCTCCAGTTTTGATGTTACATTTTCTGTATATCCGTTGTTGAATTTTGCAGGCTCGAAAGGCAAGCTCGCGGATGAAGATGTTGTCAAATACTTCTGCCCAACCATAAAAAGGAGCACATAAATATTATTGAGGATAGTTTAGTTTTGTTATCTAGTTGTAATAATTGGAAATGTAGCCATGTTCCAAGAGAGGCAAACCATATTGCAAACTCCTATAGCTAAGAATGGACTTGTTGCAAATAGTTGTCAGGTCTGGAACCAGGATCTTCCACGATGGATCCATATTGGTTTCTAAACTGTCAAGAACAATATGTAATTCATTTCGTTAATCTAATCCTTCGTATAAATAAAAACCGGGTTAAATATTTCAATTTCTGAAAGAATCCGTCAGGCTTAGAGCCAGGTCTAGCCCACCCTTAGTTCCGCCTCTTAGGAATTCATGGACGTGGGCATTGTTGACTGAAGTTGTTTGAAACAACCCTCGAGTTCAATTACTCTTAATAGGTATTGCTATGAATACGTGTTAACCACCTGAACAATTGTATTCTGCAATAATATCACCATTCATTTCATATCATTTTCACAAACCATATAAGAAGGTTACATAGTCCTTCTCACAGACCGGAAGAATTCCAGTAGGTAGAGAAGGTGGTTGATACCATTGGTGATTACAAGGATTGGACTTAGCATACACGGGTTTATTATTGACTCTTCGAGTAGTGAAACTTACTCGAATATTCCGACCGACTACTTAACAAGACTCGGTATATATGCACACACTAGAGAGACCTATATATCTTTCCAGGTTTCAATAGCCTAAGAACCATCGACAGCAAACCTAGACTTTATGAGAGCGATGATCTTCTCATCTACTCGTAAGTTCTTAGCCAAAATATAATTAGGAATTGTTGGGGTAGAACCGAAGAGGTTATTAGGAATCAGTGCAATTCCGGGCAGTTGACTATTGTAAATAGCTAGCACGACAGCCTTCGTCTGTCCAACGTTCGTCACAAAATGGACAAGCCCTCTGGGAATAATAGACATCTCTCCGGCTTTCAGAACCTTTGAATAGAAAACATCAGCAGTACTTACGAACCCAACAAGGACTTTCCCTTTTATGACAAAATGAGATTCACTCGCTCGAGGGTGTACATGAAGTAGACCAGTTCCACCAGGTGCAAAGTCGACTCGGTTTACCGAAAGTCCAAGGGTGTTTAACCCAGGGAAGGTGGTAACATTACCACGTCTCACTCCAAACCCTAAGGGATTTGCTGTGCTCGCTCCGAACCTCAAGCCGCTAAAGAAGAAATCATTTGATGTAACTTGAGACTCTGGCTTGCAAGGGTACCCATTCACATTAATAGGGGAGTTCAAGTCAGCAACACAAAAGTCTTGGAGGGGGTCGGGATCTGCAGAAAAGTTAAATATAATTAAGTGGGAACAAATCCCAGTTCACTCTCTCTTCCCAGTTAGTCTTCACTGTTATTTTCTTCTCAACCAAAACAAAAAACAGTATCACAAGTTAATTACATGATTTATATTTTTATACAATTTTCATTAGATCCGAATCATACATTTGATTCTTAATCTCTGAAAGGAAACAAATTTCTTCTCTGTTTTATGTGAGAATCCCACAAAGGTGAGACAATTAAATCAAAATCTTATGAAATCGATTATGATGATCAAATCCGAAACTACCCCATGGATCAATTTCATATTATTAATCATCAATTCTCATTCCATAGCTACATCTGGAAGAGGGTATAGAACACCTCACGGATCTTAACGAAATCAAATTTGATTGTTGTTTTAGCATGGTGAGGCGAACAAGGATAAATATAATGGAAAAAAGTTTGATCTGGCAGTCACCTAGATCATTTTTTTGATCTGGCCTCTTTGCTAGCAGTCGTTGGATGGATCCGATCCGATGGTGGTGGTTATCGAATGGAGTTTTTACTCCAAGGCAAAAATGCAATTTTCATTAAAACCACCACCACCATCGGATTCACCCATCCAACGGCTTTCGCAGCACATTGGATTAAAATGATCTGATAACTAGATCAAAATCGTTTCCAAATATAATTAAGTTTTTTTTTTTTTTTTTTTGTTCTTCCCTGATAAGAAATTTTAGATTTGATCATATTTACAATTCAACTTACTGGTATGAAAAGTTTGGACTTTCCAATGGAAAATTGCAACCAAGTATAACTGGTGATGGCTACGGAGGTTCGTAAGTTTTTTTTAACTGAAAACGTAAAAGATTTGGAAACATGATACAATAGTAAATTTCTAAAGTGGTACAGAAGATGGACAAAGTGAAGAGCAAAGAAAGAAATATAAACATTTAATAAGCTCAGATTTTATTTCTCCAGTTCCAATGCACAGTATTTATACTTTTACATAAAAACAAGAGGATTAACCAAGGTTAGATAGGTAGCCAATGGGGAAGGGGGGAACGTGCACCCCTGGTTTGGCAAGGGTGCACAAAGTCGCACTCTTGTTGTTACTATAAAAACTATGTCGCTTGTGCCAATATTTATATAGTTTTAACATCTGCCCCTTTCTAGCTAGTTTCTATAAAGACGTGTTATCATGGATAATGCCAAAACGAAATAGACTTTCTGCCTAGTTGGTTCTCCGATGATACACGCAGGATCGGCACATAGATTCCGTCTCTTGGCAATGGCATATGCTTATTGCGTGTGATCACTGTACAGAACCCCAAAATAGAGAATAGAGAAACTCATCGCCAACTTCTATGAACCACTGACGTACTCTCAACTATCCTTTGGCAGTTATATATGATTCGACGCATCACCTTCCTTACTTTGATGAATGAAGCTCAACTTGGGCTTGAATCTGGAAAATGATAAAGTGCATTCATGCCTATATATATGGTGCATTTGCGTATAAGCGTTCATGTTCAAACCCCAGAACTATTAGATAGTGTAAGTCAATAGTTGACTTGACTCTGTGTTGTATTGTGTGTGTGAGGTGTACGTGTGCTTATAATAATCCTACATCTCTAATGATGGTCTATTTAAGACTAATCATAACTCTGTAATAATCAAATCTTTTATCAATACAATTACTTCGTTCTCATGGTATCATTCGGTTCGATCCGGAGACCATAAATTTTCCTATGCAAAATAATTTTCCACAATAATCTTTCATAGCAGACTCATTGAATCTTTCATACAATTTCTCATACAAATTTTTGATTCACTTTCAATTCAGTTTTTCATAAACATCAAATTTAGGTCAAGAACAACATCTCAGTTCTAGGTTTCAGTTCATCAATTATTTGAAGAATTTCTTTCATGAACACAATTGTTTACACAAGACGACGAAATATGGCAACAACTTCCGCTGCTTCTGATGGTAATTTTTCTTTGCCTTTCTCTAATATTGGGAATTTTGTCTCAACCAAACTCGATTCAACAAATTTTCTGTTATGGCGTGATCAATTTGAATCGATTTTATAATCTACAGCATTGTTTGGGTATGTTACTGGAGAAGAAGTAGAGCCACCAAAACAAATTTTTATAAGGGTACATTAATTATATATCCCTAGTTTTCATGACCAACAAATATACCCCTACTACACAATAAATATACTCCTCACCTTATCCATTTAAAGATGGATTACATTAATACCCTTTATTATATAATTTTTTCTTATTTTATCACACAAACATTTCTTTTCATTCAAAAAAAATATTTCTCTCATTTCACCACCAACACTCCACCACCAGTCTACCACCGCCACCGCCACCTCCAAATCCACCGCCACCGCCGCCACCAATCCACCACCACCAGTCCACCACCGCCACCAGTCCACACCACCACCACCACCACCAATTCCGGCGGCGCCGCCGCTAGTCCACCACCACCGCCCGTGGTATCAACAACCGAAGTTGATCCCAAAAAAAAATCAGAAAATAAATAAAAAATAATATGGTGTCAACAACCGAAGTTGATCCCCAAAATATGATATCAACAACCGAAGTTGATCCAAAAAAAAAATCAAAATAAAATAATAATAATAATATAGTGTCGACAACCGAAATTGGCACCATAATATAGTGTCAACAACCGAAGTTGATCCCAAACGCAAAAATCAAAAAAAAAAAAAAATATGATGTCAACAACCGAAGTTGACCCCCAAAACAAAAAACAAAAAATAAAATAAATAAATAATATAATGTCAACAATAGAAGTTGATCCGCAAAATTAAAAATTCAGAAAATGTTCAGAGTTTATGGCATCAACAACCAAAGTTGATCCCAGAAAATGGTATCAACAACCAAAGTTGACCCCAATATCTAGTGTCAACAACCAATGTTGATCCCAAAAATCAAAAATTCAGAAAATATCAGATTATTTATGGTATCAACAACCACAACCAAAGTTGATCAAAAATTGATGTACTAAAATCAGTGAACCTGACGTGAATCGAACACGCATCTTCCCGACTGGAGTCAGTTGTGCTACCATTGCACCACAAATTCAGCATAAAATGAAAGTCAAAAGTAGCATATGTTATACAATAATCTTAACCGTCAAACCGTTAGCTGACTTGACACAAATTTTCTACATATATGCATATGCTAATTAAAATACGTGGTCTCGAACAACATTTTTCATATGCCTAAATGGTATAATGATCTCAAGCAACGTCATTAATACGCGACAACTTAATCTGCATTTGTATAAATTCTACACCCCCTAGTTAGCTTAATAACCATGATATAATTGCCATATAAGGAGTTAATTAAAGTAAAATAGGGTTCGCTACAGATCCATACATTTCAAAGCTATGCCTAAAATCTCAGTAACTATTGTAGTGTCCTATTTTATATAAATATTCCAGATTAGTGCACAAAATAATAAGCTAGAGTTTAGTATGAAATAGATTCATCAGGTATACGCCAATTTTTTCAAGGAGTTAATTATAAAACTAAGGTAAAGTACGTATGGTTTTCAACAAGTTCATAAGCATTCTGTCATTTTTGTAACAGCAAGTGATGTTCAACAAGTACTTGCTTGCTATTCGAAAATTTCATGAACATAATCAATTTGTTATTTTTTCCTAGCTTATACAAGAAAATCATCAAAACCATATAATAAAAACCGAAAAGGAAAAGCATTAACATGTACATACATTTCCGTTAGAATGTGAACAATCTAACTTGAACATTTCTTGCACTCAGTACCTAGTGTATAACCCCTACCTTACACAACTAGGACAAGGCAGTACTATGATATACTGTCCATTTGCTCAAAACCATGATCTTGGTTTAGGTGCTCCTTTGTAGAATATCAGCCTCAAGACCAAAGAATCCTGCAAAGGATCATAATCATTTTGGTTTCATTTTGGAATTGATATCAAACTATTGTATGAACATAAAAATAATGTACAAGAAATAAATTCAATTCCTCCATTTGAATCAAGTGAATCCATAAATTTGATTTTCTACATTTCCCACTATGAACTATTAAGAATTGGAAAAATGAACAGATAGTCAACATTTGTTAACCATCATTATCATTTGTAAAATCTGATTCTTCTGCATCCTGAGGATATCACCACCTCCACCACCAGCATCTCCCAACCACAAGAATCACACCCAATCTCCACCACCACCACAATAACAATCAACTGCAGAACCACCACCATCTCTATCCCCAATTTCATCCTTTCAACCTCACCACCAACAACTAATCATGTTACAAAGACCACCACCATCACCATCACCCCGTGGCCGCGCCCGAGATTTCGCCGCCCAAGCGGAGGCAAAATTGTTGCCCCATCCATGATGTCGATAAGGTCAACTTTTAGCTTACAAACTTCTTTTTTCTCGCTGAGGCATATGTGGACTGGAACTAAAGCAATATCATGGACAACATCATTCCGTTGAGATCATTATTATCAGCACTACCATTATTCTCATGGTCATTCATACCATTATCACAAAGACCAAATCATTATCATTGTCATTCTTGGAAGACTGCATACACAAAAGAGACATCTAGCAAAACTAGTAGCGGCAATTGCATCTCTTCGCTTCCCCGTTTAATCGGACACTGTAGAGAACCAAAATCGGAACTCTAAATTCCAATGAATCATTCCATCTACCATCATTTATCAAAAGTTCACCAGAGCAGATCGTAAAAGTTCGTCAAATACACTATCTTCAAGCTTTTTGTTCTCTCTGTTAATACTGCTTTAAATTCTGCTAACAGTTGATGTGGTTGCAGTATTCCCTTCCCCTAGTTTCCTTGACTTTACTTGGGATTTTTTTTTTTTTGAAAAAGGCAAAGTATATCTTAATTCCCAAGTAAAGTATCCTTTACTTGGGAATTAAGATGTGTCCATGGGGGTGGGTGGTGTAAGTCCAGTTTTTCTGGAGCCGAATAAGTGGCTTGATGCCCTCTATCTCGGTGATATAGCGTCGAAGTTAAGTTTTGACTATTCAATTCTCCGATCATCATAATATAATTTGCAGTAGCCGTCCTTATTATTATCAGCTATCCTATATGTATATCTGTCATCCCCAATAATAATATCCAAATTCTTTTGGCAGAAGAAAGCGACCTTGACATGGAAACCCAACAGATATTATCATAGATACCTGCAACCTTTGGAGAAATTACCTGACTACGATCAATACTATACTCGCAAAAGATAACATTTTACGCGTAGTGCTTTCTTAGTTAACCTCCATAGCTACTTACACAACAACGATCATACTGGGTAAGTTGCCATCTGTCGTTCCACAAAAAAATTGAAACCAAAAGGAAGAAGGGAACGAATTTTTCAAAGGGTTGGAAAGAAAAAGATGGATCTCTGAAATATAGGGAGTTAAAGTCACTTTTTATATATTTAATGTTGAACCATTAAAGTCACTCATTATTTACAGCATGCCCCTGGATCTCTTAAGCTTTTGTCCTTTCTTTTATTTTTTATCACGATTTGATCCTTCATTTTGGTTTTTAATACAGAACCACCCTAGACCAAAAACAAATTTTGCTGCCCCTTCTTCCTTGCTGCCCCGAAGTCAACCTTCGTTGACCTTCCCTCAGGGCCGGCCCTGCCATCACCAGAAACTTAAACAACATAAACAAGATAAACGATCTGTAGAACTGCTGACCAATTAAAAAAAATGAATTTGTAGCACGACAATATAGATCCAAAAAAAAATATATAAAAAAATGATTCATTTCTCAAATAAAAACAAAAAGAAATTGAAATACATACCTCGACCCTCGTCATCAACTAATGGAATTGAGATTTTATATCCTCCTCCACCGCCTCTGCCGCCGCTACCACTTTTATCAACTAATAGAGCATATATTTTTCGCCGCCACCGCGCGCCACCACCACCATCTTCATCATAATCATCATCAATTAAAAAAACAGAGATTTGACATCCTCCTCCACCTCCGCCCATCACCACCATCGCCTAATGTAACAGAGCTTTCTGAATCTAGTAAGAAAAATCATTTGGACGAACTGACTAATAGAGATTTGATATCTTCCAACGCTAACATCATCATCAACATTATTTCCAGTGGAAAGAAATGGAAAAAAAGACGGTGACGGTGGAGATGATGGCCGGAAGAGAAGGAGAGATAAAATTTCAGATCTGAAATTAAGTCGAGAATTTTCCTTACTTTAGTTATGTACAGAGGGTATTTTTGGGATTATTATTGAAATTTATTTCTTCCGGATTTCGGAGGGGTATAAATATGGTGGGGAAGGTTATTTATGAAGGCCCATCAAATACGAGGGTAATTATTCAATTCCCACTTTTTATAAATGGAGATCTGAGTCCTAATCCCAAGTGGATTTATTGGAAGAAAGTTGATTCTTTTGTTATGAGCTGTTTGAAGGCTAGTTTTACTCCTTCTGTCTCCGGAGATGTGTTGGGTTTGTCGACTGCACATCAGATTTGGTCTTATCTTGAACTTAGTTTCAAGAGTCAATTCATGGCAAGAAAAGGAATGTTGAGGAATCAATTACATGGTTGCAAGAAAGGTAATTCCTCTATTCTTGTCTATCTTCAAAATTTAAAAACAATTCATTGATTCTTTAGTCAGCCATTGGAGAAAAAAGTTTGTGAATCGATTTAGTCATGTATGTTCTGAATGGCTTAGGAAGGGAGTATGATAACTTTGTTATCTCTGCACAAAATCGTGAAGTTCCTTTTACTTTTGCTGAGATTAAACCTAGATTACTAAATCATGAGCAATGGCTCCTTGATCAACAACAAGATTCCAGTTTAGTCTTCGATGCTCAAAATCCCACTGGTCTTTATTCTAAGAGTGGTAATTATGGGAATGGTAATGGTAAAGGAAAGGGAAAGAATGCAGGGAATGGTTTCAATAATAACAAGAATTATGGGAATGGCAATTTCAACAATAGTAAGAATATCACAAACTCTAGGTCAAGTGGTTCTTCTGATAGTAATTCTGGTACAGGGTATATGAGAAGAGATTTTTCACAAGTGGAGTGTCAGATTTGTCTAAAGAAAGGTCACTTTGCTAGTAGATGCCATTTTAGATATTATCCACCTCAAGTTGCATCAAGCTCTAATTCTGGTTATGGCTCAGCTAATGTGGTACAACAACAATCTCCTTTTCATTCAATGGGGAAGATATTGGTTTTTAAATGCGCGTCTACTTCAAGCTCCTCAATGGCTTGCTGATTAAGGTGCCACCGCACATATGACAGGGATGAAACTCTACTTCAAAAATACTTCGGTATAGAGGAAAGGACAAGGTGCAAGTAGAAATGGTAAGTCCCTTTACTATTACTTCTCCGGAGATTCTATTATTCGGACACCTAAAACTAGTTTTAGGTTAAACACTGTTTTATTAGTTCCTGACATGAAGCATAATTTGCTCTCCATAGCTAAATTTACAAGGGATAATCATTGTTATTTTAAGATCACTCCTACTGGCTATGAAATTAGGGATATAATGTCTCATGTCTTGCTTGCTTGAGAGTCTTGTAGTTAATAATTTATATCCTATTCATAATTCTGTTTGCCATCTTCTACTTTTTTGTTTGTTTATGCTGCTAGTTACGCTCCTTTTCATATATGGCATAGTCGATCAGGTCACCCTTCTACTCAAATAGTTCAAAAGTTGTGTTCTACAAAACATATTATTTCAACTACCTCGCCTTCATCTCTTTGTCATCCTTGTCGACTTGCTAAAAGTAAGAGATTACCTTTTACTTATCTCGATTCTCATGAGCATAAACCATTATCTCTTATTCACTGTGATATGTGGGGTCCAACAATTCCCTCTTTGAATGGCTATAGATACTATATTGTTTTTATAGATGATTTTAGTAGATTTAATTGGATTTATCCAATGGAGTTAAAATCATATGCTCCTCAGTGTTTTACTCATTTTAAAACTCATACTGAAAATTTATTTTCCACAAAAATCATATCTTTTCAAGTAGATGGTCCTGCTGAGCTAGTTAAGGGACAGTTTAAACTTATTCTTGAGAAGAGTGGCATCCATATTAGGATTTCTTGTCCACAAACCCCACAACAAAATGGTCTAGCTGAAAGAAAGCATAAACATATTGTTGAAATGGGGAATACTTTGTTATTAAATGCTTTTAATTTGTCCTAAAGATTTTTGGTATGATGCCTTTCTAACAACAACTTATCTCATTAATAGGACTCCAACAAAAATTTTGAAGTTTAAATCTCCTTTTGAAGTTTTGTTTGGCTCAGCTCCAGATTATGTTTTTTCTCAAAGTTTTTGGGTCTGTTTGTTATCCTCATTTAGCTCATGCTAGAAGTGATAAATTGTCTCCAAAAACCGTCAAATGTGTTTTTATAGGTTATAGCACCTTACATAAGGGGTATAAATGCTATAATCCTATTACTAAGAAGTCTTATATTTCCAGAAATGTAATTTTTGATGAATCTCAGTTTACTTTCATGATTCTTCTTAAATGCATGTTTTCCTTCCAATGCTTTACCCGTTGAAATTTTTCTAAGATCGATACTATTGATCCATGTTCTACTATGATTACTAGAGATCAAAAAGGTATTTCAAAACCAAAGCTTTTTCCGGATCATGTTTCTTATGTTTTACATCAAATATCATATTTCTACTTCTTATGCTTCATTATTAACTACAGTTACTGAACCTAAAATCTTTAAGCAAGCAATGCAAGATCCTAAGTTGCAAGTGTCTATGAAGGATGAGTATGTAGCATTGAGGAATAATGACACATGGGAGTATGTATCTCCAGAATCACATATGAATATTTTGGGATCTAAATGGGTGTACAAGGTTAAACAGAAGTCAGATGGAACTATTGATAGGCTAAAGTCTAGATTGGTAGCAAAAGGTTATGATCAACAAGATGAAATTGATTATAATGAGACATTTAGTCCTGTGGTTAAGTCAACCACTGTTAGATTTGTTCTTTGTATGGCCTTAGCTTATAATTGGCAAATAAGACAATTAGATGTAAGTAATGCTTTCTTACATGGATTTTGGATGAAGATGTTTATATGTCACAACCTCGAGGATTTATAAATCCAGTTATCCTTCAAATTATGTTTGCCATCTAAAGAAAAGCTTATATGGCTTGAAACAAGCACCCAGAGCTTGGTTTCATAGGTTCAGCTCATTTCTTCTTAAATATGGTTTCAAGAAAGCTATTTCAGATAATTCAATATTTGTTCTTTACTCTCAGCATGGGATGATTGTTCTTCTGTTATATGTTGATGATATTTTGGTTACTGGTAGTTCCTCTACACTTATTAATAATCTGATTTCTTCTCTTAAGCAAGAATTTTCCATGAAAGAGTTAGGTGAATTAGGATATTTTTTGGGGATTGAAGCTGCAAGGTATTCTGATTTTATTGTTCTAACTAAAAAGAAATATACTCTAGAGTTGTTATCAAAAGCCAAAATGCTTGATTGTAAACCTTGTGATACTCCAGTTACAAAAGGTGCTAGAGTCTCTTTGCATGATGGTACTAAGTTGGAAAATGTCAGTGATTTCAGAACCATTGTTGGTAGTTTGCAATACTTAACAGTTACAAGACCTGATATTTGTTTTGGTGTGAATTATGTGTCACAATTCATGCATTCACCAACTGATGTTCATTTTTAGTTAGTTAAGAGAATTCTTAGATATTTGAAGGGTACTATTGGTCTTGGTGTGACTTTTAAAAGTGGAGTTTAAACATGTTAAAGTCATATACAGATTCAGATTGGGCAGGTTGCCCAGATACAAGGAGGTCAACTTCAGGATATGCTTTCTTTTTGGGTTCAAATTTCATTTCTTGGTCTTCCAAGAAACAGCCAACTGTTTCAAAGTCCTCTGCTGAGGCAGAGTATAAATGCATGTCTTTTGCTTCTGCTGAGTTAAAGTGGCTTGCTGATTTACTTTCTGAATTACATATTAAAGTTTCTGCTCCTTCTTTGCTTCTTTGTGACAATACTAGTGCTCTGTCCTTAGCATCTAATCCTATTTTTCATGCTAGGACAAAGCACATAGAGATTTAGTACCATACTATCAGGGAGTTGGTGGAGAATGGATTTCTTAAGCTTCAGCACATATCCAGTGAAGAACAACTAGATGATATTTTTACAAAAGGGCTCTGCTTTCCTACTTTTTCAAGATTGTTGCAGTCTCTAATGGATGTTACTCATTCTTCTGGCAATTCTGCAGTTACTTGATACTTTGCTACTTCAACATGCTTCTTGAAGACTTCTTTACTTCTTTATTTGTTTCTCTGTTTTTCCTTCAAACTGTTCTGTCTGTTAGCCCTTAACAGTTTGAGGGGGTGTATTAGATAGTGTAAGTCAAGTCAACAATAGTTGACTTGACTCTGTGTTGTATTGTGTGTGTGAGGTGTACGTGTGCTTGTAATAATCCTACATCTCTAATGATGGTCTATTTAAGACTAATCATAACTCTGTAATAATCAACTCTTTTATCAATAAAATTACTTCTTTCTCAAGAACGTTACACGTGTGCCTGTAATGACCTCATTTTGTTTGTTTCTTTATATTGGGGTATTTTCGTAAAACGACCCAAAAAACGCATGATCGAGCTTAATTCGTAGTTCGACCACTGTCCACCGAATATTACCCCTCCTTATCTGGCGCATTGGTCAGTGGTCAGCATATGTCAGAAAAAAAAAAAATTTCTCATGGCTGATTAAGTAAAACCAATTTTTGGTGTTTAGTCTTTTTAAGTTAGATTCAATTGTAGATGTTTTAAAAAGCTGTTATTGGAATTTCTCTTATTAGAATGTCTAGCTAATTTCTTTTCTCCCAGTGTGTTTACAGATTTTTTTTTCCTGATGGCATTGCCCAGGTTATCTGAAGTGGTTAAGGCATATGCAGAGATTACTTTAAAGCTCGTTGAAGCTATAGTGTTCAAGATGTTTGTCATTGTTGATTTGAATTTCTCCATGGATGTTCTCACTGGTTCCATCCCAACTCAGTCAAGAGATCAGTACTATCGTAATTCTCGCGCTTTCAAATTTCAAAATTTCAAATTCCGTCAAATCAATTACCTAATTTGGTGCTTATCCTTTCTACCAATCTTCTGGTCAAACGTTAATCTCACAATTTCCTTTCCAATAAGATATTTCCATATCCAAAATCTTCCTGTTTTATTAGATTATTCTCAAGAATATTTCAAAACCCCAAATCAGAATAACTTGTGTTATATATACTTGAGCAACTTTCATAGTAACACAGGGAATTACTGATATCTACATTGCTTACGGTTTATCAATTGATTGATTAGAAAAGATAGATGTTTACAGGACAGTGATGACAATATATACTCAGACTCGATCTCTCATTCTATCTTTACATAGCTCACGTGTGTGCAACACACTGGCCAACACTCTCACACACGAGCCAGACACACAGTCATAATATACTGTGTTATTACCCTCCCTCAATCTCTAGTGGGTTGTAATAAGACCACTTGAGATTGCACTCGCATATGACAAACACGAGCCAGACAAAGACTCACAGTACTCTTGGCAGACATTAAACTGTAATAATTGTAGCTAGAGAGGAGAATACATAAGAGAGACAAAACTGGAGTGCAGTTGGCATAACAGACTAACATTGGATGTTCCAGCAGAGTTGAAGTAAACACGATGCTGTAGTTGGTGCAGTAGCAGTACATGATGTTAATAGAAGTAATTGCAGTGGAATCGAAATGCAGATAGAGGAAAAAGGAGACAACAAAAGTAGTAGTTGTGGTGGCAATAGAAAACAGTGCATACCTTCTTATCAGTGTAGGACTGGTTGGTGCAAAAAAAGTCAGAAGTTGCAGTTAAACCATAAGTGGACACCCATTTCTGAAAGTGTCAGGTATTGCTGCAAGTAGTTGATGTGGAATTAGCTAATGGTGTATACTCTAGATTAAAAAGAAAATATTCAGGAACTGAATCTTCTTATCACTGACCTTTCTTTAAGAAGTTCAACTTCAAGGGCTTTAATTTGAACCATAATTGAGTGACTCCAACTAAATGCAAAAAGACAAATTTGACAGTATTAATAGTCATGAACTCCTTGATGTTGCAGATGTAAGGATTCATGTAGCCTGAGATGCGGTAGAAGTAAGAAGGATACAAATATTAGTTAACCACTTGACATCGCGACTGTTATCTAATAATGGAAGAATCTGAAACAAATGCAGGAGCTGGTATTTTGTTTGAGAAGCAATTAGAAATTGAATAGCAATTAGAGAGCATCTCCACTCCAAATTATAACAAGTATCCACATATATGAGCCACTGACAGCATATCCCCGAACCAGCTTTCAAAAGTACCAACTCCAACTACCATTATCAGCTTAATGAAACCTTGTATATTGTATGCCAATCACACACCAGAACCATTAACCAATTCGAAATTCAAGTCCCACAAGTGCTTGTATGCTGTAAAGCCAATATCTAATAGAATGTAGGAGAGCATCATGAACATAGTTGGACCATATTACAACTAAAGTATACTTGGTGTCTCAATCACACAAACATATATGGGAACTGAATCAACATCGAGAACTCAACAGACACATGAACTGAAGTATACCATTGTATTGCAAACCAACAGCAAAAGAAGCAAAAGATCCATGATCTCAGCTATAGTCATTGTATTCTAAGAAGAAATTATAGAGCTGCACTTGCCTTCAAACCTCAATAGTGCTTTTATTCCATTATTCATTCACTTAGTGTCTCATTACCAATAATCAGGACCCGAAGCAGCTTATTGAAGGACTCACAAAAGTACCTTGTATTATTTTCCATGAGGCCATATCACCTTGGATTATTCAACTCACACACGAAACAAAAGTAAAAGCAAAATTGAAGATGAACTTCAACTGAATTATTCGAAGAGCATGAAAAGGAGAAGAACAACAGGTTGCACATTGAATACATATGCAAACTTAACACCAGGTTGCATACTAAGTGTACACAAACTCAACAAAGAGAACTTCAATCTTTACTTAATATAACTCACCAACTCCAACTCGAAGTTCAAACGCAGAAACACCATTAAAAAACGCAAGATTCTTCAACACCGCAGTGAGGACTGCCTTGAAATAAAAATTGAGATTGGAAGTATGAAGATTGAGCCGTTAAGCACTATGTGCAGCATCAATTTTCACCCAAAAACTCTCAAGATTCTGCTGAATCCAATCAGGTGGAATGACTTTAAGTTTTTGCCCTAACTAGATTGGTGTAGCGGACTAGAACACACTCAGACCCTTTCGGCATCAGGGAACAAGAACAGCAGATCTTGATAAAGAAATTAGATGTAAAACAAGATAATTATGATGTATAAGGCAGTTGAAGATGAAACTGGATGATGTTGAGCTAGTGATGTAGAAATTGAACACATGAGATCAAGTCTAAAGTAATCTAAACATGAAAGTGGTGATTACCAGCAGAGACTCAGATGATAGTTGATGAGGTAAGAGATTTCAATCCAAACACCAAACAGGAAATTGAAATAACCAAGAGCTCAAACCCTAAAACTGATTTTTAGATCGAAAATACATGCTTAATCCTGTTTGTTGACGTAGCAGGTATCAAAACAAAACCCTAATTTCGACCAAAAAACCTCCAAGAACATACTCCGTACCAAATACACCATGTATCTTCAATCAAATTTCATGAACAACCGTAATAATCACAAAATACAACAGAGCTTTGATAATTAGTGAATTACGAACCTAATTAGATCTGATAATTTTATTTTGGATGAAGCAGCAGCAGAAGTTGATGAAGAATAGCAGCAGCAGCAGCACAAGTAGATCGATTTAATGGTGGTTGTGGTGATGAAATTTTAGGTTAGGTACAAGGATCGACGCGGTTAAGCTTCCCTCCTCGATGATACCATAGTATTTCTTATAGGTTGAGCTCTGTAAATCGGGCGATTGAGTCAGTGAAAATTTCTTCGTCAAATCTTCGTTTCTCGTGCTCAGTATCATTAATTCAGGTGAAATCTACCCTAAACTTCATCCGAATCCTTTTATTTTCCTGATGATTAGTCATTAAATCAGGTGGTTTTATGGATTCTTGTCCTAAATCCACTGTTTTTGAATCTTTTAAGTTGAATATGTTAGGTTTCAATAAAGAAAATAATTCTCAGGTAATTCCTTTGATTGAATTACCAGATGATTTGTTTGAAGAAAGCATCAACCCTTGGAGATTTTCTCTTATTGGAAGACTTAATTTACAACAGATTAAATTTGTTGATGCTGCTATCATTCTTCGTCAACAATGGAAATTGACAGGTGACTGTAAACTCATTCCATTAGGAAGAGGTTTCTTTACAATTAAGTTGGATAATGAAACATATCGTCAATATATTAAGGAAGGCAAATGGGAAGTTCTTAATCAGATTCTGCAAATAAGAAAATGGATCTCTAATTTTCGACCAGAAAGTCAGAAAACTTCAAAAGCTATGGTATTGGTTAGATTACTAGGCCTAGGTCTTGAATTTTGGAGTGAAAATATTCTGTTTAAGATTTGTAAGGAAATTGGTACACCAATCAAACTAGATGAAGGTATTATGCTAATGTTCTTGTTGAAGTTGATTTTGCAAATACTATCCCTAACAAAGTTTGGACTGACACTAAGTATGATGGATTTTTTCAGAATATCTCAATTCCTGCATGTCCAAAGTTTTGCTCAACATGTAAAATAGTTGGGCATTTCATTACAGAATGTAGGGTTGAAAAGAACAAGATACAGCAAGCAAGTAAAGTTCAGTCCAATAACAATAACAAGCCTACATCAACTCCAGTTCAGCACCAAATCCCCAAAGCTAATACTTCTCATATTCCATTTGATATTTGTGACAAATCAGAGGTTGAGAAAAATACTGCTAATAAAGAAAGAAGGCAAAGCAGTATTTCTACTGCTAATAGTAATCAATGCTTTGAAGAAGATGCTATTATTTCCAATATAGTAACACCAATTAATTTTCAAGTTACCAGCAACTTAACTTCAGTAAACATAAATAGTGGAAGATTTACTGCTCTCAATCAAGAGGAACAATAAGAAGAGGATGTGATTAGTGTTGATGAAGAAATCTTAGCAGAAATGGAGCCTCAAAAACAGATTCATATTACATAAGATACTGATGTAGGATTCAAATATCGCACAACATATTTTCTTAGCGTGCGAGATTCAATTATTTCCTTAATTTGCGAGAATGTAGCAGAGTTTGCGAGAATGATTGAGAGAGAGAGCCCGCGAAATTATAAAGTGAGCTCTGCGAAATTATAAAGAGAGTCCGAGAGATCAGAGTGAGGATCCGAAATGAAGGGGAATATGAGCCGTACTCCACTATGTATGAGCTTTCATCCACTATGTAAACACCTATATAAAGAGAGAAGCGAGAGAGAAAAAGGAGGATGGACACAATTTTGTAAAAGAGAAGATACACAATTAGGAGAGAGAGAGACTTTACTTTCTTTATCATCTTCTTCCCCAAAACTAGATCTAGAGCTCTATCAAATATCCATTAATGGAGATTCTAAATATAATATTAATGTAACCTCAACAATCATAGTGAAGAACCATGGATGTAGATCACATTGATCGAACCATGTAAAAATCCTTGTCCATTTTATAATTTTAGCACTTTAATCTTTATTTTGATTATGAAATAGATTTAGATCTATGAAATATTATATGGGGTGTGTTGTGGGATTTCCAATAACTACATTTTGGCTAGAAACATGGATGAGTAAAGGATTTATCCTTCAGAATTTGTTGGTTCAAGAAGATTCGGTGTTGATATTTAATTTCTATGGATACTTGAAGCCATCAACCCGTGTAGTGTGTATATTTTTCTAGATCTATAAAGTTTAGGTTCAAAAATGGAAATTTCATGGAAGAAATTACACTTTTAAAAAAAAAACCAAAGTTTCAATAGAAGATTTCCATATTCAGAGAAAAGCAAGAAGCAAATTGTTGAAAGAAGAAATTAAGGAAGGACGAAGAGAAGATAAGAGGCGAGATCTTAATTTTATCACAAACAGAAATTACGATGGTTCAAGGTGAGCGAACAAACAATAGGTCATGGGTTGGTCGCAGAGATACATAGTTTTCATTTTATTATCATCTTCATTGGCGAATAAGAGAATAAGGAAAAAAAGTTATGAGTTAATTTTCAGAGAGAAGTTCTTGAACAGTTAGTCCGTAGAACAACATGTGTGTTTGTGGTCGCAAGTTCGACTCCGCTCGCGAGCATAGTTATATTCTTTTACAGAGGACGAAAAATGAATAATTTCGCAAAGTTGTTTCCATAATTTCGCAAACAAGAGGCAAAGACAGGTTGGTCACTGCATGGTTAATGAGTTCATGGTTGTGTGTTCAAATCCCAACGAATGTGGATATTTCGCAAGAGTATTTCTCACAAAAGAGAGTTTATGATTATTTCGCACAGAAATTTCGCAAAGGAGGGTTGGCACAGATGGTTCATTTGATTTGATGCATGAAGAAGGACGTAGGTTCAATTCACACCTCATGCGAATTTTTTGCACATTTTACATATTTTTAGGTTGCTACCAGCGAAGAGCAAATCAAGTTTTAACAAGTGTGCGATAATTTCGCACAAGAGAACTGGCACAGTCGGTCAAGAGGCATGAATGCAAGCAGCAGGTCGCAGGATCAATTCTTGCTTCTCGCACATTTATTTTTGTTATGCAAAATTTCGCACGGACTATGATTATTTCGCAAAGAAGAAAGTTGATGATTATCTCGCAAATTAATTTCGCAAGAAAGGGTTAGAACAGTTGGTATGGTGCGAGAATATGCAAGAGGTAGGTCAAGGGTTCAAATCTCATTTCTCACACTTCTTTTTGCTACGCGATAATTACATTTCTTTGAGCGACGTTTATACATTTCAAGGATGCCAGTTTCATAAGCAAATCATATACTTAAAGAGACGAAAGCAACCGAAAATCACATGAAAGCTAAGTACCACTTCACTTGAATATTTTACTTATAGAAAATAAAAGATTTTTGATTTGATTTACAAAGAGCGATTCAATTGCACGATAACAAAGATTTCAAAGATTATTAAGATTTCAAGATTACAAAGACTTCAAAAATTACAAAGATTTCGAGATTTCAAAATTACAAAAACCCGTAAAATCCAATTTATATATTTCTCTAGAATGTTTCCTTTTCAAAATAAAAGATTTTTTGATTTGAATCACAAAACGCGATACAATCGCAGAATTATAAAAGATTTCACAACTACAAAATTCCGGAATTACAATGTATTAGAATTTCTCTTGAATATTTACTTGGCTTCAAATGATATGATATTATGAGAATGAAAGAATGAATGAAAGAAATAAATAGAAATGAAATAATGAAGATATGCGATAATTTCACAGAGATAATAGAGACATGCGATAATTTCAGAGACGGTCTTAGATCCATAAAAATCCTAAGATCGAATGGGACGAACCTTTATGACGTACACCACAGTTCGCGAATAAAATTTCGCAAGAGGCAAATGTAAGACCTAAAGTGCGTCATAGAAGGGGGTATATGTTGCATGGCTCAGAAAAGGTTACACCGCCCCTGGAACCTGAGTCATGGAGATTTGGGGTCAATAAAGCCCATCCAGGAGAGGTACCTTGGATTTTCAACCTAAGCTTATGACTTAGGTTGGACGACCGAGGGTCTCTTCTAAGGAGTCAGCATATGATCAAGGCGCCGAGGTACACGGTTGAGCCAAGAGTGCCTGGGGAGTTTGAAGCGTCTCGGCCACTCTTGGAAAGTCTTGGATTATGCTTTGCACTCGGCCAAGAAAACCCCACTTAGGTGCGATCTCGTAACCATAAGCCCTATAGGAAAAAGGGATAAGAGGTCACAAAGCAACTGGTTGTTGTTAAGACCTGGATGGGAGGATCTAGCCTTGTATGGCAAAAGTACGTCTCCTTGAAGGGGCAACCAGGGGGAAGATAAGGGCGACACCCTCCATTAGGGAGCTGATAAGTGTCTTAAGACGCAAATGTCATGAGGCTTTATTTTCGAAATAAAATTTAGGCTTGTCATATTTGTGCGACAATCCTGAAGAGGCAATAATACAAAATAGAAAGATAAGACGAGATCAATGGGTCAATACATGAAAGTGTAAAGACGTCCTGCGATTTCGTCGCAAGACGGCAATGTCATGGGTCTTTATGTTCGCAAGAATATTTAGGCCTGTCATATTGTCGCATGAAAAACATCCTGCAGAGGCAATAATACTAGAGAAATGATAAGACAAGATCAATGAGTCATTACATGAAAGTGTAAAGACGACCTGCGATTTTGTCGCAATGACAAGAGGTGGCAAAATAAGACCTTTAACTAGGAAGGCAAAATAAGACCACATAAGAAAGTAAGCAAATAAGCTTGCAAAAATGAGTAAGCAAATAAGATTATAAAATAATTATATGTAAGCAAATAAGCTTGCGAATATGTACATGGAAATGAAAATGAGATAGTAAACCGGGACGCACACTTGATATTATGATCATATTATTATGCGATACTAATAGTGCAGGAATAAACAAAGATGAAACACAAGTAAGAACTTGCGATGAACAATCGATACGCGAAGAGGAATGCATATACTAAAGACAAAGTCAGAGAAATGGAGAATGGAAGCAATTTAAAGCTACATAAATTTTAGCGTGCAAAATAAGCTAAGTAACACAAACATTAGCTATACATTGCAATATATAAGCATTCTCATCATATAAGCATCACACTTGCATCATGAAAACATCGCATAAGCATTTCATGACATAAACATCGCATACACATTTCATAACATAATCATTACATAAGCATTAGATTCGCATAAGTATTTTATAAAATTTTACGGAATAATATCGCGAACTATTCGAAATTTCTCGAGATTCTTCCGAATTTCGCAGATTATCCGTAATTTCGCGAGAATGTGTCAAATTTCACGCAGAATAAGATTATTTCGCAGGATGTAATTATTTCGCTCGATTATAAGAAAAATTACAAGCAACTTGAAGAGATTATACTATCGCATGAGCACAAAACATGAGACAGAGGCAAGATAAGAATGAAGAAACAATTCGCTCATTCAACACTTTCTCAAAGATTCTACTTTCATAGATAAAGAACAGAGGCAACTATGGATTACAAGAAAACATTTTATGTTCTTTATCTTCTCGGCAAGAATCATTTCCAAAGTGGACGTTCACTAATGAACGACAAGAATCCTCACCAAAAATGGAGTAATAATTTCGCAGGAATAGAGGCAATACTTATTATTCTCATTTAAAGACGTATACTTCTTATATTTCGAGGATTGAGTACATCTTATACTTCTTCAAGGATAATTCATACTTCGCATACTTCAAAAGATGATACTTCTAATTACTTCTCAAGTTTTCGGAACTTCACAAAAGAATAGAGGCAAGTACGTACTTTTCAAGTTCAGTATTCTTTCGCTCGTTCCTTCATCAACAAAGATCAAAGACTACTACAACAACGGATTTTTCCTTAAAGATCTCTCTTCAAGCAATATTCAAGAAAAAAGAGGCAAGATGTAGGATTCAAATATCGCACAACATATTTTCTTAGCATGCGAGATTCAATTATTTCCTTAATTTGCGAGAATGTAGCAGAGTTTGCGAGAATGATTGAGAGAGAGAGCCTGCGAAATTATAAAGAGAGTCTGAGAGAACGTAGCAGGGGATCTGAAAATGAAGGGAAATATGAGCTGTACTCCACTATGTATGAGCTGTCATCCACTATGTAAACACCTACATAAAAAGGAGAGCAGGACAGAGAAAGGGAGGATGGACACAATTAGGAGAGAGATACTTTATTTTATTTATTATCTTCTTCCCCAAAACTAGATCTAGAGCTCTATCAAATATCCATTAATGGAGATTCTAAATGTAATATTAATGTAACCTCAACAATCATAGTGAAGAACCATGGATGTAGATCACATTGATCGAACCATGTAAAAAATCCTTGTGTCCATTTTATAATTTTAGCACTTTAATCTTTATTTTGATTATGAAATAGATTTATATCTATGAAATATTATATGGGTTGTGTTGTGGGATTTCCTGCAACTACAACTGAAGTGGATAGTGTTGTCAAATTTGGAAATGCAGTTTCAGATATAGCTTCTAAGAAAGGCAATACTAGAAATCAGAATATGGAGGTTGGGAAAACTAATCAAGTAAGTGGAGCAACAAACTTGCTCAACATAGCTGAAGCAAATAGCTTGCAAAACAGTACTGTCAAATTTGTAAATGGCTCAAATGGTAAAGTTACTAATGAAGTAGTGCAAGTTACATCTTGGGCTAAGGTGGTAGAAAAAGAAACTTCAACTTCTTCATCAGTCAGTCCAAGGGATAATGTTAAAGGAGTAAAACAAGTTCCAGTCAACAAAAAGTATAACTTTAGAAAGAATCAGGGTAAAGGGGGTACCAAAAACCCCTCTTCTAAACAATGAAGATTTTATATTGGAATATCAAAGGCCTTAGAAGAAAAAGGGCTCAAGAAAAATTATGGTATCTGGTAAATCAATTCAACCCTTCTTTAGTATGGATTGCTGAACCAAAAGTTCAGTGTAGTGTTTATTTTTGCAGTAAATTAAATCTTCCAGGAATGGAAAGAATGGTTATTCACAACTCTACTTCAAACAATAAAGGTAATATCTGGATTTTTTAGAATAAAAATCTAACTCAACCTACAGTTATATCAATGCCAAGTCAAATGGTCACTGTTATTGTAGGTGATGCACTTGTCTCTGGAGTTCATGCACATGTTAAATTAGTGCAGAGAAGATTTCTTTGGTCTGAAATGGAAGTGATTAATGATCTCAATAAACCTTGGATAATCCTAGGTGATTTCAATGCTATATTATCTCCAGATGAAAAAGTGGGTGGAAGGTCTCCTAACAGAAATTCAATGTTGGAAATCAGTGAGTGTTTGAATAAATGTGAGTGATCACTGTCGTATGCGTCAAAAATAATTTCACTTTCCTAAAGTATATGATAAGAAAGAGTTCGTTTCCACAGAGAGGCAATTGTAGTTATTATGTATTTAATTTCCTAAGTAACCGATTGGGGGGATTTCTGATTTTTATGTAAGCAATAAGTAAATCAAAAGCAAAGTAAATTGGAGAAATAATCAATAGGGAAAGATATTGGTCAAGGAATTCATATTCAATCTTAAACATGTGCTTGCATATATGATTAGAATTACAATTTAATCTCTTTATCATCAAAATCCTAGAGTATCAAGAGAGCAAGATAATCTATTAATTTCCCAACTTCATCAACACACACATTAGAGCTGCGTATGTGAATTCTACCTAAAGAATAACCTAACGCCTTGCGCTAATTAAGTTCAATTCCTAGGAGCATTAAGTTTCAGAAATATGCTAATCAATGCAATTGTCATACATTGCGCATAACAATTCGGACAATGGTCAAATTCTACATATGATTACGAGAGTGTATCACTACAAACCATAAACATATCATGCTACTTGTATTCAGGGTTATCGCTCGATGAAAAACCCTAAAATAGCTATGGACAAGGATGCAAGTTCAATTAATTTGCCACTTAACAAACCAAACATCTAAGTCCTATCACAATACATCAATCATGTGATTATTAAAACAAGTAGAGATGTGAGCGATAATCAAGAGAGAAACTAATACATAACACAAGCACAAATTGTAGAAATAGGACTACATCCTTGACCAATAATATTAAATTAGCTACTCATAGCTATGGAGGTCATCATAAAAATATTAATTGAATAGAAGAAGATGAAACAAAAGCAAACCCTAGTAGCGTAAACAAAAGCGACTCTCTCCTTCGCTCCAAGAATAATACGTGCTCCCCAAAGTTGTAGAAGTTTTTTTTTATTTTTTATATTCCTTTGCTTTCCAAAATTAGGTCTAGTCTTCAAAGTCTATTAGATGAAAATCCACCAAGCCCAAATATGAGAAAGACCCATGTAGAAAATATGCCCCAAAATATGTCGTTGGAAAACTGGGTTCACCACCAGAATCCGACCGGAATAGTCACCAGGAATCGTCTTCAGGTAATCACCGGTCAAAACTGGTCAACTCGGTCGAGGACCGAGTCAGGCATGAGTCAGGGACTCAGGATTCTAATCACCAATGATCTCGAGCCGGTGCAACTCAGGGCCTGACTTGGTCTAATTCTCGCCAAGGCATAAGCCATTCTTTGCGGCAGGAACGTATGCCGTGTTGTACCATCATTGTGCAAAGCACCACTACATATTGAGCCACCTCTCCCTGCAGACTTCAACTCTTCCTGCCGGCCACTACCAAAGAACAACCCATTCCTATTATCTAGCCAAATACACAACAACCAACAACACCTCATCCCACCAGAACTACTTCATAATCTCCTCAGCCAAGACAGCTTCCAACACCACCAACAACATTGCCATCCTTCTCAGCTTCAGCTCAGCAGCTCCATAAGTAAACATCATCAACATCAGTTCTTCATCAAGGCCAACAGCACATTCGCCAGACTTCTCAGCTCCATAATCTCGCCTGCAATCTCCCATCCATCTTCTAGCTGCAGCTGCAACACTTGAACACTGCACAACCTTTTGCACCACTAGAACTACCACCACCAGCTCTAATTCATGCCTGCATCTTCTAAAACTCGTCGATTCCACTGAACATCACAGACCATCATCTCAGGCCATATGTTGTGTTGCGCCATTATCACTGCAACTTCTATTTGCCATTCACTGGCAACTTCAATGCCAACCATTCTGCACAACAGCATCATCAGTTCATTCTCCTAACAACATCATCTCAATCCGAGCCATCCATCACTAAACTGCAGCCATGATGTAACTTCAACACTTTTTCCATTCTCAACAGCACCAGCCATCTTGAGCACCAGTTTCTGTGGCCACTTGAGGCAAAACTCAGCTGTTACACCAGCACCATTGTCCCCTGTATCCTAGGCATACATCTATGCTTCATTACAGCTCAAACACCAACACGAAGCCATTTTAACTGCACCAGAACAACTTGAAAACAACAACCAACATACTAACATCATCCCTGCAAACACATGACCACTAGAACAACTTCTTTTTCTTGTTCTCATGACCACCACCACCATCTCTTTCTTGCTCTTTCTGTAGCCCTGGCAACTCTCTCTCGATTACCAGCAACAGCGTCTTAACAGCAGGCTCATATGGAAGCCATCTCCATCTGCAATGAAGCATCTCCATCAGAACCAACAACAACAACTGCCAATTTCAGATTCATACACAGTTGAACCATTCATCACCAACACTGCCATCAGCTCATTGCCACCATCTAACCCTAGTTCACTACCAGAGCCACCAAATTTCATCTCAATCACCCATTTCTGCCATTAATCACCAAATCCATTCTCAATTTCAACTTGCCTTCATCCTTGATTTCTTACAATGATCAATTGGGCTAACTCAAACCCTAACTTTGAATCCTTCTTTATTCTCAAATCACCAGCAGCATCATCTCTTCAATCACTTCGATTACAAAGCACAGCTCCTTATAAATAGAATTAGAATCATACCCTTGTTGTTTCTTCTATTCAGATTCATACAAACAAAATCTTCTCCCCGTTGTTCTCAAATTCGACCACCAGGAGATTCATCTCTTGATTCTGAGTTCCCACAATCAGTCAAAACCCACTAAATCTCTTCTCCGGTTCATGAATCCTCTATTCTTCGTGGATTTCCTCCACCAGCAACATCCGCCATCATCATTTCTTCTTCTCTCATCTCTGACTACTAGAACAGCCGTCGCCATGTCTCACTCTACCTCTCTCTGAATTCCAGATGACAAAATGATTGAAAAATCTCAGATTTAGGGCCATGTAGGAACCAAAACTACTATCGGCACCCAGTATATTGGATAAATACCAACTCATACATGGCTTGTCGGTTTTAGAGAACCGACAGCCTAATTTACCTCCTTCTCGTGCACAGCCTTCGCTGGTTCCAAATGTAACTCGCATGTGAATTGATCTTTTTGCGCTTTTCGCTTAAAATGAGTGATTTCTCCTCCTTTTGCTCCAAATGAATCCATTGCACCTAATAAACTCAAAAGCAAACATAAGATACATAATTTACAAGAAAAGTATCAAAAAAAGCATAAACAATAGATAAATATCAAGGTGTTTGCAACACCTATCAGTGAACTTCTTCAAGCTCCAAAAACAGGTATGCAGTATTCTTGGTCTAACTGCCAGCAAGGAAAGAAGAGAATACTTTGTACACTTGATAGAGTAGTTTTCAATCAAAAATGGTTGCAGATATATGGTGATTGGGGTTACAAAGTAGGGCTAAGAATTGTTTCAGATCATTTTCCATTATTAGGTGGCTGTGCTAGCATTCCAAAACCCAAAAATGTGCCTAAAAAATTTCAAAAGATATGGATCAGTCATACAGATTTCTTGTCTGTAGTAAAAGCAAGTTGGTCAAATGAGATTGAAGGTGATCCTGCATTCATCTTTATGCAGAAAATGAAAGAGCTGAAAAGAATATTAAATGACTGGAATTGGAAAGTTTTTGGAAATGTACAAGTGAAACTCAAAGAAGCTGAAGAGAAAGTCTAGGAGGCTATGCAAGTATCTGAGAATAATCCTTTTGACTCTGAAGCATTTGATGAGTTAGTTAAAGCACAAAATGAACATGCTAATAAAGAAGTGCAACTTAATACACTAATGGGGCAGAAGTCAAGATTCAAGTGGATAAAAGAAGGAGCAGCCAATACAATTTTTTTTCATACTAATCTGAAAATAAGAAATTCAAGAAACTTAATCAGTGAATTGGAAGTCAGTGATGGTAATGTAATATCAGATAAATCTCAAATTGCTGATGCACTGGTACAACACTTCCAAAAAAAATTTGAAGAACAAAGTATCAATATTAAAGAAGAATTACTAGAAGTTGTTCCTCAACTAATTACTGAAGAAGATCAAAGCTTTTTGGATGCCATTCCTAGTGCAGAGGAAATTAAAGCAATAATGTTTGATATTGATATGGATCCTGAAAGTGCTCCAGGTCCAGATGGTTTCTATGGAATTTTTTATAGAAGCTGTTGGGAGATAATACAAGATGATCTGGTGGCTGCAACTCAATTTTGTTGGAGGAGGAGATTCATTCCTAAAGGTATGAACTCTAGTTTCTTAGTGTTATTACCAAAAACACAAGGAGCAAGAACTGCAAACCAATTCAGGACTATAGGTTTAAGTAATGTTGTATTCAAAATCTTTACTAAGATTATTACTACAAGAATGAGTAGCTTTATGGTCAAGTTAATATCTCCACAACAGTCAGCTTATATAAAAGGAAGAAGCATACAAGAACAAGTTTTACTTGCATCTGAGTTAGTGAATGAAATGAAGTTTAAAAGAAGATGAGGAAATGTGGGACTCAAATTGGACATTTCTCAAGCTTATGATTCTGTAAGCTGGGAATTTCTCATGAAAGTATTGAAGAAATATGGATTTTCTTCCTCTTGGTGTGACTGGTTAATAACTTTATTTCAATCTGCAAGAATTTCAGTTATGGTGAATGGTGGTCCATGTGGATTTTTTCCAGTTAGTAGGGGGTTGAGGCAAGGAGATCCATTGTCTCCAATCCTTTTTGTTCTAATGGAAGATGTGCTGAGCAGAAACATTTCTAAGTTGGCGTCCAATGGCAAAATTCAACCCATGGTGATAAAAAATGGCATACTCATTTGTTTTTTTGCAGATGATGTGTTCATATTTTGTAATGGATCAAAAAGAAGTTTGAAGAACTTATTAACTCTATTGGATGATTATCAAGTCAGTTCAGGACAAATTATCAACAAAAACAAAACTAAGTGCTTTGTGGATGGAGTAACAGCTGCAAGGAAACATCAGATAAGTGAAATAGTAAACATGGAGCTGTCACATTTCCCAGCTAAATATTTGGGTGTCATTTTAGCTCCAAGAAGAATTACTTCAGCAATGGTGTGGCCTATGGTAGAGCAGATTCAAAGCAAATTAGCTGCCTGGAAAGGTAAGTTACTTTCATTCCAAAATAGAATAATTCTGATTAAATCAGTGTTATGTAGTATTCCAATATACTCAATGGCTATCTATAAATGGCCAGCCTCTGTTATCAAAATTTATGAAAAGATCATTAGAAATTTTCTATGGTCAGGTGATGGTGAAAAAAAGAAATTTAAAATAATTTCATGGAATAGAGTTTGTACTCCATACAAAGAAGGTGGTCTTGGGATTAAAAGGCTTGAAGTGATAAACAAAGTGCTTCTCATGAAAATGTTGTGGAAAATGATTAATTCAAATGAGGAATGGGCTCTCTTTTTATCTACAAAATTCAAGGACAAAAATGGACAGTGGAACACAACATGGAAACAATCATCCATATGGAAGGGTTTAAAGTGGGCATGGAATTATCTAAAAGAAGATATAAGGTGGAGTATTGGGGATGGAACCAAAATATCTGTTTGGTTTGATACTTGGATTGGAGAAGTACCACTAGTGGAACAAACTGGTTTGTCTGAATATGTTAAAGATAATATTGGAATGAAGGTTGCAAGTCTACTGAAAGACAATTCTTGGAGTATACCTACTGAAATGCAATTATTCATAAACAATGCAAACCTACCTGACATCAGTGGTGGTGAAGATAAACTAATTTGGATTGGACACAAAAGTTAAAAATTTGAAAATTCTCAGCTTGAAAAAGTAAGAGATAAGGAGCCAAATCTTGTATGGCCAAATTACATTTGGAAGCCATTTACGCACCCCGGCATTAAGCTAGCAACATTTGGAAGCGAGCGCCAGGAGTGTATATGGATGATGATGAAATGAGAAAGATAGGATATGACATGGTTTCTAGATGCTGAATTTGTCAAGAAGAAAAGGACAATATGAATCATACATTATGGCATTGCAGGTTTAGCTTGGAAATATGGTCTTGGCTGAGTTCAATTTTTGGCTTTAGAAAACCAATCTCTTTTGAAGATATTTGTGCAGCTGCAAAGAACAAAAGTCCTATTATAAAATACCTATGGTTAACAGCTGCTTGTGCAACCATGAGGGAACTTTGGTTTCAAAGAAATAAAATTTTATTTGAAGAAATGAAGCCTCACAACAACAGTTTTAAATGCAGAATATACAAACTAATACAGGAAGGAAGCCACAGAATGAAAGGAAATAAATGGAGCCAAAACTATGATTCTCAGGTACTATCTTTTTTCAAAATTGGTGACAGAAGCATCAAGTTTAACCGCATCAAAGAAAATTACCGACTGTTCTCGCATATGGTGTTACTTTATTCTCGCCGTTGGAAAATCTTTTGGAGAACCCGAGGAAATGCAGGCATGGGAGTAATTGCAAAGGGACTTTGCAAATGAATAATTGGCACTCTTACAGGAGGAATTGGTGTTGCTTTATCTTCCATTGCAGGGGAATATGCAATACTATGTGCACTTGAATGGGCTATTTTTCTAGAATACACCAATATAATGATTCGGTCAAATTCAAAAATTGCAATTGAATGCTTTAAAAGTGGTAGGCTAAGAAAGATACCTACAATTATACTGCAAGTGCACAGTGCCTTATTGTGTATAGTGCAAATACAGGTCGATCCACAGGGACAAGGTGAATGCAAAGTTAAATTCAAAGCCTTACTTTACTAATTCAAATCAAAGAGTTTGTCGAAACGATTAGATGTTGGCAAAGAGAATTGATCAAGAACGAGAATGTAATTTAAATGAAAGGTTAAACACTTGATAAGAGCACTAGAGCTATCAATTCCACCACTTAACCTACACTAGATAATTTAGTTAAAAATTGTTCTTATCCCTTGTAACGGATCAGCTGGTGAAGATACGAGTCTTTCACCTTTCAAAAGGGTTTCAAAGATGGATAGTTCAATCACAACTAAGATATCAATCCTAGTATTAGTTGTCTTATTACAAGATAACTAATCGTCAAATTGAAAACATACAGGTGAAGCGTGAGTTGATGCAACAACAAATAATTGATCTAACAACCTAGGATGCAAGACATACTAGGTGAAAGTTATAAGTTGCAACATAAAGACTAAACCAAATCCTGTTCAATTAAGCTCTACAAGAACAATCTCATTAACATAAGAAACTAGCAGTAAGCTAAGGGTTTCATCAAAGCCCTAGCTAAGAAAGTTAGAACATAGCTTTTATAGAAACAGATGAAGTTTTGATATTCATAATATGGAAGCTCTTCTCCTTTCAACTGAGTTCTGTTAAGTCACTTAACAACAAAAGCAAGAGATGAAAACTAAGTTCTCCTCCCCTCACTCCCTGCATACCAAAAATTACAACATAATACCCCTATTTATACATCAATTTCTCCCCCAATTTTCAATCCCTATTCTCAACAGAAACATTATAATATTTAGGGGTTTTGTTCTCGAAACTCACCATTATGTAAGACTTTTCATTCATGCACCGTCACTGCACTCCTCATCCATTTTACTGATGTTGTTGCCGACGAATTTAGACCTAATTGCCACTTGCATCTCTTTAGAAATTATTATCAAGATATAGTGAGGGGTGTAGTGTAGGATTTCCTGCAACTACATATGCGCTAGAAACAGGGACGAGTAAAGGGTTTATCCACCTGAAACTTGTCGATTCAAAGAAAAGATCCAGAAATTTCAATAAAGTTTGGTAGAAAGGTTCCAAGAAGTCAATTACTGAGCTAATGAGTTTCGATGGCAAATATGGAGATCTCGATCAACAACTTGCATCTTGATTTAAGAAAAGAATCAACAATTCAAGGAGAAGGAGCAGATCCGAAGAAATCTTCATGAGAATGAAACAAAATGACGAAGCACAACAAGAATCCATTCTGGTAGTAATCCCACACCACAAGGTATCAAGAATCTCATAGCTTTAGAGTCATAGCTTCACAACAAGCCATAGAACAATGAACCTCGACAATTGATTTTCGACAAAACCTTAAATTGCAAATGTGAATTTATCAAGAAAAAAGGACACACACAAATTGTTGCCCAAAGTGATTTAGTACTTACATAAACGCATCACCAAAGTGAAACAACAATAGAAATATCATATACTTTGTCACCAGACCTAACTCAGGATGTCACCGAACAGAAGTAAAGTAAGGGACATTTAGTGAGGAACAAAAGATCACTTCGCCGATCATAATCAGCTGAGATGCCGAAGTTATAAGATGATTGGTTATATTCACGAAAAAATTCATCCTCGCTTCGAGAGAAACCAAAGAAGGAGATAACTCGCAAAGCCGCCGAAGAAGCAACAATAGCTAGACTTTGTCATGGGAAATCAATCGATTCGCAACTACATAATGGTCTGTACTGCAGAAAGCAACTACATTCTCGCAGGTAGCGGCTCGAACGGATGGTCAAGGTTACGGGAGAATATGAGTCGGAGGTTAGCAACAAATAAGTTCGAGGCAACAATCAATCCACATCATAAATCGATTCAAATCGATTCAATACTTACGAAGAGGAAAACAACGAAGGGATGTATGAAAAAGACTTTATCGTAGGAGATAAAAGGCAGAATTATGGAGCTTCGGTTCAACAAGGAGTAAGCCTTGCGAAGACATAAAGCTCTCCCCCGCGAAGTTCTACTTCATCAATAAAATTCCAAATGAGGTTGTCATAAAGAAATGAAGTTGCAATTTATTCCAGCAAGGACAGCGAATATTATTGATCGTTAAGACAACCCCAACTTCCATTGTAAAGCAAAGATGATCAAAGAAGATGAATCGAGGCGGAAGGAAGTACAGCTAAGAAAGGGACAAAGACATAGCAAAAACGAGTGCAAGAAAGAAGAAAATGATTAACAAAGATGATACCTCACTATACCGGGCGGGAGGAAGAACCCTAAATTAAACCCACCTCGCGAAGAAATATAAAGCCATTGGCAAGAGTTATCACGTGAAGGCAAGTTTCCAACCCTAAATCACAAAGGACGACAAAGACATAACAACAGATACGAAGCTTACCAAATTAACACAAATAAAGGATAGCACAAATGGTTCAAGGTGTAGCTAATGCGCTTGAAAACGCAAGATCAAACTCCACCAAGATTAGTTTTTCGCAAATTTTTGAAATCCTAGAGGCGAAGAAATAGAATAAATTCATAGCACTATGTGTTTCTTTCTAAGCGAAAAATAGCCCGATGGTCAAAGGTGAAGAGAAGGAGTTTGATGTCTAGAGTTCGAATCTCCCATTCGCAAAGAGTTTTTGCACTGCAATGGTTTAGCTTGCGAATGTTCGCAGCATGAACACTTCGCAGATGTTCGTTTACTTCATGCAAATGTTTACTTCGCGACGTCTTTTGATAATCTTGCAAGGGTATCTCGCAAGAAGAAAGTAGGTGATTATTTCGAAACACTTCGCAGAGCGGTGGCTAGCACAATTGGTCGGGAGGCATGAATGCAAGCGAAGGTCGCGGGATCAATTCTTGCTCCTCGCACATTTATTTTTGTTATGTGAAATTTCGCATGGACTTTGATTATTTCGCAAAGAAGAGAGTTGATGATTATCTCGCAAATTCATTTCACAAGAGAGGGTTGGAACAATTGGTATGGTGCGAGAATATGCAAGAGGCAAGTCAGGGTTCAAAATCTCATTTCTCACACTTCTTTTTCTTTGCAGAGATAACTATATTTTGTGCGGCGTTTATACACTTCAGGATTCTAGCTTCGCAAGCAAATCATATACTTCGCAAGAGACAACAACAACGAATCACATAAAAGCTAAGTACCACTTTCTTTGAACATTTTACTTTACGTAAAATAAAAGATTTTTATTATTTTCTCTGTATGATTTAATTTTATCATAAATGTCTTATAATAATTTAAAAAAAAAAAAAAAAAAAAAGTTTCAAAATTACAAAGATTTCAAGATTTCAAAGATCTCAAAGATTTCAAAGATTTCAAAATTATAAAGAATTACAAATATTTCTAAATTACAAAAGATCTTAAAGATTTCAAAGATTCGAGAAAATCTCAGATTAATTTATATATTTCTCTTGAATATTTACTTTACTTCAAATGATATGATATTATGAGAATGAATGAAAGAAATGACAGAATGAAAGAATAAGTGAATAAAATGACGAAATGAAGGAATGAATGAAAGGATGAATGAAAGAATGAAGACATGCGATAATTTACGCAGAGATAATGGAAATGCGATAATTTCGCAAAGATAATGAGAAGAGATAATCAAAATGAATGATTGAATGAATTGACAAAAATGAATGAGTGAGTAATGGGACGAACCTTTATGGCGTACACCTAGTTCGAATGATATTTCGTAAGAGGCAAATATAAGACCTAAAGTGCGTCATATAAGGGGGTATCTCTTGACATGGCTCGGGAAAAGGTTCACCGCTCCGGAACCCGAGTCATGGAGATTGGGGCCCATGAAAGCCTATCCGGAGAGAGATACATGATTTACAACTATATATATAAGGTTATACCCCGGTTGGACGCCCAGGCCTCTTCCCAGGAGCGCAGTGTATGCTCAAGGCGCCGGGTACACGGTTGAGCCAAGAGTGCCCGGGCATTTGAAGTGTCTCGGCCATTCTTGCAAGTCTTGGTATATCTTTGCTCGGCCGAAGAAAACTCCACTTAGGGTGCGGCCTAGTAACCATAAACCCTATAGGTATAAGGGATAAGAGGCAAACAACTGGTTTGTTGTTAATACCTGGATGGGAGGAGCTAGTCTTGTATGGCCGATGTACGCCTCCTTGAAGGGGCAACCCGGGAGAAGATAAGGCGGCACCCATTAGGGTGATAAGTGTCAAAAGACGCAAATGTCATGAGGCTTTATTTTTAGGAAATTTAGGCTTGTCATATTTGTGCGATGATCCCGAGGAGGCAATAATACAAAAGACAAAGATAAGACGAGATCAATGGGTCTTTACATGAAAGTGTAAAGACGTCCCGCGATTTCGTCGCAAGACTAGCAATGTCATGAGGGCTTTATGTTCGCAAGAATATTTAGGCATGTCATATTGTCGCAATAATGAGGTGGCAAATAAGACCTTTAACTAGGAAGGCGAAATAAGACCACACAAGAAAACCGATAAGGCAAGACCAATGGGTCATTACATGAAATGTAAAGACGTCCCGCGATCTTGTCGCAATGACAAAATTCAACATAAACATTTTGAATGCGGAGTAAATCAGATCTTTCATCATAAGAAAGATTACATGATAAGCTTGCGAAGCTTGAGAAAATGATTAAAATGATAAGCTTAAGAACATATACATGATAATAAGACCGAGGCAATGCAAATGCCGCACACTTGATATTATGATCATATTATTATGCGATACTAATAGTGCGAGAATAAGAAGAGATGAAGCACAAGTAAGAACTTACGAAAACAATAAATACACAAAGAGGAATGCATATACTAGAGACAAAATCGAGAAATGAAGAATGGGAGCGATTTAAAGCTACATCAATTTTAGAACGGCAAAATGAGCTAAGTAACACAAACATTAGCTATACATTCGTAGAGATAAGCATTCTCATCATACAAGCATTATACTCGCATCATGAAATCATCGCGAAGCATTTCATGGCATAAACATCATACACATTTCATAACATAATCATTACATAAGCATTATATTCGCAGTATTTTACAAAAATTCGCAGTTATTCGTTTAGCGAGAATTTTACTATTCAGACTCGATGTGATTATTTCGCAAATTATTTCTCATAATTATAAGCAACTTGAAGAGATTATACTATCGCATGTATGAGACAGAGGCAAGATAAGAATGAAGAAATAACTCGCTCATTCAACACTTTTTCAATGATTATACCCTCATAGATAAAGACGAGGCAATTATGGATAACCAAGAAAACATTTTATGTTCTTTATCTTCTCAAGCAAGAATCACTTCAAAGAAGATATTCACCAATGAACAACAAGAATCCTCACCAAAAATGGAATAATAACTTCCCATGAACAGAGGCAATACTTCTTATACTTCAAGGATTAATACTTATTCACTTCGCAAAGTTTCGGAACTTCGCAAAAGAATAGAGCATTGCATGAGGCGTAGAGCATGGAGTAATAATTTCGCAATACTTCTTATTCGCAATCAATGATGGATACTTCTTATATTTCTTTCAAGGATACTTCAAACTTCATATACCTCTTCAAAGATACTTTATACTTCGCATACTTCAAGAGATAATACTTCTTATTTTCGCAAAGCTTCCTAACTTCGCAAAGAATAGAGGCAAGTACGTACTTTTCAAGTCCAAAATTCTTCGCTCGTTCCTTCATCAACAAAGATCAAAGACTACTACAACAACATATTTTTTTCTTAAAGATCGCTCTTCAAGCAATATTTCAAGAAAAAGAGGCAAGATGTAGGATCCAAATATCGCAACAACAACACACTTGCGTAATCTTCATTAACAACGTCGCGCGAAACCGTCGCAAGAGTGATTTCGAAATAACATGACAAATGAAGATAACGTAAACTTGAAGAAAGTGCGAGATCTCTAAAAATTAGAGTGTTCTGCCGAGATTTAACATTTATACTCTCGCGAGGATGTCGCAAGGTAAATCCGAAATTAAGGGAAATATTAGGTGTATGTGAGCCATCATCCAACTATGTAATATCCTATATAAAGGAGAGCAGGAGAGAAAGGGGGATAATTTTTGGTAAGAGAGAGAAATAATTTGGAGAGAGATATTTTTAGAGAGAGATTTATCTTCTTTATCATCTTCTTTCCGATTAAATTAGATCTAGAGCTCTACAAATTATCCATTAATGGAGATTAAATGTAATTTTATATAACCTCAAAAATCATAGTGAAGAACCATGGATGTAGATCACATTGATCGAACCATGTAAAAATCCTTATGTCAATTTATATTTCTAGCACTTATATTTGAAATTTAGGTGATTAATAAGATTTAGATTTAGAAATT
>JAJJWW010011775.1:0-91933 GCA_023531295.1 Papaver armeniacum | reverse complement strand
ATTTCAGATGTCCACAAGGCAATCGCGGATGCCCCTGTACATCTATTTTCGATGCTCGTAAACATCAAAATCAAATTTTTTTAAAAAATGCTTGCCGCAATTACGAGCGACGCTGACTCCGCTGCCACACAAGCATTTGCCATAGATAAAGTCATTATTAATTTCAAATAGAGCTGGCAGAATCTATGACATCTTTACATATCAAATGGTTATTAGTCTGGATGCAATGATTAATCGCCGATTAATTGAGGGAATACATCTTAATTCCGTAGCCTGTTTCAATGGAACGCAGCGCAACTTAATCCCGTATCCCTGGGATTATTCCGTCCCAGCTTTCTCTTTCCTGGGATATTTACACCCCACTAGGGCTTGGTCTAAAATTTTTTTTTCGTTGATGTCTTCTTCATCTCACGTCCGAATTGGATGATTTTTGGCTCGCTGCGATCGCATTTCAATATCCTAAGACATGAAGGTAAAATTTTGCAATTGGAGAATAATATTTTTGGGTACAATCACGTCATCAACATGTTAGAGCAAGGCGACCAACCAATTTTGTTTCCTCGATATCTTCTTCTTCGTGCATCCAAACTGAGTGATTGTCGGGCCGATGAGATCGTATGTCAATTACCAAGGTCGTGAAGGCGGCATTCCAATTTTCGGAGAAGGTTAAAATTTTTAGGAATGTAAAATGACAACTCTTAAACTGGTCACATTCAATCACCACCGAAAATACGCAGTCTGGGCTGACGAATCGGCCGTAGTCCTTTTCCACATAACTATTACGCTCGCTGATCAAACTATTGTAATCCCACAAAGAATGCTTGTTGGCCTGATGATCAACGAGCGATGCAGATCCTTTTTAATTCCTGCGTCTAGTGAGTTGAACCGCGTAGTCCGATTTTCCCCAAAAATCGCTTCAATACGGTTTTCCTCTCAAACCGATTCAATCCAGCTTTTGTGCATAATCAGCGGTGCGGGCCATCACAAATGGCGAAATACAGTTACGGGCAAATGTCTTCGATCCAGCTTAGACTTAACTGGTGCATTCCAGTCCCACAGAAAAATCAATTACTAAGTCGAGACGAGACTCTAAGGCAACTATACTAATCATCGTCGCTTAAAAACATCGACATAGCCAAATGGGCATCCAAATCACTTCGAAAGCGAAGTCACAAAGAACATTTTCAATAAGGTAAGTATACAATTTACATATTTTTGCATCTTTTCATATATTCATGCATACTTTTGTTCCCAAGAAGACACCTTTAATGTAGCAAGCATCTTCTCAACGAGGGGATGCACACATTTCAATTTCACGCGATCCGGAATAGTGGGATTGGCCCCCGCGCGAATTCCGGATAGCTGTATATTCAAAATCCTATGCGCGAGCAAAATGCAAAGCAAGGCAAAGACACTCCGTTGTAAGCATTGAAAGATGACAATTACTATCTTCAAAGGGGGCGAGTTGCATATCACTTCAACATGACTCGACCATCACTTGGGGGCGAGATATGTAACACCTCATGGTCTAAAATTACTTTTTGGGGCAAGCAATGTAACACTTCATACGCTTGGGGAAAGTTACATAACACCTAATTGCAATGCGAAATTAAGCTTCTGAAAATCGAAACTTCAGGTAACCCAATATTTTAACGCAATTTTTACAATCATCAGTAACTGCTATAGTTATGTTGATTGAATTATTGTACTCCGAGTTAGCAAAAGCTAAATTGTTGCACTCCCAGTTGGGCGCGACCGATGAAGTCCAATTTGCCTATGAATTGCATCAGTTGGACGTGCTCGATGCGGTCTCGGTTGCACTAAGTTGGACTCCGAATCGATGCCTAGTTTTATTTGTAACGGCTACACCTAGGTTTATCGAATTGTTTAAATCCAGTCCTCAGCAAAGAGCTTCATTCGGGCGGAGCTGGAAGCTACCTGCAGTCGGCTCGTTTGTATTCCCGCAGCGAGCGATCGCAGCTGGTTGGTGTTCGTCGGCTAGCTGCAGACTAACATCGAAGCTCACGCCCGGTTCCAATTCTATTCGCAACTCCCGTCAGTGGATGTGTAAATGTTGCAAAGGTTTTGCTCGTCGCTCTTTGCGATCCACTGATCGTACCGCCGGTCAGCTACGCCCCGGCTCTCAACTCCGCCTCCAGTGATCGCAATGCTGCCGGTGCGGTGCTCGCCACTCCGCACTCCAGCTCGATCGCGCCTGCCGCAAAGGTGCGGTTTTGCTCGTCACTCCCGCCAAATCAGTGATCGCGGCTGCCGCAAAGTGTGCGGTTGCTCGTCACTGCCGTCCGGGCGATCGCGAGGCTCGCGTAGTGCGGTTTGCTCGTCACTCTGCCAGTCCGGTGATCGCACCGTAGTGCCGGTTTGCTCGTCGCTCTTTGCTGATCCGGTGGTCGCGGCTATTTGTAGTGCAGTTTTGCTCATCACTCCCTCTGAGTCAGTGATCGCCATTTCTTGTAGTGTAGTTTTGCTCGTCGTCGCTCTTCTCGATCGCAGGTCCGCAATGCTCGATGCTAATGCGACTGCACTGATCTCCGCGCAGCCCGCGACTCCGCAACTCCGGTGATCGCCTCGACCGCTGCGGTGCGGTTTGCCACTCCCTGCGGTCAGTGGGTCGCGCCCGAAGTGTAGTTTTGCTCATCACTCCCGCAGGCCGGTGATCGCACCGGCCGAATGCTCGATCTTTGCTGCACTAGCCGATCGGGGCCGCTACCGTCTACTGTTCGCAACTCTCGCAATCAGCTGATCGCGGCTGCTCAGAGCGCTTTTGCTCGTCACTCTGCAGATACAGTGATCGCAATGCAAGCAAAGTGCTTTTGCTCGTCGCTCCCGCAATCCCGGTGATCACACCGGGGCTGCACCCGCTTCGCCACTCAATGTTGTTACCGTTCATTTCCAACATCACTCTCAGACACGGAGTTGTTAATGGTCTAGTGGGGATAGTTGTCCCCAATGGAATCTATAGTTTCAACTATATTGTTTTGGTAGTTTGATAATTCTATCACACACGAGAACAAATTTAAGGGGGAACAATGGAAAACTGGTTTAAAAATGATGATTTTGTATGCTTCCCTTAATTGTCGGTAGCTTTTTCTTAGCATAGAAAGAGGAACAACGGATAAAGCTCCATGTATAACTAGCAAATTCAAGCATCAAATAGGCAATATGCTAATATGAAATTAGTAACCTAATTCAATAACGAAAAAAAAAAGAAAAGGCAAACCCTTCGATAAAGATGTTTGTTATATTGTCAAGTCATGAGTTTCGCAATTTCACATATTTACAAATCTAAACGCAAAAACAACGTGTTCCAAACCCAAAATTAGTAAAGCAAAGGTGGAAAAAAAGTTTCTTTCTTGCCGCCTACAAATTGATTTGGATCATGATTGTCAATATATAAATTTGTCCCCCCTAACCAAAAATTCTAGCTCCGTCCATGATCACTGTGCTCCATTATAAAGCTTCCGTTGCATCACTTCAGTCTTTTTTTTGCGGCACTTGGGGGCGACTTGATTACGATCCCCACAATCAACGGCGGTTTCATTTACGCTTCAAGAACATAAATTTCTTCTTTGAGGGCGTTTGATTTACGAAAACAACAAGGGTAGTACGCGAATCACCTCAACATTAATAGTCCACACTTGGGGGCGAGTTTTATCATTGACTAAGGAACACGAAATTTTTCTTAACCCCCAACAAGTTGGAGGTTAAGAGGGAGCGATGTTTGTACCATAAGTAAAAATACCACTTAACGGGCCAAATTGATACTTGAATCATGTTTTGGTCCTCATCCAAGCCCACTAACCAGTCAACCAAGGCAGCCCACCAGTCTGCATAGACCGGTCAATGGTCAAAGTCGGTCAACTATCAAAGTCAACTTCCGGTCAAAGGTCAATGGTCAACGGTCGGTCAACAGTCAAAGTCAACCGTCGGTCAACTATCGAAGACAGTCGCACCCCTAGCCAATTTTCAGTCTTGTAGCCGCAATGATGCTAACCAATTCCCTACCAAAACTCTTCCGCGGCGCCAACCGCCTCCAACCATGCGCCAACCAGCCTCCATCCACTCTGCCAGCCATCATGCATGTCAACCATCAAGCCAGTCTCTACCATGCAGCCATCCTCCACCCATATCACAGCCAACGCTCTACACATGCGGCTAAACCCAGTCACAACCAAAGATCCATCCATACGCCACCCACCACCAGTTTGACAAACATGCAGACTTATCATGAAGCATAAATGAGCTTGCTTTCACGCAGAATCATCATGGAGGCATGCAATATTGATTCCAACAGTTTTATACATAAATCACCATGAAGGCATGCGGCATTGATTCCAGCAGTTATATGCGTAAATCACCATGAAGGCATGATGCAAGATCGATTCCGCATTTTCATGCTTAAATCATGATGGAGGCATGAATGAGAGTTAATGTTATTTATGTTTATATTGAAATTAGATATTCAATTGTATAAATAGGAGCGAAAATTATATGAAAGGGGTAGCCAATAGGAGAGAAAAACATACTTTGTAATACAAAAGTCAATAAAACATTTCTCCCCCAAGGATTCGCCCGTGGACGTAGGCAACCTATGCCGAACCACGTTAAACCTCATCTTTCATTTTGTTCTTCAATTCGTCTTCTAGCCCGAAATACTCACCAAAAACTATACATTCATCGTGTTTCGTGCCCAAAGTAATTTTGGGTACAAACACTCATGATGTCAAATGCTAAATGTATGTTATGTCAACGATGAGTTACACATTTAATTAGTCCCATGATGTTGCCTAAAGAGTGCAAATATGGAAGCAACATGTACGGGGTTTGAAATGAGTAAAGTGTTCCTAAACACGAGATGAGTGCAAAATGAGCCAATTCGTGAAGGAAGATGTGTTCCGCATTTGTTCATAAAAGTTATTACGAATTTTATTACAGTGTCAAGTCCAAAGAGCATATATAAAGTGCATGCTCATTTCATTTTTCACCGATTAACAGCCAACTTGTTTTGTTTCAAAATCCTTATGTTACTTGAAAATAAGGTCTCTGAAATATTAGAGAAAATTAAAAAGAATTAAATTGGTATACTCCCTCAGCTTCTGGAAAAAGAGATATTTTAATTTTTTCAATTTGGTTAGGGACTATAAGTCTTAAAGTGGGCTAAGAGCATCCACATTCGGAGACTAAAACCAAATTTTTGGACGAAAATGCAGACACTACGGAGAGGAGTAAAGACCAAATATCAGACTAAAACCAAAAACCAAACTATATTTGGTCTTTGGTTTAGTTTTGGTCGGGCGTAGATTAAAGTTGCGCCTGATGGGGCGCAGATTGGGGCGCAATTAAGAGTTACGCCTGATTGGGGCGTAACTCAAAGTTACGCCCGACTAATAATTAAAAAAAATGGGGCGGAACTTACCATTACGCCTGATTGGGGCGCAACTTTAAAGTTGCGCCTGACCAAATTTTAGTCTCCGTCCACTGCGTTACAACACGGACTAAACCCAAATTTTAGTTTTTTTTTGCTCTTTTCTCTTTGGTTATGATCGCACCACTGCAGTTGCTATAATGAATTAAATAACATAAATCTTTTAAAGTAATTTGAGAACTCCTTAACCTATAATTTTTTATAATGCGAAAATTACCCTTTTGTAATTCGTAAAATGGGTCATTTGTCCAAAAAATTTTAAAACATGGTTCAAATAGACGACTAAAAATTATTATGGGTGAAATGGACACAAAAAAATAGCAAGGATGAAACTAAATTCATCCTGGTTTAAACTTAAAAAATAGCAAGGATGAAACTGGATCCATCCTAATGTAAATTAAAAATAAGAAAAAGAATTTGAAAATGGGTTATATGAACTGGTTACATCCTCAGTTTGTTTTTATATTTTTGTCCATTTAAACATTATCAAAATCTAAATGTCTTTTTCACCCAGGAATTATTGATTTTGGTCTTTTAAACCAATTTTGTGTTTGTAATTAGGATTAACCGTAGTTAATAAAAACTAATTTTGTTAATTAGAATTTGATTATTATTTTATTTTTTTGAACTTGTTTTTATAAATAAGTTTTGATCTCTTTAGAGGAAGGATCCGTTGACACTTATATTATCACACTATATCACACTATCCGTTACGGTTTGGTTTCAATTTTACAAAAATGACGCCCAACATGTGAGACAGTGTGATAATAAAAGTGTGAGTGGATCCCTCCTCTTTGTTAATTTTATTTTTGCAAAGCTTATTTAAAATAATGAAGGCCTTGAATTACGTCTGTGAAGACTAGGCGCGGTGTTTTCTATGCCTTTTCTGAAGTAAGCCAAGTCACCGGCCTCTAGATCGGAAAGTACCGGGTGCACTCAATCCCTCCCGCCTTTAGCTTCAGGGGTCTTAAATCTATCCAATAGTAGCCCATGCATCCCCCAGGCTTGTAGCTGGAATGTAGTCTTTCCTCATGTCACACTTATGTGTAGCACTTCCTCTGGGGGAATGTTTCCAGCTCTCTCTAGGCAATCTCGTAAATTCTTGGGTTTGGCTTTTCCACACCTTCAAGCCCCGGAGAGAACACACCAAAATCCCATTCCGTTCCTCGGAAAGTACGAAAATCCCTTTAGATCCCATCCAAAATATTTTCAAAGAGAGGTACATACGCAAGCAAACGATTTTAGGACCAGTTGAAACCAAACGAGTTGAACGAATATTGTTTCATTAATGGAGCAGATTAGTTTACCTTGTTCAAACCCAAGGATGGAAGGATGACGTCTGGTAGCGGTATTTTCTGGCATTGCTCACAATCCCAACAATGAGCCCCTGTTTCCGTGCCCATCTAAGAAATGGTTGGGAGTCCTGGGAAGATGGTATAAGGTGCATGGAACCAAAAGTTGAGTATATGCGTCGAACACCTTCTCAAATGTCTCTTCGCTCATAGTCATAACACACTTTGTTAAACAATCTCGATTTTATGTTTTCAATCGAGTGGAAAGCTACATAACAAATAGACTTAGTTGAAGATAACTTAAGACTTAGTACCCCATATCTTACCTTAACAAATGAGTCTCTCACACATGTCTTCCACCAGACAATGTTTTTTTTTAGCCGCATGACCAAAACAAGGGTACGTTTTGCCATGTCTCTGTATGCAATTTTAAATCCCTCATGCGTATGAGGGATTGTGAGCTAACTAGATCCCATTTTCAAAGTTGTATCCAATTTCATTTTTGATCAAATATTATACTACTTCTATAATTTGAATACGTTCTTACATATTAAGTCTAATTGCGCTTGGCGAAACTTGATTTGTTGATATCTATGTTGTATGATCGGTGAATTGAGTACATATTTGGACACGATAACAAGTTTATGTATTAGTTCTAGGTTGTCCTCAAGTAATCGTTTGATGATAATCGATATGACTACTCTGAAATTTCCCTTAATCAAAATTTGAGATGACTGTTCATGGTTGAAATGTTTATCATATTTGTTGAAATGTTTATCATAGTAGAATGTTTCTGAACTCAATTTTGTAGATGAAACCACGTCGTAGCCCAAGATTTATAGAGCTAGCTAGACTTCGCGAGCTAGCCGAGACTGACAAAGACAAAAAAAACAATCTGCGGCATGCTCGGTATAAAGCAAGGCAAGAGAAAATGATCGACCATGAAAAAACAGTATCAAGGAAAGATGTCGTGGCTTGCTTATCAAAATCGCAAAACAAGAGTTAATGCAAGAGGTTGTAAGCTTACAATGCTCGTCTCATAAGTAAGGATTTAACAACATAATAAGCTTATATAAAGATTTTTTACATGTGCAAGAAATGTACAAGTTTCTACTTCAAATTGGAGAGCATAAAGCCAATCAAGTTATGTTCCCAGCCAAGCCCAAGAATCGATCTGCAACAAAGAGATTCACTTAGAGAAGTTCGTATTACAAAAAAGGATAGACGAAAGTTCACGGCGAAAATCAAAAGATGAGGTCCTTGAAAACGCCGAGAGCTTATGAAATACGAAGAGCAAGAGTGCGTGAGGCAACTAACAATGAGCACGCAGAGCTGGACCAAGTAATGGTAAGCTTTAATATTTATTGTAGATGTTGGATTTTTACGTGTTAGTTTACTATTTCCTTGCATCCTTGCATCCATGATATAAAACTAATAGCAATGATGGATTAGTTGAGACTTGAGAATTATGTAACTGACCACAGAAACCTTGACTCACCTAGGTGCTGTTACATTATGATCTCAATGTGGGATCTAGCAATCAGAGTACGCGAAGCTAAATTAGTAGACCAAATTAGTATTTCACTTAGTAAAATTTGAAGCTGTGGGTTAAAAAACATGAGAAAACCCCCCCCACACACCCTATTTGTTTTGGGTTAAAAAACAAGATGGGCCCACTGGAACCATAGCATTACAAAAGATTATTCCGAACTTTGGTGAAGCAGCTAGGCAGATTTGATGAACAGCAGTGAAAGGATTTGTACAAGTTTGTCAGTAAAAATGGAAATTAATTATCAGCGTTACCCGTGTTGAATATGGAGATATGTTCGGTTTTGTTGTTGAGACATTGCAATTCTCTTTTAAGCTATTACTATTTGTAATTAGAAAAATGTTACAAAGCTTATGATACACTCACACAAATACATTGAAGAAACCAGAAATAAATAAATAAATAATGATAGTCAAAAACCTTGCAGATATGTCATCCTCTAGCTCAATCGCTCATGCCTACTTTGTTCACTCTATGATGAGGGTCAGGATAATTACAGTTCGGTGCTTCTAATTTTCTAGGACAACTTATGTACACAATAATCTACAGATGAATTCGGATATGTAGTATTGTGAACCATTAATGAACTTCTAATATCCATGAGATAGCCTCTTGAAGAAGCTGAAAATTTTGACGAACAAAGAATATTCGGGAAAACTTGCATTTTGTCATGGTATTCGACATCTTCTTTTGCACTTGAATGCGCCAAAGACACTTGCATTGTTCACTAAATGGGCAGCTTTTATATGGTTGCACTTGAGACAGACCAGATCCTGAATATGGTAGAGGCGTTCTCTCTGACAAACTATTTGGAGAAGTGCATTCTCCATCACCTCGCGGTTGTAAGGCTGCCCACATTGTGGTACATCACATCGCCACTCATAGGGGACCCTAACTGCTCCACAATGCTAACTTCTTACTTAAATTTACTGTTTCCTTGCAATAATGGATTGGTTGAGGCTTGAGCCATTAGTTAACTGTGTAATAGGAACTAATTGTTGGGTAACGCAGCAGATTCCTTCCACGCCAAGTCCCGTGATTCACCGAGCAAACTCAATGTCAAGAAAATGAACACGCCCACCAAGCATCCGAGTAAAATGAAAGGGCAAGTCACTGTGATATGGAAGGTATGTACTTTATTTGCTTATCTTCTAGGTTCGTTACATGGTTTTTGGTGTACACACGCTTGACTTTGTAACTTCCTCCATTGGGTTTGTTTGTCTTTTAGAAACGACATCGACCAAACAATGACATTCCCGGAAGAAATGCGGGAGCCATAGTCATTCGCTCCACCGGAGAGAATAACAATCATCATTCGTCAGATGATAGCAACTCTGAAGATGGGGAACAACAATTAGTTGATTCAGGTTTTACTATGGTCATTCTGAATTTCCTTGATGCCTTTGCTTTTATACCAATGTCTATAATTTTGAAACTAATCAGTAAACTGATGTAGGTGTACCACATCAGAGTGGCAGGAGAAATCATTAACATTCAAAGTTGGACCTATTTCGGTAATGATGGAATTTGGGAAGGAAACGACAAAATAAACCGCAACTAGCGTTGATAAGGAAAGCATTATCTAAAGATTCCACAGACGAGATTTCGTAAAAGGGTATGTTTCTCATATTACATATACAATTTAAGTAGTCAGTTTGAGATTGAGCTTAATCCCAAGTCAAGCTTCTTCAAATAAAAACTAATAAATTTTATCATTCAAGCTTCTTCAAATAGAAGAAGATAAAGCCGCAAGACGCGTATTTTAAATCGTATCAACCGGTCTTTGAGGTTCAAAGAATCACTTCTGCAAGGCGTCGAAGTTCAAGAATTGAACAAGCTCGACTCATCCGAGAGAATCCCAGCCGTGATGGACTCGTTGATGTTCCGTGCGTGATATACCCTTAACACTTGCCTCAAGTGAAATATGCGGTTTCTTTGATATACCAGAGCAACTTCCTCAAGAGGAATTAAGAGGTAATCATTCAAGTACTCAATTCTTAAGTTGTTGTTTCTACTAATTTCATTTACTCTTTTATTTGTTTGATATTAGATTTAGGTCAGTTATGGACTGATTCCTTCATAAATTTGTATTAGATGCATCTTTTTTTTTTTATCAGATAGATAGCTTCAAAATTTTACATCATAAGAACACACATCTTTTAAGAGTTGCTTTTCATCTTTTAAGTTGGAAAGAAAAACTTGGGTGTAACTCATTTAAAACCGACCGGTATTGTTGTGGGCATTACATTCTTATGAATTCTTTTAGTTTGGACGGTGATGATATTCTTCTCCACTTTATAATTTTCTAACTAGAAATATGGATGAAATGGTTGTTTTTTTTTTTCCGAGTTTTTTCGTGGCGGTCAAACCTTTTTAATACTCAATCATGTGTTATAAGATTGAACACCGCAAAACACGTAAAGTTTACCTTGCGCCTTACTATTGTAATTTCGTCGTCACAAGTAGACTAAACGTTCGACCATTGCCTTCTAATTCGTCATTATCACTTGGATCTTTTCTTAAGTTGGAGAACATATTTCCGCCTAATAGCCTTTCTTTTTCCTTTCTATTTTATAGGTTGACAGCCCCAAGAATAAGTGTTGCGACTCCTTTTCTCCATGAAGTACAGCTAAGATATCCCTCACGTGTACTTAATACCGCATGTCGAGACGATGCCGCATCCGTTATAATGCATCAAAGGATTGTAAGGCGAGCCATGAATAATATGCATCGAAGAAACTATCATCATAGAAGAACTCAAACAAGTAATGATGAAATACGATCTAATGCACAAATAAGTCCTCGTTGATGTACTATCAAATGGTCGAGAGTTTGAAGAGTTGTGGATGAGATAAAATGGGTTTCTTGTGTTGGATGTAAAACGAAAGTCCTTGATATTTCAATTGAAGGCATATGTACATATTGTAAGAAGGATAAAGAGGACAATTCAAAATTTTTTATGTTTAGTGAGACCAATAAGATGGATCCGGGAAGTACTGCGGAGCTATGCCGTTTAACGGATCTTGAGAAAATTCTTATTGCTCGTGTCCATCCGGTAATGTCGGTTTATCGTGTTAAAGGTCAGCAATACAAGTATGGCGGTAATGTCATAAATTTCGTACAAGATGAGTTCAATTGCAAAGGTACTTCCATGTAAACCCGAGGATCTATCGGCCGATTCTTGTTGTGAAGAGAACTCGGCGGTGTTTCAACAAAGGAATTTATAGTTAGGAGGGAGTATGTGCGCAAGCTTTAGAGTGGTTGAAGGCAAATCACAAGTACTACAAGGATATAGAAATTAGTGATGAGAATATAGCTTCTTTGCTCGAGGAAGGCGTTCCACTTGATCTCCCGGTTATGGATGCAGGTATTGAGGAACATCGTGAAGATGATGTGCATCATGGACCTCCCAGTAGTTGCAAGATCAGTTTGTCGGTATTTCCACGATTTTGAATGTGAGGCACGATTGGAGTCAATGTCCAAACCAGATCGAGAGGGAGATTATAAGAGCTTTGGAGGAGAAAGAAGGGGTAGAAAGGACTAACGTGGAATTGCTGTTTCGTCAAGTGATCGATGAGTTCACAACTCAAGGGTACATCACTATCGCGTTTCCTACGTTATTTCCTAGTGGTAAAGGCTGATTTACGGGAACCAAGAATTAGGAAAGTTCCCGCACGTCTTTATTTTCACTATTTGATGAGCTATTATGATCAGCGCTTCGCTCGGATTCAAGGTTTAGGTATTTTGCTTGGAATTCTCCGACTAGGTGGCGGGCATTAGCTTTAGGAACTGTTTACATAAACAGAACCCAAGAGACGGTGAGCTTACAATTGAAAAGATTCGAGAAATGGTTTCATCTGGGGATAGTAGTTTAGCTTGCCGTGTTGCTTATTGTGCGCAACAGATGCGAGGGTGCAGAGCATATTGGTATAGTCGATTGAAGGAGCTTATATCCATGGTTAATCAGTTGGGACCGCCAACTGTTTTCTTCACACTCAGTGCAGCAGATCTCCAATGGCCTGAACTATACAAGCTTCTTGACACGGAAAACGTGCATCGTTCATATTACTTTATTGTTCGGTTTTTGGTTTGGTTTTTTTGTTCCTTGTGATTTGTTAAACCAACCTTCACATGAAAAAACAGGTTGGAAAGCTTCGATCCAAACAGAAGAAGAAGAGAAAGGGCAAAATTATTGAACGAGAATCCGTTGGTTGTCTCGTGGTTCCTTCAGAAAAGGGTGGATTTATTCTTGAAGTTGTTTTTGAAGAAAGAGTTTAAGGTGGTTGATCACTGGTACCGGTTCGAGTGGCAGAGCAGAGGTAGTGGCCATGTGCATGGTTTCTTGTGGCTTGAAGACAGACCAGATCCTTCGTGTATTGCCACAGATGACCAGGTAATAGTTGTAATCTTAATGTTATCACACGAAACAAGAATCCCCGGAAAGATCAAGAAAATAACTCGTAGGATAAAACATGTTTACTTAGAAATATAATTAAACAACTAAGGTCTAAATTCTTGTTTTTGCAGCATATATCTATTCTTAGGTTAGCATAGTCGCTATATAGTATCAATTTAGGGCACATGGTTCTTAGAGAAAAGAAGACGTGCTTTGCCTGTTGCTGGTAGGGTTTTGTACTCCTTGTTACTATACAATAGTGTACGGGATATTCCCTAAAAAACAATTTCTTATTATGTACAGAGAATTCTTTAAGTTAAAGTATTGGATTATGCCATGTATATTGTTTGTGTTTAGACATCTTTAATCCACACCATGTCTTTTTTTCATTTCTTTTTCAAATAGTTTATATTTTATTTTTTGTATATTTATTTTCTTTTCTAATAAAAATGAGCCGATACCGTGTCTAGACTTAAGTATTTTCTTTTCTTTCCTTTTTTGTTTTCAGGTACGTCGTATGATCCGCGATTACTTTGACAAGATTATATGCACATGGAACCCTGATCCTGCCGTAGTCGTCATACAAGACAATCATCCATGCGCACGGAAATTTTAGAGGGTTCAAATCTAGAAGATGATGATGATGATTATGCGGCTTTGGTTAACTATGTGATGCGACACACCAAGTGTGGAAGTTATTGTTTGAGAAAAATAAGGTTACAAGGCGAGATGAATGTCGCCCGTATTCTAATCGAGCTTTTAGACGAATCTAAGCTAGTTGAAGAACCAAACAAAGAACATGTTCGATTTCTTGGCGCATAAACGATCGGTGGTTGAATTCTCACAATCGCTACGGTTCTACAAGCATGGAGAGCAAACATCGACCGGTCTCAAGACAACTACTTTAATCATTACCCGTTATATCGCCAAGTATGCAAAGAAAGGGGTGAACCGTCCTCAAGGAATTACATCGATATTTTGCGAGCAATCATTGATAATCCACTACGACCTTGTCGTGATTCGAATCGCCGTAAAAAGAATGCTCATTAAGAATGCCTCTAAAGAGACGTATATCTGCACAAGAGGTGTGCCACTTACTTATGGGTTGGAATTTGTCGGACTCGTCAAGAAGATTCATTACTTTAAATCTGAGTGAAAGTAGGTTATTCTCCTCTCAATCATGAAAGCGAAAGAACGAAGTAACGAAGATGTAGAGCAAGAAATAGCCGATCCGAATTTTTTTCAAGATATTTGAGCGGTGGGATGACTCGTGAGCGGATGACGCTTATTGAAATGGCAAAAAGCGTTATTGGGCCTCGTCGAAAGTGGTGCAAATATCGTGTTGAACCGATTGTTAGATTTTACCAGATTTCAATGGAAAAAAATCATTCCGAATCATCGATCTTTATGAATCCTTTTGGCGGACAATGGGTATGTAGAGTAGTTAACTCTTCTCTGTTCACTTTTTTGGGCATTTTATCTAAATATTGCCATAGTCATAAGTGTGCATTCACTTGTGCCACTGTTCTTTATTCGTTGTTGTCTTAGTTATGCCTGAACTCGTCTTTGTTATTTATGTACCAACAGGTCTTGTTAAATAGCCGATACAGGAGCTATGAAGAAGCGAAAGGAAATTTCCTACGTGGTCGTGAAGGTACGCTGAACTCATCCGTCCCACTGAAAATCCTTCAAGAGATCTTGGCATTGTTGAGGAGGAATTTGAGGACGAAACGCATCCAGAAGATGAGAGGCTAGACGAATGGATGCAAGCCTCTGCAATGGCACCGAATTTCAGGGCATTGGAGGACACTGATCTGGGTTTGCGCGACATCGATAAATTCTATCTTTGGTCAAGTGGATTACTTGGACAACCCTACCATTCACGAGAAGATAGGATTCGTTAACACCTTACGACAAGCCGTGCAAGATACACATGATTCTCGGTTCAAGTACTTTCCTCGCTGCAGACAAGACAACAACAAGCCGCACATGATCTTGTTATTGATTCTTTGAGGTCGAATTCAACTATTCGGTTGATTATCGGAGGGCAGTGCACAGAAAATCAACACTCATAAATGCCATTGTTCTTGGCCAACAAGGGAACTGCTCAAAGAACGACAACTCGTTCGTATCATGGCTCCTACCGGTGTAGCCGCATTCAACATCGGAGGTTCGACTATTCATCACGAACTCAAGATCACAACGTATAAAAGCTACTGTACAAGAAGCCGGAGGCGTAACGATGTAGACGAATGCAGGTGATATGTCATTTTGGCTTTAGTTTTGTAATTTCTATTATATAGGTATTGTGAAAATTTAGCTTTATTCATAGGAGAGAATAAGAAACTACATACCATGTATGATTTTAGCGCTTTGCATATGAAACTTTCTTTTCGGAAATATTTTGTATGATTTTAATGCTTTCAATATTGACTCAAATGGGTGTAGATTTCAAAATACGAAGTTGATTATTATCGACGAGTACAAAGATGATCGGTAGAAAGATGCTTGCATATATTGATCTTCGATTAAGAGACATTTTTGGAACCAAAGAATCTTTGGGAATATCTCTATTGTACTCAAGTCGGGTGATATGCGACAACTTCCACCCGTTTTTGATACACCCTTATATGTCAAGGCGACGAGTTACAATCGGCAGTAATCTCTCTACTCGAGTTTAAACAATGTGTTCGCCTTGAACAAGTTTTCCTAAGCCCGGAATTGAAGAGTCGATTATAGAGAAGCGTTGTCGCGATTAAGTGATGGAAAGTACACTATTACCGATTGGAATCTATTTGCCACTAGAAGCTACGCGACCTTGTCAGGCGAAGAGAAACACACATTTAGGCATGCTATTCGTCTGCTTTCCCAAGAAAGATGAAGCTTCAAGTTATAATGAAGAACGCCTCGTAGAGCTTGGATTTCACATTGCGTATCCCATCGCTGAATAACCGGGCCCAACAACGAGGGAGCAAGTTCTCGATGACGCAAAAGGGTTACGAATATTTTGTTGTTGTCAAAGCAAGCAAGGGTGATATCATGAAAAACTATTCCACTCAATTTGGTTTGTTAATGGCTCAACAGAATCTCAAGGATATCATATATAAAGAAGGAGAGGAATCACCTCGAAATATTCCGATTCATCATTATCGATTTTGACAAGTATATTGGTCCAAAGGCGTATGAAGAATCCACTGTGGTTCCTATCATTCCGACACAACAAACTGGATATCATCTTCCTGTTGTGCCGTGTCATTTCAATTTCACCACTCATCTTGTGTTGGGCAATAACTGTTCACAAGAGTCAAGGGTTGACACTTGATCAGTCATTTGTTAGTATAGGAACTACAGAGAGACTCCTGTATGACATTTGTGGCATTGTCACGGACGAGACGACTTAAAGACCTATGCGTTCTTTTCCGATGTTTGATTACGAAAGATTGGAGAGAATAGACAAATGTTATGGGATTAAAAAGAGGCGCGTAGAAGAACAATTCTAAACAACTAGCAATTGCGACTCAAGAATTTCTATAGATTTGAATAGAAGAAATTTTTTTACATTGTCAACTTCACACAATTTTGTTTTACAAATTAAATTTACGATAAAATTTGTCTGGACATTTCTTTTTAATTTATTTTACTTTACAAATCTGAACCGTGCAATCACATTGTGATGTCATTACTTCAAGTTCTTCGGTCGGCCCTCCCACCGTGGCAACAGTTGTACTAGTATTACACGGTTTGATTAAAACAGGTTTATACATTTGTATGACACTACGGTCTATCAAATTTTTTTTGCTTCCGTTTGTCATGGTTTATAATTTGAACAGTGATTTAAGATTTGGAGAATGTTAATTGTGTTTCCTCCAATTCATATAAGTGAAAAACAATACAACATATGTTCCTTCTGGATTTTTTTCTTTCGAAATATAAGAGCATAAGTTTCGCTAAGTGGTCTGGTGGTGATTGGCATGCTCCCTCCCACTGCGGAGGTAGGAGTTCAAACTCTCTAATTGCCAAAAGGGAAAAATATTGTTTGGTCCTTTTTTAGGTGGGCCCATGTCTCGTTTGGTCCTTTGGTCAAACGCCTTTTACTGTTTGGTCCATAATTATTTAAAAATATTAAAACGACAAAAGTACCCTTCCGTGTTAATATTTAGTTATTTTTCTTGTAGCACTTCATTCCGTAAATGAAGTATAAAAAATAAAAAACAGACTTCATTTCGAAATGAAGTCCATATAAAAACCTAAAAACAGGACTTCATTCCGTAAATGAAGTCCATATAAAACCTAAAAAATGACTTCATTCCAAATGAAGTCCATATAAAAAACTTAAAAGCATTTCATTCCGGAAATGAAGTCCATATAAAACCTAAAAAAAGATTTCATTCGAAATGAAGTCCATATAAAAACCTAAAAAAAGCACTTCATTCCAAAAATGAAGTCCATATAAAAACCTAAAAACATACTTCGTTCTAAAATGAAGTCCATATAAAAACCTAAAAATATCTAAATCGATTAACACCATCGTCAATAGCAAAGAAAAACAACATATCTTCATTTTCATCGTGGAATGTTACCAGAAAAAGAAAAAAAAACCCATAAAAAATCGTATTCAACATTATCAACATCATCGTATTCATCATCCACAACTACCGATCTAAACATCTAAATCGATTTTCACCTTCATCACCATTGTTTACAGTTAGGAAGAAAAAGATGAAGAAAACCCTAGAAAATTGTTTACATCTTCAATAGTAGCACCAAGCGAACAATGAAGAAACCCTAAAACTCATTTACATCTTCAATCTTTCGTTTACATCTTCATCTTCATCTTCATCTTCACATGAAATCAAGCTTTCTTGTTTCACAAAGAAAAAAGAGAGAAAAAAATAGATCCTGAAAAGAAAAAGAAAAGAAGATGAGAGAGAAAGTAAACTCAAATGATTCCATCTCTCTTACCTTTTGACTATATATATGATCCTTATCCAAAGGGTATTTCGCACACTTACCACAGGTGACATTTACATCATCCATGACATCGACGTAGACCAAACAATAATTTTTGCGACCAAACTATAATTTATTTTACCAAAATAGACTAAACAAACATTAGGGACTCGGGTCAAATAAACGAAAGAGCCAGTGACAAATTGCCATGTGGTTGACGAAGTCCGGAGGTATCCTCTCAGCAATAGGTAATGGGTTCGTTATTTTATCCAAGTAGCAGGTAAACCCAATAAAGTAGACCGTCATTCCTCACTGGACCCCACAAATTCGTTTTTTCCAATGCTTGTACAGCCGTTGATTCCAACGCAATAAAAACAACTCCAGCCTACACCCAAACACATAAAAGATACAACACGTAACATCATCCTCACCGTCAAAAACAAATCCCACATCTCAACAACCCAAGTAGCCCTCATCATCCTCTGCTGTATAACCATATCGTTAAACCACAACCACACCGTAACAACTCCTTACCAAATTTCTTAAAAACCCTAGATCCCTCCCAAAAATTTATCAAAAATCAAATCCCCAATTGTTTTCCTCTCAGAGAAAGATCTCCGAGTGAAAACTCGGATTTGATAGCTGCGGAGAATCCAACTAATTTCTCATCCAATCGTATCTAATCCGTAAGTTCTCACCTTTTTCATTCAAATTTCGCAGTTTTTTTTCCATATTTTTTCATTGATTTCTGTGTTAGATTCGAGTTTATCTTCGATTTTCTTGTGTAATTTCTGTATTTGTATGATTAATTCGTAGATCTGATTGTTTCTAGTACTCTGATTTGATTGTTAGGGTAAGAAAATTGAAAAAAAAATGGCTGAAAACAATTCAACAGTTGGGTCTAATGGAGATGGAGATAACTTAGAGATTAGTTCTGAAATTGGGAATTCGTCGAATTCGAATGTTGTGGTTAACGAGAACGATGCAGCTGCGATTGAAGCGATAACTCGGAAAGTTCAGGACACATTGACTGTAGGAGGTAAGAAACACAAGTTTTGGGAAACACAACCTGTAGGACAGTTTAAAGATTTAGGTGATAATAGTTTACCTGAAGGTCCAATTGAATTACCGACACCTGTATCTGAAGTGAAACAAGAACCTTATAATTTGCCGAGTTTGTATGAATGGACTACTTGTGATATTGATTCGGAGGAAACATGTGCTGAGGTTTATAGTTTGTTGACGAATAACTATGTTGAGGATGATGAGAATATGTTTAGGTTCAATTACTCCAAGGAGTTTTTGCGATGGGCACTTCGTCCTCCTGGTTATTTCAAGAGCTGGCATATTGGTGTTCGTGTGAAAGTTAGTAAGAAGCTTGTTGCGTTTATTACTGGTATTCCTGCGAAGATTAGAGTTGGTGATGTTGTTGTGACAAAGGCTGAGATTAATTTCTTGTGTGTTCATAAGAAGCTTAGGTCTAAGAGGCTGGCTCCTGTTATGATTAAGGAAGTTACTAGGAGGGTTCACTTGGAGAATATTTGGCAAGCTGCTTATACTGCTGGAGTTGTGCTTCCCACACCAATAGCGACTTGTCAATACTGGCATAGGTCTTTGAACCCCAAGAAACTAATTGATGTGGGTTTCTCTAGATTGGGTGCTCGTATGACAATGAGCAGGACCATTAAGCTTTATAAGTTACCTGAATCCACTGTTACTCCTGGATTTAGGAAAATGGAGCTTCGTGATGTTCCTGCAGTTACACGGCTTCTTAGGGAATATTTAAGCCAATTTATTGTTGCTCCTGATTTTAATGATGATGATGTACAACACTGGCTTCTCCCTACAGAGAATGTTGTGGACAGTTACTTGGTCGAGAGCCCAGAGACGCACGAGATTACTGACTTCTGCAGCTTTTACACTCTTCCTTCGTCGATCTTGGGGAACCAGAACCATTCAATTCTGAAGGCGGCTTATTCGTACTATAATGTCTCCACAAAGACTCCACTGCTTCAATTGATGAATGATGCTCTGATTGTGGCTAAACAGAGGGATTATGACGTCTTCAATGCATTGGATATTATGCACAATGAATCTTTCTTGAAGGAGCTGAAATTCGGACCAGGTGATGGGCAACTTCATTATTATCTTTACAATTATCGTGTAAAACATGCACTGAAACCATCAGAGTTAGGGCTTGTACTCTTGTAGTTTGAACACATCTCGAATCTTATTCTTATGCTAAGGACTAGTAGTTGATGAAGTGCTTACTGAACTAGACATCTTGGGTTGTATTCAATTTGATGAGGCTTTTTTTTCTTGCAACCTTGAACCAGAGTTTCTTCGATTAAGATCAAAGTTTTGTGTCCTTTTCTTTATGTGTCAGCAATTTTTTTTAAGGTAACAGATCATTGAAAATTTTGTTCTCTTTCTTGACACTGACAAATCTTTTAATCATGTATGCCTCCATAGATACATGGTGTAGGTCGTGATCATTTCTGGTTGGTGTTTCAGTTGTGAAATGATTTTGAGGTGTGATGTTATCACTGAACCTTGAGTTTTGCAGCTTTATTGCCTATGGATTCAATAAATGTAGATTACTTACTCTTAGAATTTGTATCTCTGTGTTGTTGTTGGAGGTAGCTAGTATATTAGTTATTAAGAGATAGTGCCCTGTAGCTCTAAATTTCGGAACAGAATCAACAGATTATTGCACTTGTCTTATCGCTGAACCTTGAGTTTTGCAGCTTTATTGCCTATGGATTCAATAAATGTAGATTACTTACTCTTAGAATTTGTATCTCTGTGTTGTTGTTGGAGGTAGCTAGTATATTAGTTATTAAGAGATAGTGCTCTGTAGCTCTAAATTTGTCAACAGAATCAACAGATTATTGCACTTGTTTTATCATTCTGCGACATGAAACCCACTGAAAAGGAAAACCAGAGTAGAAGATGTTCTTTCCCGGGTTCAAATTAGATCTGAATGTTTATTTGCATACAGCAATCCATAATTTAGAACTGAATGTTGATTTGTCGTAACCTTAGAACTCATTTCGAAGGTTACGACACTTGATGAATTGGTTTCTAAGGTTTCATTCAGTTGATGAATTAGTCACATCAAGGGTTTCATTCAGTTTCGTGAGGTCTATTTTTGTTTTATTTTTGTCTATGCAACAAAAATGAGTGTGTTCTTTCACAATTTGCTTCAGTGCTCTGACTTTTTTTCTTTTGTTCTAGCAAACTGACGTAAAATCTAAGTATAAGAATTATCAGAAATTTTGTTCACCGCTTTGACACTGCACGGTTCCTTTTGCTTTTATGTATGTTTTAGTTTATATTTATCTGTAGTGTATATGGAATTCGGTTGTTGAGGGGATTACACATTCTGTTGGTCAGAAATATTTGCGAGCTTCTGCAACAGGAAACAGTAGTCCAAGACTGTTCTTATGATTGACGATAACATTGACTTTTATAAATGTTTGCTTTAATTCTTGAATTCGGCATCTTAATTTCATGTTGTTTTCTATTTGTAGTAGCAAAACGGTCTAACAGGTCGTTGTGGTTTTTGTTCTCTTTTTTGACATTGAAATCTCTAAATCATGTATGCCTGGCCGTGTAGAGTTACAGGGGGCTGTAGGTCAATAGACCTTAAGTTTTGCTGCTTTACAGCCTGTAGACCTGATATATGTTGATTCTGTTAGTCGTTGCTCTTAGAGAATTCATTTCCATGTGTTGTTGTTGCTGGAGTTGGATAGTATGAGCCCTAGTCCCCTGTGGGTCCTAATTTTGGAATAGATTCTGACATGAAATCCACTAGAAAGAAAAACCGAAGTAAAAAATGTTCTATATGGGAAGAATTTTTTCACTGAGAACTGAATGTTGATTTGCGTACGCCAACCCATATCTTTAGGATTAGATTGTAAGTTCAATTTTTGTTGTCTTGGTGACTGACATAAATTTTATGGACGGAAATTATAAGTTCTGTTCACCTTTTAGACACTGCACTGCACGATTCCTTTCATCTTTACATCTTTGTACGTATGAAATTTGGTTGTTGATGGGATTACATACCCTATATGGTTCAGGAGATATCCGGAGCTTCTGCAGTAGGATACTGCAACAAGAGTCCACAATATCTTGACATATTGGGGCTAGCTCAGTTGTCCAGGTTGAACACTCGAGTTGTTAGGTCAGAGGTTCGAATCCCGTTAATGACTGACATTTGGAATAACGCATGACATTTTTGGAATAACGCATGACATTTGAAGCGTAGGTGCAAAAATTTCGTAACCAAAAAAACTGTATATAGCGCAAACATGGGCAACCGGCTCTAACTGACCCGTAACCTGCTAGATAAAAATTGGGCCCGTAATGCTAAAACATGGGCCTCTCACCTAAACATTAGCAGTTAGCACCGCATCAGATGGCCTACGAAAATTTCTCGTAGCTCGATTAGACTAACCGGGTAGAAAATTATCAGTATGCATAAATTTTTTCCGAGCCGCTCTTACTTCCAAATCCCAATTCCGCCTATGGTTGGTTTCAAATAATTTCTAACTCTAGTTTTGTTAAGATGCACCTTGTTATTGATGCACAAAGAATATACTATCATCTCATCATGAAACACTGTGATAAGAGAATCCGCGTTTCACAAGAACGTTTTTTAACCAAATTTTTTTTTGGGGACCATTGTTTTATTTTTGGTAAGATTTTGTAAGTAATTATAGGTCACCTTATCTAGATATTTATGATAATAGCTAAATTACCTTTGATTATTTTTGGTTAATGATTAATTAGTGTTAATATTAGTTAGTGTGATTAGTGAAATGATTTTGAATAAAGATTTGAGATTAAAAAAATCGATTTTTAAAAAAAGAAGTAGAATTATTAAGAGAGAAAAGTTAGAGAAGATGAAGAACACAAACATGGAAAATAAATTTTTTTTTTTGAGTTCACTAATCTAGACTATTCAAGTGATGATTCAATTGATGATAGCTCATCTGAATCTTCATCTCCTTCCTCTCCTGAGTATATGTCAATCTTCACAATGATCCGGATATGGATTATTTCTTAGATGGTGAATGTATTCTTCCCCAAATCCAATATCAAGATGGTGAAAACGATGGATTCTACCAACCACAACCGGAGGAAGACTATTTGGGTACCCAGGTATGCTCTAAACTTAGATAATGTTGGTTGAATTAGTCCAAATTTTCAAAAAAATGTGAATTTTTAGAGTAGATTTGGGGTTGTTCGGTTACCTTGTGTCAAGAACATGTAACCGAACTCATCCGAGTGTAGTTCGGCCACTTTTTCTAAACACGCAGGTTACCGAACTCTCCATTAATGGAGGTTTTTTGAAGTTAGGATTATGATTGTGTTACCTAACTCGTAAATAGATTACGTTGTTATGTTCTGTTTGGCTAAAATGTAACCTGGACCTTAGGTCTATAAGTTCTGTTAGTTTGGGCAACGAGAGGTAACCGAACTTATGTAAAATAAGATTTCACATTAGTGTATAAAGTTCTATTGGTTCGCAAACTTCATACTAACCCACTATCTAACCGAACTTACGTACAATAAAATTTTGATTTAGTGTACGAAAGTTGATTTAGTTGTCAACTTGCTTGACAAACCGAACTCGAGTTCCTGTTATCCCGATAAAATTATCATGTAACAAAACTTTAGGATCCATAAGTTTGGTTTGGTTCGCAAACTTCATACCAACCAACTATCTAACCGAACTTACGATAATAAAATTTTGATTTAGTATGTAAAGTTCTAAGTTAGTTGTCAACTTGTTTGACAAACCTAACTTTGAGTTGATTTTCCTGATAAAATTATCATGTAAACTAACTTATTTCTGATTGCAATTGATGTTGTCCCATTTCTTGTAGATTGAATGTCAACCTATACCAATGGATAATCAACCTTATCCGGTTGGCATGATGTTCGAAGATACATCTTATCACTATGTCAATGATTTGGTTTTTTGATGAAACTATTGATGCGAAGAATTGGGATGAGACCATGCCAAGAAAGCTATATGCGTATTAGTTTGAATGGAAAAGAAAGCCAAACTCGTTTTGAAATGGTTTGTGAGAGAAGTGGAGATCCCAATGTTAGTCACAAGAAGAAGGGTTATGTGTATAAAGGAAAGACGATTTAGGAAGAACACAAAGCGTGCTAAAAGAAAATTAAATGTCTGCTCAAGCTAGTATTTAGTAAGTGCAATAAAAAGAATGGATGGGTTCTATCTATGGATAAGGTGGTAGGTCATCATAACCACCCTCGTTCGGATGATCTTGAAGGACATGCAATGGGCGCGAGGCTCACTCCTCAAGAAATAGAGAAAATAGCTAAATTTAGGAGAATGGAATTTCACCACTTAACATGCTTCACTTACTAAAGGATGATAACAAGGATAATGTATCATCTTTGACGACCATTTACAATGCATTTGAGACAATTAAAAGGAATGAATGGAAGGATAAACAAGTGATGCAACAATTGTTTTTTTGCGCTAAAGAGAAAGGCTACGCGGTTCAAAAGAAGGTAGGTCCTAAGATGAAATAACGCATCTCTTCATTGCGCATCCGAAGAGTGTTCAATTGGCTCAATCCTTCCATCAAGTTCTTATAATGGATTGCACTTACAAGACTAACAAATATGAGATGCCATTGTTGAACATTGTTGGTCGTACCTCGTGCAGTCACCTGCATTCTGTTGCTTTTTGTTTTCTAGAAGATGAGCAAGAACCAAGTTACACTCGGGGCGCTACAACAAGTGAAGGCCATATACCGAGATGATGATATCCCCGCGCTGCTATAGTGATAGACAACGATGTAGCATTAATGAACGCAATAGAGAGAGTCTTTCCATTAGCACATAATATGCTTTGTACGCCCTCCATATACGGTAATGTGATGAATAGGTGCAAGCCTCAAATTTGTCCACCAAAGAGGAAAGCATTTAAAGAGATTAGTAAGCTACCGGAAGATGAACAAGCGGATGCAAAAGAGAATCGATATCCAATACACTATAAATCAAGCTAAATGGGTTGCTTTCTCGGGTGAATTGGAGTCATTGACTTGGTCTCTCACCGAAGAGTATAATCTAAATCTTGCATGCATTTATCGAACATTGGTTCAGCCCCCGAATATCCCGAGGATATTGTAACGTATGTGGTTAAGCAATGGTTGGAACCGCACAAAGAGCGCTTCGCTTATGCATTTACCAACCACCATAAATACTTTGGGAATCAAGCGACAAGTTTGGTAGAATCGCTCACCAGCGGTTGAAGAAAAATCTTTTTGGATGTGTCGATAATTTTGTGATTGTGTTTAACGTAATGAATAATTACTTCAACCGCTTAGATTGATAGAATTAAAGGGAAGTTTCAAAAGCCGCATCATGAAGTACAAAAAGATTGTAGACAAAGGTGGTAACATCAAGAATATGGCGGACCTTCTTGTTAAGGGACTCCATTATAATGTTTCACGTGCTTGCATTAAGAGGTTAATGGTAGAGGTGAATTTGATTGACATATGGGGAACCAAGCTCGACGAGGTGTGTGTTTGCAACATGATGAAGTTTATGGGACTCCCTTGTCGCCATATGATAGTTAAGTATGAACATGGCATAATCCCTCTAAGCAATATAGATCCATATTGGCAACAATTAAGTTTCGTCCCTCCTCCAAAGGGCGATGTATGAGAAGAGTTTGGTGACAATGAGATGGGAAGAATCGTTATCGAGATGTACCGAACATGAACAAACTCGAAAAAGCAAATATTTTGGGATGACATTCGGCCAATTGTTTATCCACACACTTCGGACAATGTGCACCTAACCGAAAAAAGGCAAGGGGCAAAGGTAGGCCAATCACCAAAGAAACAAAAAAAAACAAGTAAGAGAATATGCAAAGGTGTCTAAGAGGAAAAGTGAAATGACCCTTTTACTAGAGACCCTTGTGGGCATGAGCATACTGCGCAAGTATCAAGAAGATTCTAAGAAAAGGTCTAGGAATATTGTGGAAAAGGGCGAAACAAGTGAACGGGATATGAAGAAAAAGGACCGATGTTACGCCGCAACCAACCCCACCTACTCCATCGTAACCTAGCCAACCAATTCAACGAGACGTGAAGCTTAAGGCTCCAATGTGCTTCATCCAAGAAAGAAGTCGACTCAATTGATGATACATCAACTTTTGTTGATAGAAGGTACTTGGAAGAGCTACCTCCATATATTATAAAAGTACGCCATCCACCGATGACGTCCCTCCTGATGGTAATTGCGGATTCCATGTTGTCGTACAATAACTAGGGCCTTTCACTGAAGGTGCGAAGCTTTATAATGATATTCAAATCACTTATGTCCGGCAAAGGATGTTGATGAAGCTAAACTACAACCCGGAATTTTACAAGAGAATGTTGTCCGATGGGGATGCTAGTCTCAATGTGCAGTTTGTTAGGTATCACAAGCGTCTCCACGGGGGGGATCCAATTACAAGGGATCATTGGATGGGCATGCCGATATGTGGGCACTTAATCGCCGAAACATTCAATTGCGTGGTTCACTATTTCTCAAAAGGTGCTAGTTTCACATACACTCCGAAAAACAAAAAAATATGTGTCGAGCAAATTAAACGTAGGAGGGTGGTGATTGCGCTTTTTAACAACAACCATTTTATAGGCCTCCAGTTAGAAGACGATTTTCCACTGCCTCCGATATGCGCAAACTCTTATTGGCATGGATTTAACATCGACACAATGTTGGGATGGTGCATTATGTACGAGCATAACATGGAGATGTGTAAAACTTTGAAGGATTCGGTAAAAATGATACACGAAGATCCAGTTTCCCTTGCGGATGATTAAATGTACCATTAATTAAACTAAGTATGCTTTTAACATCAACATAAGAATCAATTAATTGTGTTTTTTGGAATTAGGTCTTATTTAAGGTTATGCTTTTGAACATTTTCATAAGAATAAGAGACTATTATTTTGGAACTTTTTTTTCTTATTGGAACTTAATTACATGACATCACGAACAGGGGAGACATCAAGACTTAAGTTCGGTTAGGAAATGAAATTAGAGGACATTGCCGAACTAAAACTAAAGCTACATAACATTTAATATCCGAAACGTTATGAAAAAAGTCTTTAAGGAGGCGGTAATGATATTAATATTTGAAATCCTTTCTCTTCCATCTTCGCCATTCATTTTTTGATGTTAAAATGATTTCGGAGAATCCTTCACCCCTAAGTCGACACCGCTTTAAAATACGAAATAAAGCCATAAATTCCATAACTCTAGCTATAATCTTGTCGAATCGAATGAACAAGGCTATTTGATCACTAGTTATGAGGGTTTGTTGTGTCGAGACGTAATTTCTCATGAATTTCCCCCCAAAACTTTGACTCATAGTACCATTCATTCTTCGTTTCTTTACCCTCTTTGGATAGTATAGTATGTAGTTTACGCAAAGAGATAGATCTTCATCTAGAGTAAATTTAGGAGTAGTGGCTGCCATTTTTAGAAGATTTTGAGACAAAATGTTAACTATGAGACACATATTTATACCACTGGGGGGTATAACGGCTATAAAAATAGTCGTTACTTGAAATTAGTGTCATTCAAATTTCAAAATACATAGTTCGATTACATAACAAATGCATCGAGAATAACGAACTCAAAGGTTTGGTTGGTTCTGTAAATCATAGGTAACCGAACAGTGCAAACCATCAAATTTCAAAAGTTACAGTGTAATGTTCGGTTTTTGCAAAATAATACCGGCAAGAACATTACATGTAAACTTTTGAAATTTTCTTGTTATGAGTTCGGTTAGATTACCTTTTCTGCAGGTAACCGAACATTGGAGTTCAGTTACCTGCAAAATAATACCAGGTAACCGAACATTACACTGTAACTTTTGAATTTTTCTTGTTATGAGTTCGGTTAGATTACCTTTTCTGCAGTAATGGCAAACATTGCATCAGAATCGATTGAAATTTTCTTGTTATGAGTTCGGTTTAGATTACCTTTTTCTCGACGTAATCAACATTGGAGTTCGTTACCTGCAAAACATTGCGGAAGTAACCGAATACAACTCTGTAACTTCTGTTCTTTTTTGGTAACTGAGTTCGGTTAGATTTGAAATTTGAGAACAAACCGAACTTAAGAACATCAGAGTTCGGTTGTTTACGAGATTTAGTCTCTTAACCGAACTACCTAATTGTTTCTTAAAAGTTTGAATGTAATGAAACAATTATTCGTCAAATAGCCAAACTAATCCCTTAGAACACAAATTAAAAACCAAATTATGAAATTTATTTAGTAATCCACATCACTAAATGTTGGAAGCACACAAACATAAGGAAACAAACTACCAAATCCGCCATAAAAAAGTATTCCAAATATAAGGAACCAAACTACCAAATCCGCAATTAAAAAGTCTTCCAAACATAAGAAACCAAAGTAATCATTGTTGCAATCACTCATTTACCACGACCACTACCGAAAATTTTTCTACTCTTGCGTTTGAGCTTTAAGTCGTCCTTCGTCACTAGGAGTATCATCTCCACTTGCTTTGTTGTTCAACCATCCGACTTGAACCTTCCCCCTTCTCGACGACTCCTCTTCAACGGCATGGTATGGCTTGGATCAACCTGGCTTGTATCGACAAGGTTGGCATTAAAACCATTAGTTATTTGGTTGTAGAGGTCTGTTTGTTCTCGAGTATCTATTGGCTCTCCACTCCGGATTTTTGCCATCATTTTCTTCAACAATTTAGCACTTGCCTTCACATATTCTCATTAAAAACATAAGTAACTATTATTTTTCAATACTTCATAACATTTTGAAAAACAAAAAATAAGAGTAAATTTCTTACCGTCGAATTCCAAAAGATCAAGGCCTCATCACCACACATAGGGGTATGCTTCATAATTTTCTTAGCCTCTTTCTCCACTGCCTTCGCTTTTTTTTTTCTCAGCACGGGCTTGTTGGACAGTGTTTATTACACGAGGATGAGAAAAATGTTCATACCATTCCATATATCCCTCGTCAGCGGCATTTGGCTCATCAAACGAATCTTGTAACTCTTCAACTGGAACAAGATAATCCCTAAAGTTCTTCCAGTGGTCCACTGATGGAGCAGGATCATATTTGGGGGTGAAATTCATCTCGGTGTTCTTAGTTCCCTGCTTCTTCACCTTGAAGTTGAAGTTTTCTACTTGTGGGACACTTTGGACACAAGAAACTTGTCTTAATACTCTTCGAGGATTATACATTGTACAACCTCCAAGATGAAACAACGGTCCACTATACGCCGCAATAGGTGAGAAATCAATAACCTCAACATCCTCCTCATCTTCATCTGATGGAATGGTGTAAGGATGGAAAACCACATCTTCCATTGTTAACTTATCCAATGTCTCCCTCAACTCCAACACCCTTTTTTTCTTATTCTTTTCCTGTGAGTTTAAAAATTCATATTTACCAGCTGTAGGCTTCCCATAAGGCCAAGGAGTGTGAGCATGAGACAATTGCAGTTTAGGGAAGTGGTCGTACACCCAAACCTATAAGAAGAGGCAACAAATAATACATTCGCAATATGATTAGTAACAATACATTCATTCACTTATATATTGAAACACACAAACGATAATTTAACGGGTACAGAACAAGGGTGTGTAAGCCTCTAAAATATAGACTCTTAAGCCTCGAAGCTTTTCTGAGTTCCTCTTGAACGAATGAAAGAACCGCAATGCCCCAACAATAATTGTTCACCTCATTCAGGGGGTCCAATAGCTGGAGGTAATGAGAATTTACCACGTGACCTGAACTGTCAGGTAAGAAAATGGTTCCTAGTTGATATAACAAATAAGCAGTCACATGGTGCTTAACCTTCTCCTCTGTCATCACCAACTTTCCTCGAGCAACTAAATCTTTCGTCCCTGAAAACTCATCAAATAAGGTTTTGAGCTTGATCTTTTTCAACTTCTTCTTGTACGTGCAGTCTGCCTCAAACTCATTATACTCGTCACCTTCCTTAAGCTCTTTGTTAGCTCATCTAAACTCACATTATGCCTTTTGATCACTCCATCCTAGACACCTTTCGACTAGATTTTCAAGAAGTTCATAACTCATCGAGGGATCGTAGCCATCTCGAACACTTGTTCCCCCATAATTGGTAGGCATGTGATTCTAAAACAATCATCCGGAGTTATTGCCATCTCACCAAAAGGTAGATGAAAGGTATCCGTCTCTGGATAAGACCTCTCGGCAAATGCATTAATCGGAACGATGACAGCATCAAATTTTTGGTGCGCATGTTATATCCGTTCCATAGTACACAGTCAAATACCGCTAAGCGAACCTCATCACACTCATTTTCTATATCCCATATCTTGTTCTTTTGACGTTTCAAAACACAAACAACATTATTATGATCCTACAAAATCAACATCATATCTTATATACTAATATATAGAAAAGAACAATATATGTCAAAAACTTAATAAAATGACTGAGAAATCTTGATGGTTAAGATTGAACCATACCTTTGTCACAAAGATCTTGGCAGCCCATGAGTTTTTGTATCCCATCAATACCTCCCCTCCATATCTTGGAGTACCATAAGTTGGATTCTTTGGAGGCAAACACAAATTGTCATCAGGAATGTATGAATATCTAGCACAAGGCTTTTTAGGCGTCTTTCTAGGTTTCTTTCCTACTATTTCTACTGTGCCTCTTCCTCTTCGACTTCCTCTTCATCCAAGTCATCCTCTGATTCAGCATCATCCTTATCTCCATCTTCCTCATCTTTGTCACCCTCATTTCCTCCTCCTCCAGCTGGTTCACCATCATCATTGTCACCCTCATTTCCTCCTCCTTCAACTGGTTCACCATCATTGGCACCCTCATTTCTTCCTCCTTCAGCTGCTTCACCATCATTGGCACCCTCATTTTCTCCTCCTTCAGCAGGTTCACCTTCTCTATCTTGATGTTGTTCTTCATTGCCCATCTCTTTCACGATCTCTTCATTAACTTGTTGGATTACGTTGTCAATATTATCTCTATTAACACCATCTTGGATGACAACACCCGGTAATGACCCACCTCTATACTTAGCATTTTTGGTTCCACGGTGACCGACATCACAATGTACTTTGCCTTGAGGGGTGAGAGTTCTAAGATCTTCCAGTAAAGGTTTGTTTGATTTTTTTCCTCTTCCACTAATCAAGAAAACAAAAGATATTAGATTAACCGCTAAATGATTCACTAAATCAGATGCAACATAAGGTTTCTCAGCGTAAGGTTTGGTTAATAGCAAAAGTTCACGAAAAATAGGCCAACTTTAATTTTGTGTTCCATAGTATAGTTCGGTTACCAAAGATTTTTTGAGAACAAACCGAACTCAACATTGGTAAATGTTAATCAAGAGTTCGGTTTGTCAAAAAATTTTGCGAACAAACCGAATTCAACATGTTTGCAATTACTGAAGAGTTCGGTTACATTTTTTTCCTAGGTAAAGTTCTATTTACTAAACATATTTAGATTTTTATGCGAACAAACCAACACAATAGCACGCCCGGTTACATAAAAACTCAAATTAGCGAGCAAAATAGCGAGAGTTCTATTACATGTGAAAAAAACAAATTGTTGTAAAATTTGTTAAGTTCGGTTAGAAAATTTTTAGGCTTCTTTGAAACTAACTGAATCGGCAGTTCGGTGACCTAGTTTTGAAACCTAGAGAGAACAACTGTTCTTCGTGTTCTTCCTTTCAGAAGTTCGGTTAACAAAATAGGGTTTTTAAAAAATCGACCTAACCTAACTATGCACTGAATCTCCATTTGAACCCTATTTTGATGATTTCTATTCAATTAAACGAATCAAAATCAAATTAAAAGTAATGGGTTTGTTGCAAAATGCCCGCGAATCGGTCCCATGGCATAATGGGAAAGCTTCTGCGTCCTATTATACTTGGATTATGGCTTCACTTGGTTGTTCCACTTCTTTATGAATCTCAAAATCACTCTAATGATTTGCTAAATGTCCCAAATCGAGGACCTTCTCCTTGAAGTATTTTGGTTTTCTTTCAAGAACCATTCTTATAGAGGATTGATTAATCGGGCGATGAAAATTTTATGAATCGACGATTAATCGATGAAGACGATGTTAAAATGGGGAAGAAGAGAGGAGAAAAACAGCTTTTCTCCTCAAACCGTTTTTTTTTTTTTTTTTTTTTTTTTTTTTTAGGTTTAGGTTTTGTTTTAGATTAAGTTGGAGGCAGTTATTAGGTTAGGGTTAATTTTAATTAACGTAATGGGCAAATTAGTAATCTCATGATTTTTAGGACATCCCTTAACATTGTAGGGTAGAGGCCTTATAAAACAATGGTCCCCAAAAAAAGGCTGGTCCCCAAAAAACGGTTCTTTCACAATCAGCTCTGTAAGGTATGATTCATTTAAAGTTTTGAAATGGACCTTTCAAGGACCAACACCTAAACTCTATCCCAAAACGAGCGGATCCGATCCCGAATCACCTCCCCCTAGTGGTGGTGGGAAAGGAAGCCACCGTACTACAATGTGGTTCCTGTTCTTGGTACCGATCTTTGGTACCTAGCTCTCTGTAAACCAAGGGCAATTTTTATGGATTCACCGGATCTTTGATTTGGTCATTTTGATCCCATTATGAACTCAACAAAATTGGAAAATGGATGGACAAATAGGTAAATTTAATAATTGTTTGCCCATTGCGGTTCTTGAGAAGCCTCCTGTCTCTTATCAAACCATGTCGATCATTAGCAGCCGCCAACGGTATAACTTAATATGTGCGGTCCAAGCCCGCTGGTGGCTCAAGCTAATCCGCGCACACAAATAAATTTGATTTTGATCCTCCAACCGCTCAAGTTCTTTCCCCTATAAATTCATCTCGTTTCAACTCAAAATTCACACAATTTATTTTGCCTCTTCACTCATTATAATTTGTAGAAAAATGTCTCGACCCTTGTTAGTTCGGCGGGCTCAGAATACTCGGAAAGAAGGTTTATCCATTTCTGTAAACTATGTGTTGTTACAAACTCTGCTTGTTGAAGAACACTATCAGGATATGACTTTCTGGACGATTATTCACAAGAAGTTCTCAAGATGACACTCTTAACCCGAGTTGTCGTATCTTTATACATACAATATTATTTTCAAACAATTAAGAAAGAAGTAATTGAGTTTGTAGCTTTCCTTCTACTAGGAGATCGATTTTAACTGAGGGGTGAAACGATGCAGAGATGGTAAGAAGATATTTAGATGAATGACAACTAAAGATGGAAAATTATGGTTTTCCGTTTCCAAGATTGTTTCGAAATCCTCAGTTAGTTGACCTTCTTGTGAGATGTTGTTTCCACTAAGTACATCTCAATGAAGATGGTCAATTATAGGTCTTTCGATTGGTTAATTGAGTTAGTAAATTAAATAGTAGTTTCTATGCATAAGTAATTGTAATGCTTAATATTTGATTTGATTTCAACAACAAGCACTAATTTTCATTATCAAATTTAGAATTACATTAGTTGCAGAAATAAAAGATAAAACTCTACCAATGTCAATATCATTTCCTTCTTCACCTTGATTCCATTCTTTAAGACCTAGAATACTCCCGCTTGCAAATAAACTTGAAAATTGACCTATATCTCTGTAATTTGAGAAGGCAGAAAAGGTTTTTGTAAAAATGAAGTTCCTACAAATGTGGAAGAGGTTTGTTGTGGTGGTGTAACATGATAATAACCTTCATTCAGGTTAATGATGTTGAAGGGAATCTCAGATTTAGTTAAATTACTTGATGGGAAACAAACACATTTTGGTTTTTTATATCCGATACTTGTGTTTCTCCCACTTGTGTATCGTCAGTTTGTGCCATGATGTGCTTATCTTAAGTACTTCCGAATGATTACGACCACCATGATTAATAGTTGGGGTCAATCCAAACATGGTACGTATATGTCTGACATTTTTGAAATGCCTACATTTGGAATGTCGCCATTTGTTGATTTCACCAATACAATTTGTTAAGTTCTTGTTTCAATTGATCTGCACTGCCTCTAACATTGTAATATGGATATGTACGTTCCATATCTTGAGAAACAATCGGGATCGTGACTGGCTCGGCTTGTGAAGTTATGCTTGGCAACTCTCAACATATTTCAGACATATTTGATGGAGATGATGAAGAACTCTGTAGTGGGGTAAGTAATAAAGCATGGTTCTTATGTAAGTGGCTGACTAGGAATGAAATGTCTGTAATTACGACCTACACGTCCTAAAACCGGGAAATCAAATTCATAGATGTGCGTGTTGTGAACACCAATGGTGGGATTCGCAATTGTTAGGTGTTGGAGAAAATGAGTCTTTAATGTTTTGATTTTATGGTTTTGGTGAGAATGGAACTTAGAACCTTTGGGTCTCTAAGAGCTCTTACTCATTTTCATATGAGTGAATGAAATAGGAGCTTTAGTCCCACATTGGGTATAACTAAAGATGATATCCACTATATAGCTATTCCTTTATGGATAGTTAGTAAAACAATGTGGGTGGAACGGGTGGGGCGAAATATTTTTGATTCCACTAAGGCTTGGGCTTAGGGCTCGGGCTCGGGCTCGTGCCACCATCGTGGACAGGTCAACCAAGACATTCCTTTTTTGGCAAAATTTCCTTTGATTTTATTACTAAAAGAATTTAAATTAAATTAAATTTTGTCATTAATTTTGGGGGGGCATATGACCTGGAGAGAATTATTTCTTTCCGCTTTTCTCAATGTCGACTTTATATGCATGGCCGTTTTATTGTTGTTATGGAAAATCTTGAAAATTAATTCGAATTTATTTTGTCATTAATTCTCTTTTATTCTCTCTTTAATTCACTCTTAATGCACATCAATTCGACCTCTCTCTTCTCCCCTATATAAACCACTCGACTTCTTCATTTCAATTTGTGTCCAGAAGAGCTACTATCCTCTTCTTTTCGTCTCTCTCCCTCTGTGTGGTTTTTTTCTTTTCTTCCGTGCCTTGCTGTTGAGTTCGTAAGAGTGGGAAAGTATTGTAGTGCTAACAATACTTGCAACAGGCCGATTTATCCCTGGATACAACTTGACCACAGGTATAGGCATCACTCATTCTTGAGGCGTCTTGGTCAACTATTGTGTTAAGGACAAAGGTGTTGAACACGTGACTCGCCTTCTTCGTTTCTGTCCATTGAGTGCTTATTTACCTTTCAGAAAGTTTTACTTCTAACTTTTTCACATCTTCATTTAGTGTTTTATTGTTACAACCGCAACAATCTTAACACAATAGTTCTTTTTATGTCTGTAACAATGGGTAAGAACGATGTTGAAAGGCCTCGCAAAGTTCAATGGGAAAGACTTCAAAAGATGGCAATCGAAGATGTTATTTTTTTCCTGAGTTATCATGAGTTGGATCATTATGTTTTGGTTCCTTTTGATGAGGGTATGAAGGATATGGGACGTGAACTTGAGTTGGAGGATTGGGTTGGCAGAACTATGGCCAAAAATCATATTCTCAACTGTTTAGAAGATGTTATGTATGACTTCTATATTGCAAAAGAGAACTTTAATGCTTTTGATTTATGGGCTGCTTTAGAGGAAAAATACCAAGTCAAATCACTGAAGTAAGAAATTTTTGGTAGCTAAGTTCATGCAATACAAAATGTCGAATGACAAATCTGTGGTTGATCAATTCCTTGAATTCCAGCAAATTATCAATCAAATTCTTGCGGAAGGTATGATGATTGATGAAACTTTTCAAGTGTCTGCTGTCATTGAGAAATTGCCTTCTTCTTGGTCTGAGTACAAGAAGAAACTGAGACATGAAACTGGTGAAGTCACTATGGTTGATTTGGGTAAGAAGATTCAAGTTGAAGAATTATTGTGCTCCAAGGAGAAAAATGTATCTTCTGCAAGGGACATGTCAAACAAAGCTCATGTGACCGAACACAAAGGTTCCAATGCTGATAAGAACCGAAACAACTCCAAGAAACCTCCGTGCAAGAAAGGTATGTTTGAAAACCCAAATCTAGCATTAATAAAATTAAGGGTGATTGTTATGCTTAAAAAAGAAATCCTAGCCATATGGCGGTTCACCGTAGAAACCGTAAGGACCTTAAAAGAAAAATAATGCTAATTTGGTTGAAAACAACAAAGATGAATTTTCCGGTACGGTGTCCGGTTAATTTGGTAACAAATGTGAGATTGGTGGGTAGACTCTGGGGCTGCCAAACATGTCTCATGGAAACAGAGATATGTTCACCTCCTACAATAAGGTAGGGGAAGGAGAAAACTCTATATGGGTAACTCATCCGCAGCTGCCAGTTTGTAGGAAAAGGCAAAGTTGGGCTCAAGCTAACTGCAAAACTCTCACATTGAATGAAGTTCTTCATGTTAGGACATCTGCAAAATCTTGTTTCTTGTGGTGTTTTAGATGATAAGGGATTTAAAATTGTAATAGAATCTGGGAAATGTGTTGTAACTAAGGGTAAGGATTATGTAAGCGGGGTTATAAGACCGAGGGTCTCATATAAGCTTAATGTAAACTCGTTGTAATGAATAAGAATGATTCTTAAATATGTTTGTGAGTCTTTGAATGTTTGGCATGGTAGACTTGGACATGTAAATTATAAGTTAATGCATAAACTGGCTAATGTAGGTTGCATACCCAAATTTAGTTTGGAAAAGGATCACAAATGTGAAATATGCGTAGAATCAAAGTATGCTAGAAAACCTTTTAGCAAAAGTTCATAGAAATTCTAAACCCTTAGAATTAATTCACTGCACCTACTTGACATGAAATCGGTTCAAACTAGAGGTGGTAAGAAATGGTTTGTTACTTTTATAGACGATTGTACTAGGTCTTTGTCATATATATTTGCTTAGAGGTAAGGATGATGCCTTAGAAGCCTTTAAGATGTATAAACTAGAAGTTGAAAACCAACTAAATACTACCATTAAAACAGCTTAGGTCCGACTGTGGTGGTGAGTACAGAGTTCCGATAGAGATTTCTGTGTAGAACATGGCATAATACACGAGGTTACCCCTCCTTATTCACCTCGGTCAATGGTGTAGCCGAACGTAAGAACCGTACCCTTAAGGATATGATGAATGTCATGTTAATTAGTTCAGATTACCTTCGAACTTGTGGGGGAAGCTATCCTCTCACCTGCTATATCCTGGAATAGAGTACCCTTTAAAGGATCGATAAAACTCCATATGAATTGTGGAAAGGTAGACAACCTTCTTTTGCATACTTCAAAGTGTGGGGGTGTTTGGCGAAGGTTCGATCCCTAAACCTAAAGCAACCAAGATAGGACCCAAAACCTGGACTGTGTCTTCATAGGGTATCCTGAGCATACTCCTGCATATAGATTTATGGTTGTGAGTTCTGATATTTCTGAAATTGGTGTGAATACTATTATGGAATCTAGGGATGCTGTGTTCTTTGAAAATGTTTTTCCTTTGAAATCTGACTCTCGTAAGAGAGGTCTTGATCCCCTAGATGTACCTTCAACCAGTCAGACTTTTCCTCTAGAGGAAGACGAAGTAGAAATTGAGCCTAGGAGAAGTAAAAGGGCTGTGACCAAACCTCCTTTGGACCTGACTTCGTAACACTAGCGCAGTCCCATCCTCGGACTTATAGAGAAGCCATGACTTCTTCTCAAGCTCCATGGTGGAAAGAGTCATCTCGATAGTGAGATGGAATCCATCAAAGAAAATGATACGTGGGAGCTGGTAGATTTACCTCCCGGTGTAAGGCTATAGGATGTAGATGGATCTTCGGGAGGAAACGTAACATAGATGGAACTTCAAAAATACAAGGCTAGGTTAGTAGCTAAAGGCTATAAACAACAGGAAGGTGTAGATTTCTTTGATACTTACTCACCCGTTACGAGAATTACTTCCATTAGGATGTTAATTGATATAGCTGCGGTTCATAACCTAGAGATACATCAAATGGATGTAAAAACAAATTTTTCTAAATGGTGAATTAGATGAAGAAATTTACATGGAACAACCCGAGGGCTTTGTAGTGAAAGGTTGTGAAAACAAAGTTTGTAAACTGAAAAAATCTTTGTATGGATTGAAACAAGCACCTAAACAATGGCATGAAAAATTTGATCATGTAATGTTTTCTAGTGGTTTTAAAATCAATGAATCGACAAGTGTGTCTATAATAAACTTGTGAATGATGCCTGTGTGATTGCATGCTTGTATGTTGATGATATGCTTATACTTGGTACAAACATGGATGTAATTAATTCCACTAAGAGCATGCTAAATGAGAACTTTGACATGAAAGACTTAGGCCCCGCAGATGTAATCTTAGGGATGAAAATTAGAAGAAATTCTAACGATTATAGTCTTAGTCAATCTCATTATGTTGAATCAGACTTAGAAAATTCAATCATTTTGATTGTAAACCTGCTTTACTCCGTATGATCCTTGTTGTAACCTCAAAAGAATAAGGGTAATGGAGTGTCACAACTTGAATACTCACGAGTTATAGGAAATCGATGTATTTGATGAACTCTTATGCCAGACATAGCTTATCTTTGTGAGTAGGTTAAGTAGGTATACTTGTAATCCAGTAAGGTGAACACTTTGGGATGCGCTTTTAGAGTGTTGAGGTATTTGAAATACACTTTGACCTTTTGTTTAAATTATGAAGGGTACCCCGCCGTCCTTGAGGGATTTTGTGATGCAAACTGGATATCGACTCGAGAGGAGACTAAGTCTACGAGTGGATATGTTTTTACTCTAGCAGGTGGGGTGCTTTTCTTGGAAGAGTTCCAAACGGACTGCATAGCTCGATCCACTATGGAATCCAAAGTTTATTGCGTTAGATAAAGCAAGAGAGGAAGCCGCTGGGCTAAGATGCTTTTTAGAAGACATTCCTCTCCTCGGCATAGGCCTGTGCAAAATATATCTATACATTGTGATAATCAAGTCGCTATAGCTAAGGCTAAAAACAGCTACTATAATGGTAAGTCTATACACATTAAAAGAAGACATAATACCCTGAAAAACTAATCTCAAAAGCGATATTTCAATTGATTGGGTAAAGTCTAAGGAGAATATCGCTACCCTTTGACGAAAGGTTTGTCCAAGGAGATAGTTAATAATGCATCGGGGGATGGGGCTTAGGCTCATTAAATAAACTTGCCATGAAGGATACTCAACCTTGCTGACTGAGATCCCAAGATCAAGGTTTTGAATGAGACAACTAATTTGTATGGGTCAAGGTAAACACTATCGTAGAATTTCATTCTCTTTCCCCTTCCCCTATGGTGTAGACGTGATAGTGAATGCATGTGAAGGATGACTTTTAAATAAGTCTTAATGAGTTCTATAGTTTCAATTTAAGATTGAAGTGGGGTGTAGCAAAGAACACTCTTGATGGAACTCACCTATCCGAATGTGGAAGTGGGTCGCTTCCTATGAGAATAGAGCTGATTCTCTAGAGCATTCTCGAGAAACGGATTTGTCCAGGGCCAAAAAGGACACAACGGCACGAACATGACAGCACCTTAGAGAGATATCACGCGTGGTTATTATCGCGGATTACACCAAACTATGGCAGTTCAAGACATCGCGTTCACTTTGTCCATCAAGTAGTCCCGCAATTTCTCACTAAGCAAAGGTTCAAGACCTCATGGACACCTCTTTCCTAAGTGGTATTTATCGCTTTCCGTTTTCTGATTTTATCGGTATTTCATTAATGTGGGGGAGTGTTGGAGAAAATGAGTCTTTAATGTTTTGATTTTATGGTTTTGGTGGGAATGGAACTTAGAACCTTTGGGTCTCTAAGAGCTCTTACTCATTTTCATATGAGTGAATGAAATAGGAGCTTTAGTCCCACATTGGGTATAACTAAAGATGATATCCACTATATAGCTATTCCTTTATGGATAGTTAGTAAAACAATGTGGGTGGAACGGGTGGGGCGAAATATTTTTGATTCCACAAAGGCTTGGGCTTAGGGCTCGGGCTCGTGCCACCATCGTGACGGAGTCAACCAAGACATTCCTTTTTTGGCAAAATTTCCTTTGATTTTATTACTAAAAGAATTTAAATTAAATTAAATTTTGTCATTAATTTTGGGGGGGCATATGACCTGGAGAGAATTATTTCTTTCCGTTTTTCTCAATGTCGACTTTATGTGCATGGCCGTTTTATTGTTGTTATGGAAAATCTTGAAAATTAATTGAATTTATTTTGTCATTAATTCTCTTTTATTCTCTCTTTAATTCACTCTTAATGCACATCAATTCGACCTCTCTCTTCTCCCTATATAAACCACTCGACTTCTTCATTTCAATTTGTGTCCGTAAGAGCTAATATCCTCTTCTTTTCGTCTCTCTCCTCTCGTGTGGTTTTTTTCTTTTCTTCCGTGCCTTCTTTGTTGAGTTCAGTAAGAGTGGGCAAGTATTGTAGTGCTAACAATACTTGCAATAGGCGCTTTATCCTCGGATACAACTTGACCACGGGGTATAGGCATCACTCATTCTTGAGGCGTCTTGGTCAACTATTGTGTTAAGGACGGGCGTGTTGAGCACGTGACTCGTCTTCTTCTGTTTGTTGTCCATTGAGTGCTTATTTACCTTCAGAAAGTTTTACTTCTAACTTTTTCACATCTTCTGTTTAGTGTTTTATTGTTACAGTTGCCACATTTGGTACCATCCCAGACATTGTGCTTCAGTATATGATGTTGAGCATTTAATTCAAACCTCTCCCATGGATTCTCAACCTATCAATTTGATGTGGAGACTTGCAATTATTTTTGGGGATTGATCGCAATTGCAAAAGTATGTTGTAATCGAAAAATAAATCTTTTTCTACCAATTACCAAACACCTCTGTTCATTTTCTGGGTGTAAAAACAACTCTTAAGATTGAATAATCCAAAAATAATTTGTATTTATGGGATCTCGCGAACTATGGAAAATTGTAAGGATGAACAACGATATTTTTATGGCTCCGTGTCATTTGTTGATACCTATTAATAACAAAATTGGAAAGCACCCCTTCGTTACCGGTGTCTCTTTTCCAGTTATTCCTGTGGTACATGTCCATTATAGAAAATCTACATGTATTGTCTCTAAGAATTGGTTTACCAACACGAAAGTTGGTGTACCACCGATAACTAAAAATTAACCTATAATTTAGTATAATGACCATGTTTTTTCACTTTTCGTATTTTTTACTTCTTTTGTTAAAACTATTGAAGACATACCCCACATTGCTTAATTTATACTAAAAATGCATATAACAAGTAGAAGATTTTTTCAGATATTAGGAAGAAGAGAAGTGGAATGGTGTGAGTGAAAAATGGTAGAAAATGGAGGTATATATAGGATATTGAAATAGTAGCCATGGGAAAGAAACATTGGCAGATTATCATCAACTGCCCGGATCTTCTCGCACCCACCACGTATTTCGCCCAACCGCCCGCTTCGGTAGCACGTACATGGATAAAATGATCATGTGCCCTCGTGGGACTTGCGTTTGACACTTTGACCTGCGCATCTCCAGGACATACACATTGATGCCTTCACACGCATATGTCACACACTATTTTGATATAATATCTACTATAAGTGTCTGATTTTTCATATATACTCCCTCCGTCCCAAATTAATTGAGTTAATTGGTTTTAAGTTTTTTCCCACAAATAATTAAGCTATCTCACTAATCAAGGGATATTTCTAAAACTACCCTTTAATCGATTGTTGTTATTATGTGAAATATGTATAATTTGATAGGTATTTTAAAATCCTTTTCAATTGTATAAAGTTTAATATTAAAAATCATGGTATAGTTAAAATGATAGATCATTTTTAAGTTTTACTAGTTATTATCCTTAAAGGTGTAATTGTAAGAAAATACTTAAACCTACTCCCATTTTCTCGTTACCTTAATAATTTTGCAAACTACAAATAGCTCAATTAATTTGGGAGAAAATGAGTATATTATTTTATTAGTATATATATACTCTTAAATGTATTTGTTATTTATCATTAATTTATTAGCATTGTTGAGAAACCATTCATATTATAAGCATTTTATTAGAAATATCACTAATTTCATAACGTGTCCATACTTTAGATTCTTCGAAATTTGTTTATATTCACGTCCGCGTCCTGTCATCCGCATTTCTATGTCCGCATCAATGCAATCCAGTCGGCCACTACTTTTCCCACGGTGGAAATCTAAAAAAATATATGTCGAGTTCCATAGGATTAGGAACTGCCCAATGACTCCACAACCAGTTAGAGCTATTGAAGTTAGAGATATTGAAGTTACAAACCAGTTAGAGATATTGAAGTTACAAACCTTAAAATTAGAGATATTGAAGTTTCAATCCAGGTTAGAGATATTGAAGTTACAAACCTTGTTGCGAATCTGAGACATATTTTTGACATTGTGTCTGGTAAGGTTAATATCTGGACTTCTTGGGTTCACAAAAACCTTATTAAGGGTAGAGATTTTTGGGCTTTGTCTACTCCTCAAGAAGCTTCCTGGTGTTGGAGGAGAATCCTAGAGCATAGAATCATGTTGCAAAGTTAAATCTTTCATTGGATTATCGGTGACATCTGAAGATTCTTTCTTGACTCTTGGCATGAGAAGGGTGTTCTAATTGATTGGCTTGACCCTTCTCTTATTGATTCCGTGGGTACTTTGATCAATTATCTTTTGGTGATTTCATAGAAGATGGTAAATGGAGGTTTCCTATTCAACCTTCTATTGAGCTTGATATGTTATTTGAAGACATTGCTTCTTCCTATGATTTCGATTGCAATATCAAGGATATGCTTATTTGGAAACACAGTAAATCTGGGCAGTTCAATATGAAGGATAATTATGCAGCTCTGAGACCTCATGAGGATCAGGTATTTTGGCGCTCTCTTGTCTGGTTTAAGGATCATATTCATAAACACTCTTTTATCTCATGGGTTGCTCTGCATGGTATATTAAAAACTAGACATAAACTAGCTCAATGGGGTTATATTTCTGTTACTAGTTGTGTGCTCTGTGGTGGTTTAGTGGAGACTGAAGAACATTTATTCTTCCACTGTGAGTTTTCTCTTCAAGTCTGGAAAGGTCTCTTGATCAAATTAGGCTACAGTAGGGAGTGTTGTCCAAGCTGGTATGAGGAATTACAATGGTGTATTAGAGCCTTCTCAGGCGCTGACCTTATTAGCTCCATTAAAAAACTAACTCTCAATAGTTTTATCTATAATATTTGGAAAGAAAGAAATGTTAAATTTTCACGGCTAAGAGTAACTCTGGTTATCACATTGGCTATTTGCATATGAAGGAAGTCGAATCAAGGTTCTTTGGGCTGAGCATAAAGTTTTTGATACTCCCCAAGCTAGGTCTTTTTTAGATAATTGGAATATGCAGGGGAATTTCATCACTCATAAAGTTATTGAATGCAGCTGGTTGTTTCCACAGAGTGATGAAATTATGGTTAACACAGATGGATCAAAAACAGATGCTTCTGCTGGTTTCGGGGCTATCCTTAGGAATCATATGGGAGAACCATTGGATGCTGCTTATGGTGGCTCTCACCCTATTTTTGTTCTAGCTCATGATCTTCAAGGTGTTGAACTGAGTTTTATCCTGGCTAGAAAAAATGGCTTCAAGACTATTTGTGTATGCATTGATTCTATGGTGGCAATTCTTCTTCTTTCCAACAAGGAACCTAAACCTCGGAATGTGCTTCAGATCTGGAGAAGAATTTCTTCTAGTCTCCTGTTTATTGACGGAGTTAGGTTCATCCATTGTTACAGGGAAGCAAATCAAGCTGCTGACCTTTTGGCAAGCTATCACCCTTCTTGCAGATTTGTTGAGCTCAGGATTGATTGTTTCTCTGCTGAGCTGAAGGTTATTATTAAGAATGATAGAGAAGGCAAAGTGTACATAAGAGTGTAGGGTGGCTTGTGCTTTTTGGTTTTGGTGGTTTTTTGCTGTTCTTTTTTTATCGGAAATGCTATTAGCCTCTCTTAATGGCGCTCTATTCTGCACTCGGAATGACGTGGCAAGCTGAGTTATACTAGAAGACAAAATACTGATACACCACGTAATTCTTTTCTTTTCAGTTTTCATTGCTTTTCTCTCTCACGTTTTTCCTTCTCTCTAACTTTCCTTTCCATTTTGTGAAAAAGCTTCGATTTCTCTGTATTCCATTATCCTTCTTCATTTTCTTTACTAGGTTTTTGTTAAGAACCTTCTTCATCTTCTTGTTAAATCTTTCATTTTTACCGAAGTGGAAGTGAAGGGAATAATTTTCGATCAAATTTTTTATATTTGGAAGTATGCGGTCATCATATACTTGGTGGTGATGAACCATTTTATGATAGTAATTATTACTCCTCTGTTTTTGGAAAAGTGATCTTTCACTTTTTTCATTTTAAGCTTTGAAATAAGTGAAATTGAAAAAGTGAAAGTATTCCTTTCTAGAAACGGAGGAGGTAATATCTATTAACAATCCAACACACGACACCACCAATCTTTATCAGCAAGATCAAATCAAAACTCGTTACCAAGACCCGAGACTAGTAACTTTAGATTTAGAGATTGATTTTTAAATTCATACGAAGTTTGTTTGCTTTGTGTTCTTCTCTACCTTAATTTACTGATTAGGTTTGATATTTATTTTGAAGTAACTACCAATTTTCCATTGTTCTTCTGTTAATCCAATATAAAGGACAGTAGATCAATCTTTGATTTTAGAGGTTCTTGTTTATTAAACCTATTTGTTGCTAATCGATTGTTAGACTTGTAGGTAATACCAATCCATAAACCAAGGGTTGATTTAATTGAAAATTCTGCGATCCGGGTTTGAACTTTAAAGATTTTGTGATGGAGTTGTCTGGTAGGGAGGCACAGAAATAATGGAAAGATAAGAAGAAAGAAGAAAGAGATAATAATTATGAGAGATAAAATAAATAAATGTACCCACGGAAAAGGTAATTACATGTGAGAGAGAAACCAGTGGGACATTTGGCTGACTCAGGTTGCCTCGTCATGCGAGTGCAGAATAGAGCGCTATTAAGAGAGGCCAATAGCATTTCTGTTTTTTTATTGTTTGTTTAGTTTTTTTGGTTGAGGTTCCCTTAACCTCGCGTAAAAAAAAAATATATAAATAAATAAATAAATAAAAGACTCCACAACCATTTCTTGACTGTCAACGACCACATTGACTTGGTTTTGTCAAATTTACTTGATTTCACAAATATACCCTTAGTTCGCTTCTCTTTAAAATTCCACTGCGAAGTAGGAACTCGAACAAGACGGTGAGAGGAGCGATATCTCTCTTTTGCATCGACAGATTTCTGGCAATAAGCAACTGAGATGGTAAGTGTGATTTGTAATTAACTGTTAATTTCATCAAAACATTATTGGTTGCAGAGAAATGTTGATTGGAAAATGGTAAAGAAGATAATTCAATCAAGTTTTCTTTATCTTAAACCCTAGCTAGGTTTCAAATTAGTTCACTCACTCTGGTGAAGAAGACTCAAGGTTGATTTTTCATATTTTCTGTATTTGGAAATAGTGATTTGGATACTTTGAAATTTTGTTGAAAACTGGATTCGGGGCTTTAATCTTTTAAGGTATTGAAATTTTGATGATTTGGGGTTTTGTCTGAAAACTAGAATTGCGATTCTTAATTTTATTACTGCTGCTTAAAATCCAAGATGTTGATGATTGTAGAGCATTGAGTATTCGAATTGGTGATTAATTAAGCTTACATTGGTTAATTCTTCATTTTCTGGAAGCTTCAGAGTTGAGGTAATCTTCTATTTCAGTTTCAGTTATCTTCTTTTTAGTTCTATGTTTATGTAATTTCCATTTTGTTTTTTAGTTTGTATACAGAATTGAAATCTTATTTTTAGTTCTATGTCACATTAAGATATATTCATTGTGAGCCACTTTCCATGTGTTTATTTTTTTTTTGTTTGTGCACAGGAACTACAATATCATGGATTTGAACAACATTGTTGTGACAGAAGATAGGATTAGCGAATTACCCGACTCTATTATTTATCATATCCTATCTTTCCTCGAAATCAAAGATGTTGCTTGTACTTCTGTTCTATCTAAAAGATGGGATCACATATGGACCTCTATCCCCACTCTTGTTTTCCCCGACTATTATAAACATTCCGAAATCAGTAAGTTCATGGATTTTGTGGATAGAAAATTGCATCTTCATGATACGTCATCAAATATTCAGAAGGTCCATATTCATATGAATGATCACTTCAATGCATCCAGGGTTCATTCATGGATCTCTGGTGTAACAAAACGTAATATCAAAGAACTCAGTCTCTATTTTGATCAAAGGGAACCTTTTCCTATTCCTTTGTCTCTTTTTACATGTGAATCATTGATTACGTTGGAGATAAGTGCAACCTTTAATATCCGTCTTCCTATAACTTTCTCTTTTCCAAACCTGAAGAGCCTTACACTCTATTGTGTCCATTTTTCTGATGACCAACACTTGTCTTGCCCACTCCTTGAAGATTTGAGATTGGTATACTGCAACTGGTTTGGTGCGAGGAATTTCTCTATCTCAACTCCAGCATTGAAACTCTTGGAAATTAGTAACGATGACATGACAGTTGAGGATGATGGTTTACAAGACTGTGCTTTAAAAATTAATGCTCCAAATCTGGTGTCCCTTGCCTATGATGGTAGTCTAGCAAGGGAATATGTTCTTTCCATCTTTCAAACACTAGAATCTGCTGAAGTTCTCTTTTATGAATATGCTGTAAGAAGAGAGCAAAATATTGGTGCAGCTGTAAGCAAGTTTTTTCATGCGGTTGCACATATACAAAGTCTAACAATATATGCTGATACTCTAGAGGTATGTTTCTTTCTTTTCTTTACTTTATGTTTGAATTTTCTGTCGGACTCCTCAACACTGATATTACTTGTTATTATTGACTTGTGACGAATAGGTTTTCTCCATGGTAGACAATTTCGTAAACATCCTACCTACGTTTCATAATTTGGAAAAGTTGTTCCTGAATCAAGGAGAAACCACAGATAATTATAAATCACTATTTCCATTGCTCAAAGTAGCACCTAATTTGACTCGGCTTGTATTTAATGATGTAAGTACTCAAAACTTATGATGTTTAATATCCGTCTTAGAGAAATAGCAAAAGTAATGTCAATCATTCTTAGAGGCATGTTCTTCAATGAACAACTGGCACATAATTACTGCTGTGTTCTTGTAGTGTTGGATCCTATCCACCTTACATTCTCTTAATATTTCCATGCATTTATCATGGCTTACTTGTGTGATGTCTATCTGTATCTTTGTTTTGTAATCCCAACCAGCGCATTCGCGACCGTAATGAAGAAGAAGAAGAAGAAGAAGAAGGTAGTTGGGGTGGCCATATGTTGACAGGAGGAAGTTTATTTCAACACCTTCAGTCAGTTTGCTTTGTGTATTTTAGTGGGAATGCAAGGGAGATGAGATGGTTGAAGCTAATTTTGAAGAATGCAAAAGCTTTGCAGAAAGTTATTATTGGAAAATATGGCAAATATAGCAATGCCAAAAACAAACAAGTACTTATGTCAGAGTTCCTAAGTCTTCCTAAAGCATCAAGTAGATGTGTGATTGAATTCCATTAAACTTGTTTCATGCTTTTTTAAAGTAGTTTTTGATAATGTCTTCACAAAAAATATTGTCATCCATCATGGGAACCAGTATCATTCAATTCTAATGGCGGCTTATTCATATGATAATGTCTCCACAAAAACTACATTGCTTCAATTGATGAATGATGCTCTGACCGTGGCTAAACAGAGGGATTATGACGTCTTCAATGCATTGGATTTTATGCGAATGTTTCTTCAAGGAGCTGAAATTCGGACCAGGTGATGGGCAACTTCATTATTATCTTTACAATTATCGTGTAAAACATGCACTGAAACCGTCAGAGTTAGGGCTTGTACTCTTGTAGTTTGAACACATCAGGAACCTTATTCTTATGCTAACGACTAGTAGTTGATGTAGTTTACTGAACTAGACATCTTTGGTTGTATTCAATTTGTTTTTTTTCTTGCAACCTTTAACCAGAGGTTTCTTCGATTCAGATCAGAATTTTGGGTCCTTTTCTTTGTGTGTTAGCAAATAATTTGTTTAAGCTAACAGATCATTGAAAATTTTGTTCTCTTTCTTGACCCTGAAGTAATTTAATCATGTATGCCTCTGTAGATACAGGGGTAGTAGGTCGTAATCATTTATGGTTGGTGTTTCTTTATCATGTCAGTTGCGAAATGATTTTGAGGTGTGATGTTATCGCTGAAACTTGAGTTTTGCAGCTTTATTGCCTATGGATTCAATAAATGTAGATAACTCACTCTTAAAATTCATTTCTCTGTGTTGTTGTTGGAGGTAGATAGTATATTAGTTATTATGAGATAGTGCCCTGTAGCTCTAAATTTCGGGTCAGAATCAACAGATTATTGCACTTGTCTTATCATTCTGCGACATGAAACCCACTGGAAAGGAAATCCAGAGTAGAAGATGTTCTTTCCCGGCCTCAAATTAGAACTGAATGTTGATGTGCATACAGCAATCCATAATTTAGTACTGAATGTTGATTTTTCTTAACTTAGAAATTAGTTCTACGGTTATGACACTTGATGAATTGGTTCCAAGGTTTCTTTCAGTTGATGAATTGTATGTTGAATTGGTCACATCAAAGGTTTCATTCAGTTTCGTGAGTTCTATTTTTGTTTTATTTTTTGTCTGTGCAACATAAATGAGTGTGTTCTTTCACAAGTTGCTTCAGTGCTCTTTTTTTTCACCTTTTTGTTCTAGCAAGCTGATGTTAAGGGGATTACACAAGTTGCTTCAGTGTTTCTTTACCATTTCAGTTGCGGACGATTTTGAGTGTGATGTTATCAATAGACCTTAAGTTTTGCTGCTTTATCGCCTACGGACTTTGATAAATGTTGAATACCTTAATCTTTGCTCTTAGAGAATTCATTTTTATGTGTTGTTGTTGCTGGAATTAGCTAGTATAAATGATAGTCCCCCATGGATCCTAATTTTGGAACAGATTAATGCACTTGTTCTTATCATTCTGACATGAAATTTACTGGAAAGGAAAACCAGAGCAAAAGATGTTCTGTTTTGGGTTCGAATTGGTGGTGGTGCATCACCATCAATCAATATAGGAAGAATTTTTCACTAAGAACTGAATGTTGTTTTGTATACGACAATCCATATCTTCAGGATTAGATTGTAAGGTTATGACACTAGATTATTCAGAGGGTGAGGTCTCATCTGAAAATTTTGATATTGTTGTCTGGAGTTTGGAACTGTATGTGGATGAACTATGTTCTTTTCCAAGTTGCAGGAGTTCCGTGTCTTTATCATTTTGTTCTTGCGAAACTTACATAAATTGTATGGATGGAAATTATCAGCAGTTCTGTTCACCTTTTTGTCACTGCACTGCACGATTCCTTTCATCTTCAAATATGTTAAGGTTACATCCATCTGTAACGTATATATGAACTCTGGTTGTCGATAGGATTACATACCCTATTGTCCAGGAGATAATGCAGTAGGAAACTGCAACAAAAATCCGTGACATCTTAACATCTCATATCAATGCGAAGTGTTTGTACTGATGGAAACGATATGTAAGGTGAAACATTGATATATAAAGCAAGAAAATATAATGACTGGCATTTGGCAACAACACATGACTAAAAGCCTATCACCGTTCAGGCAGACTTGAAAGCGTAGGTGCAAAAACTTCGCAACCAAAAAACTGTACTTAGCACAAACATGGGCAGCCCGCATTGGTCATCTAACTGACGCGTAACCTGCTATATAAAATGACGGCCCGTAAAGCTAAAACACGGGCCTCTTGTAGCCCATCCAAACACTTGCACCACATTAGACCCATTTACAGAGCAAGAAGTTGTTTACATCTCTAGTGGTGGCTAGGTCTGCAGTCTGCTTAAGAACTGGCCAACTTTTCCAATATTTGGACTTAACGTATCCAAAAAAGCACCACCGATCATTCATTTAATGTATGCAGATGATTTACTGATTACATACAAAGCTTCAGACCAGAGTAACCAACTCCTTAAAACCCTGCTCCACTCCTATAGCACTTCCGCAGGACAAGTAATCAATACTACCAAATCAGTAATCATCCATCACCCAAACCTAGACCCAACCAAGATAAACAATCTTGAAGAATTCTTCAATATCCATTTACATCAAAACCACCAACCTATCTAGGAGTCCAGTTCAAACATGGAAGGACATCCATTCAAACCTTCGCTCCCCTCCTACAGAGATTAGCCCGAAAAGCTAAAGGATAGATGACAAAATGCCTAACTCCATCGGAAGACTCACTCTAATAAAAACCTCAATAATCCCAACCTCAAATCACATCATGCAAACACAAAAACCTACCCACCAATATTCACAAACAAATAGATCGTATCACCGGAATTTTTCCTGGACACGACTCAACAACTAAAAACTTCACCCTATAGGTCGGGATAAAGTAACAAAACCATTATCATAAGGAGGATTAGGAATAAGGAAGAGCAGTGATCATAATAAAGCACTTCTCATGAAAAGAATCTGTAATCTACATGAGCAACCTAACTCTATCTGCGGAAGTCTGTTCAGTGCAAAATATCTTGATCAACAACCAATTCTACAAGGCATTGATTTTATACCCTCCTCCTCCAGTCCTCAATGGAGACAACTGGCATCAATTGTCCCTACCATGCAACATCTAATATTTCTTCGTATTGGAAATGGATTATCGACCCCAATAGAAGCCAATTGAATTCCACACTCAACAAATCTAGACCCAACATAATGTTACCCAATCCGAATGATAGCGGATGTCATCATTAATATCCCATTCACGGAATCATGAAAAATTAAACACCCTTCTCAATCCTATAATCCAAAAAATCATAAACATCCACCTCCCACAAAATAGTCCCCAGGATAAATTATCTGGCCACACTCAAAATCTGGAAACTATTACCTCTTCAGGATACAAATGTCTAACCCAAGGTCAACCAAATCACACCCCTCTACCACCTACCAAATTTCTATGGACTTTACCGTGTCCACCAAAAATTCGGCTTTTCTTGTGGAAATCCATCAATTAAGGATTACCAACCTTCTCTCTCTTACATCACATCCATTTGACCAACTCGGACATATGCCCAAGATGCAACACAGATCCAGAATTGGCAAGTCACCTTCTAATTCATTGTCCAATGGTAATTGATTCATGGAACACCTTATTCATTCAACTTACAGATTCACCTAACTCCAATACCACCCAACTTTCATCTTAACACCCCAAACAACCATTTCCCAAATCCTCCAAACAACCTGCATCGGATATGTAATCTCCTCTTTTGTTTCCTTTTTTGGACCTTATGGTCATTAGGAATGATCTAATATACCAACAAAAGCAAACAAACTCAGAAGAAATCCTAGCATGAGCACAAAAAATGCAACAAGAATACTACGAGGCTCTACACTCTTCACCACCAATCATTCCAGGAGATACACCGATATTTAACCATCCAATAAGAGATAAAAGGATATCAACAATATCGGTAAAATGGTCCATTCCAAACATCAACTGGATCAAGATTAACACCGATGGAGCAGCCAGAGGTCATCCAGGATTTGCAGGGGCAGGGTTCATCTACAGATATTCAGATGCACGAACTTTATTGGCTCTAGCTCAACCACTAGGAATTACAACTGCTTTAACCGTGAAAACTTGGGCTATGCTTTTAGCTTCAAGAACAACAACAAAAAGACAATGTCCAAGAGTTCTCTTTGAAACTGACTCAGAAAACTTGTTGCGCTTCATCACTTCCTCTACACCTCCACCTTGGCACTTAGCAGGAATGATTGAGAAAATAAAAATTAGATTTCAACGGTTCCAGGTGGCTATTCAAAGACAACTACGGAGAAGGAAATCAAGCAGCTGACGGATTGGTCAATCATGCGACAGATGGAAGTCAAACAGGAAGCTCGTCAACCAAAACCTGAGACCAGGCAATCCCATCTTTTATTAGGCAAATTTTATTTCATGACACATACCCACGACAAATTATAAACTAATTTCTTTTAATAAAATACATGCTTCAAAAAAAAAAAAAATCTACTACCGTTAAAATAATAATGAGAAACCGAGAATCTAGGGCATCTAGATAGACATTGACTACACAGGACGATACTATTTGTTGACTGTCAGCGACCTTTTGACTCGGTTTTGTGTGATTTATTTGCCCATAAATTTTGTGTCTCCTCAAAATTCTACTGCCGCCGCTTCTACTGCCGCTAGAAGCCTAGAACTCGACTCTGAGATCAGGTATATCTTGCTTATCCCAACTTTCTCAAAGATTTCTTTCTTCTGTTATTCATCAACAAATTTCTGGATTTTAGAAATGTTGAAATTTTCATCTTAAACCCTAGCTAGTTTCAAATTATTGTCTAGAGTGAAATTTCATATTTTCTGTAATTGGGAATAGTGATTTGATTAATTTGAGTTTTTTTTTTTTGTTGAAAAATGGAATTGGGGATTTGTTTTCAGGGGATTCTCAAGGTATTGAAATTGGATGATTTGGGTTTTTGTCAGAAAACTATAATTGGGATTTTGATAGGAATCTTGATATTGATGCTACTGATAGTTAAGATGTTGATGATTATAAAGCATTTACTATCTAATTGGTGATTAACTAAGAGTAGATCTGTTAATTCTTCATTTTTTGGAAAGCTTCAGAGGTATTCTTCAAATTCACTTTGAATTATCTTCTTTTAGTTGTTAACTTTTGTTTTATGTAATTTGTGCTTGATTTTGTCTCAATTAGTATTAGCTATCTGGTTTGTTAGGCGCAAAGACTATAAACTAGATTCTGTCTGCAATTTGTCATTCAGGAACTGAAATCTCATGTATAATAATATAGTTTCTTGATGTTTTAATTGATTTGTGCTTGATGTCGTCTATTAGCTAGCTAGATTGTTTGTTAAAGCATCATTTTGTTTTTGTGTACAGACAAACTGAAAATCTCATGGATTTAAACAACATTGGTGAGGCACAGGATAGGATTAGCGATTTACCTGACTCAGTTCTTCATTATATCCTGTCTTTCCTTGAAATCAAGGATGTTGCTAGAACTTCTCTACTATCTAAAAGATGGACTCCCATATGGACATCTATCCCCACTCTCGTTTTTCCGGACTGGTATAAACATTCCGAAATCGGTAAGTTCATGGATTTTGTGGATAGAACATTGCTTCTTCATGATGCATCGTCAAATATTCAGAAGATCCATATTTACATGAATAAGCACTTCAATGCGTCTAGGGTTCATTCATGGATCTCCAATATAACAAAGCGTAATGTGAAAAATCTCAGCTTCAGTTTAGATCAAAAGGAACCTTTTTTCAAGAGCTATCTTCCTAAGAGTTCATTGGTGATATTGGAGATATCTGTATCTCCTTTTATACCTATCCATCTTCCTAAGAGTTTCTCTTCACCAAAACTCAAGAGCCTTACACTTGGTGGATTCCAATTTATTGATGATTACTGGAGTGAACAGCACATTTGTAGTTGCCCTGTCCTTGAAAATTTGATTTTGGATTACTGCACTTGGTTTGGTGTTAGAAATTTTTGCATCTCAGCTCCTGCACTGAAACACTTGGTAATTACTCACGACGACATAGTGGATGATGATGGTTTACAAGACCGTGCTCTCAGAATTAATGCACCAAATCTAGTGTCACTTGTCTATCGTGGTTCTGTGGCAAGGGATTACGTTCTTTCCAGCTTTCAAACACTAAAATCTGCAGAAGTTGGGTTTCGTGTTGAGTATGATGTACCAATTGAGCAAGAGATAGGTGCAGCTGTAAGTATATTTTTTCAAGCGCTTGCATACGTACAAAGTCTAACAATATATGCCCACACCCTAGAGGTATTCTTCTTTCTTTTGCTCTCTTTATGCTTTTATGTATTATATGATTCCTCAACACTCTTATGCTTTCTGTGATTTCCTTGTGATGAACAGGCAATGTCTGTTGCAGACGACTTTGTAAACATCTTACCTACATTTCATAATTTGGAGGAGTTGTTCCTAGAAGTACTGGAAGACACTGCTTGGACCTTTATATGTCATGTTTAACAGTTCCTCATATTCAACTAATTCATTTTAGCTTGTCTTCCGATGGGAATGATACCGAAGAAAACATCATCTCCCGTAGTAGAGAACTTATCAAGAATTCCACCAACAAGATCATTTTGCAATTGTGTTTCCACATAACATAAAATCCTACTTTTTTGAAGTAGCATTTGACTAGCAGATTCAGTCTAAATCCTGATATCTTTACAATTTATTGTCAAATCCGATTCACATTCGAGTAGTCTTGATTTCTACATTTACAAGTTCTTTTTTTTACAGATCATGTCCCACAATGTTAGCCTGTGATTGGTCTTATGGAGGTTCTCAACCTCTTGTCAGCTCTAAAAACCGTGGCCTAAAGCCTCTCTTCTCACTCATGTTCTCTATCGAGTGGGAACTGGATGAAATTTTAAATGGACAATGGTTGTCGTTATAAAAAAAAATTAAAAACAGGTAAGGTGTCTTTAGAGTCACTTCGTAAAGTCCATTTTGTTTAAAAATATATACTCCTCCGTTCTTAAATAATAAAAAATTTGGTTTATAAATAAATGTTACAAAAAATAAAAAATTTTCTAATCGGGAAAGTCAAATGTTACTTTATTTTTCCTCGACCATTTTTCTTTAACTTCTTTTGATGACAAGTGTCATGGGACCATTTCCTTTACTTTTTTGGCACAAGTGTCATAGGACCATTTCACTTCACTTCTTTCATCGACAAGATCATGAGGACCACTTTCAATGATTGGCTCTCTTAATTTCCTTAATTTTCTCAAAAAACAAAACCAGCCTATTAAAAAAGAACGGAGGGAGTAAATTATTAGATAAACGGTACCTTGTTGGGTTAAAATTGTGTAAGTGGGGCCATAAAGTTGAAAACGGACCAAAAATTCGGACTGTCAAAAATGCGCGCATTAATCGGCAAAGTAAAAAATGAATTCGGTCAACTATGCGGTTAAAATGCGCGATGCGGGAGAAATTTGAGAATCCGCTAATTCGCGTCTAATGCGTTTCACATTACTTCATGCGGCACATAAAATTCAGCTTATATTAAGTGGCTTAAAATATGTTTTATAGCTGTATTTGACGTTTTTAAGGGTTATATATAAAATATATGTTCATTTACCAACCTCAAGCAACTGGCTCAGTGATTGATGGTTCCTCACAAGGAATAATAGCTGTCAATTTTCAACCCTGCTTGCGGGTTGGACCTAGCTTGGCCTGTTTCAACCCGTCTCGGCTTGTCCCGATGACTAAACAAGCCGGGCTAGGGTTAGCATATCTAGCCCTAGTAGAAAACAAGCCAAGCTAGGGTCAACCCGTGAGTATATGCTCATATAGTCGCTCATATAGTCATATGTCTGATTTTTTGGTTGATGTGAGACACAAAAAAAATTCCCGTAATATCATTTTATATTTTTTCAATAATCTGAAATTTATATCGTATTTACAATTGAATGAGGACCAATAACTTGAAATTTACATTCAATAGAACCAAAAAAGCCTACACCTAAGAAATAAAAAACACATTTTACGTTTATTATATACATATTAACGAATAACAATTAGTAATTAAATCCTTTGTATTATTTTAAATCATCAATCCCTTCACATTCCATATCAATAAAATAGAGATATCAAATCCAAAATAAATTTATTCATTAGCACCAAAAAAATAAAATTATTTTTAAATAGAAATACTTGAATTTTGTGTGGCTTAGTAAAACAAGCCAACCCGTGAACCCGCCAAGCCAACCCGTCTAGGGCTAGGGTTGAGATTTTGGGCTTGTCTTTTGAATAGTACTAGGGTTAGGGTTGACCCTAGCTTGGCCCGTTGACAGCTCTTTTAATTTTTCAGAGGATCTAGAGGTCAGAGGATCTAGAGGTCAGAGGATCACCCTCAGCTCTTTTAATTTTTTATTAGAAGGATTAATTTGGCCTGCGAATTAAACTGCCACACAACTAAAAATTCGTAAAAAGCGCGCAAGATTCGCTGAGGGAATAAAAAACGGGAAAAATATCGTTTGGTCCTTTTTTTAGGTGGGCCCATGTCTGTTTAGTCCTTTGGTCAAATGCCTTTATTGTTTGGTCCATAATTATTTAAAAATATTTAAATAGACAAAAATACCCTTCCGTGTTAATTTTTTTTTTTATTTTGTAGGAGTTCTTCTGTGCTAAAAAAACAGACTTCATTCCCAGGAATGAAGTCCATACAAAAAGCTAAAAAAACAGACTTCATTCCCAGGAATGAAGTCCATTCAAAAGCTAAAAAAGCAGAGACTTCATTCCCAGGAATGAAGTCCATACAAAAAGCTAAAAAACAGACTTCATTCCCAGGAATGAAGTCCATACAAAAAGGCTAAAAAAACATACTTCATTCCCAGGAATGAAGTCCATACAAAAAGCTAAAAAAACATACTTCATTCCCAGGAATGAAGTCCATACAAAAAGCTAAAAAAACAGACTTCATTCCCAGGAATGAAGTCCATATAAAACATCAGCAGCAACAACAAACAATCATCTTCAACAACAACACATCATCATCTTGATATAGCAACCAAAAACAAACGGTATGATAACCAAGAATTACAAAACCGATAAGAAGTATGATAACTAAAGATAGTGTATGGTGATGCCCGGTGTGATTTAGGTAATCGAGAATCTACGAGGATTTAGTTAGTTAGTATGCAACAATGGCACACTTCAGTATAGGTAGTAGATGATTGCTCACTATTGCACTCCCACAAACAGGCATCTCAAGCAGGTAGATCTGATAACAATGAGTACCACACTCCATAACACAGTTGTCGAAAGTCTCGTTTGTTCCAAGATTTTTTCCAGTGCATTTTTAAGCATTTAGTACTTCTTTTCGTCCTCTGCAAAATCAACCAAACCAAGCCCAAAAATCAAAATCAAATCATAAAAGAAGCTATAAAATTTTCCAAAAAAAAGAAGTAGTGTAGTAACCAACAAAGTACTTACCCTGAGATGTTAGCAATCAAGTCATCATCGTCTTCAACAACATCATCAACATCATCTTCAACAACAACACATCATCATCTTCAACAAAACAACAGCAGAGAAAAAGAAATTCGAGAGGAAAAAAAAACTAGATCTGAAAAAGAAGAGAGAAAAACTGAATATGAAAAATGAGATATTTTGTTATTAATTTTTGTATATATGTGGTCACCCTAGGACCAAACAATTATTTTCTAGGACCAAACAATAATATACGGGTATTTCTGCCACTACAAGATGACATTTACATCATCCATGACATCACCCTAGGACCAAACCATAATTTCTAGGACCAAACTATAATATATTTTCCCAAAAAGGACCAAACAGACACATGACTGGGTCAATAGGACTAGACTCATCATAATATATTATTTCTAGGACCATTTGGAAGTATCTCTCGGTCTTCAATCGATGATGGTCAGGATCTAAGCTCTTGGATATCCTTGTTCTCAATCGGGAAAAAACGGGCAAGACGTGTGTATGGATGTTACGGGTGTTTCTTCATTCACTTTGGTGGTGGTGTCCGTTCTTTTGCTCTGGTAAAGCTATCCTTAGTGCTGTTTCACGTAAACGCACGAAATACTTGGACAAGTGTGTTGCACAAGGTTATGGTTTGGGTGTCTTGGCCTTTTCTACCTTAGGGGAACTTGGTGAGGATACTCTGGTCTTCTTTAAGCGTTTAAGGAACTGCTTAGTTTGTAATGATGCTAGTAGTGGATTAGGTAGTTTTATTTTCCATCGTTTAGGTGTTGCTATTCAAAGAGGAGTTGGGGCTCAGCTTGTTGCTAGGCTGCCAACCAAAAGCTCTGTGTAATCTCTATTTTAATATTTATTTTTTATAATACAATTTTTGGTATTTCCTACATAAAAAACGTCTTTTCAGATTGGGATCACATTTAGACGGTGAATTATTGCGGGCAGAACTAATTCGCGAATAGTTCGACAAAAATTCGTCTAGAAGGGCCCTGTGCGAAATTTTTCGTAGGGTCTTTTACAATGTCGAATATTTTGTAACAATAAAAAATAAAAAAAAATCAATAATTTCTATTTAATTTGTAAGATTATCGACGATACCAAATAAAAATTTACGACTAAATAATGGTGTTAATGCGTATTTTCTATACTCCCTCTGTCCTTTTTTATCTGTCCTAATTTCTACTTTGGTTTGTCCCTTTTTATCTGTCCGCTCTGTTTATAGACATACTTTTCCCTTAAACTATCAAATATACCCTTTATTTTTAATAATCATAAAATGCATTTTTAATGACAAAATCTTAATAATATCACCATATATAATGAAAAAAAACTTACTCAATATCTTGTATTAATTATCAGTCCTTTTTTAAATAAAAACAATATAAATTTGCTTTTAAATTGTGGATTCCATAATAAAAGCAGTATAAATTTGCTTTTATTTTCTTAAAATATTTTCTAAAATAATAATACTATCAAATTTAAGCTAATACTTTAGTTTTGGTAATAATATAACATTAAATAGGTTAGTCAAGGGCTAGTCATGATATTTTATAGGATTTCCTTAATATCTGGACAAAGTCAAAGCGGACTCTTAATTTAGGACGGAGGGAGTAGATAACATGAGAGTATTAAATAAGAACTTTTTTTCTTGATGTCAATAAGAATACGCAAGGATAACACAATTTATATAGATAAAATGAGAGTATTAAATAAGAACTTTTTTTTTTCCGGATGTCAATAAGAATACGCAAGGATAACACAAAAGATAGGAAGCTTATTCTTGGGAGGTAATGGTATTGTAGGTGTAAATAATCCACAGGGACAGGTGGAGCCATCCTGGTCGAGGGCGCACCGAGAAAAGCAAAGTGCTAAAAGCACTGAATCACCCCACCAGATCTGGGCACGAGAAAAGAGGAATGGAGGCAGATCGAGAGGTCGACACAAAGGGGAGAAAAGTTACGATGTGATGCTCTTCGGGTTCGAGGGCAATTAATGCACTGACAAAGTTGGTGAAGAGATAAGGAAAACTCGGTCAAAGTAGGACTCGGCCAGGAATCTAAAGGGCGATGTCGATCACCTCCACCTAACGAGCGATATCGGGCGATGTTACCCCTCGGCCAGATGCCTCGACTCGAGCAAAGGGAAGATCGGATGAAGCATCGGTTAGACACCCTTAGAAGAACATCAAGGAAGGCTGTATTAGGCCCAACACTGTAATATCGATGTATCACCATTTGTAAATATAAATAGAAATCATGTAGAGAGCTAGAGAGGTAAGTGAGAAGTGAGGGAAGAGAGCACACCAAGAGTATTGAGAGAAAACACACAACTTATAGCTGTGAAACAAGTAATAAGATCATCCTTTCATCCCGTGGACGTAGGGACGGACGGGCGAGCCGAGGCGTAAGAGTAACTTCAAAGGCGATGGCAAGCACCTCAGAACGAGTAGGGTCCTCAGGAATCGGGCTATAGCAGGATCTAGTGCACAGGAAGGACTGACGGACTCTCGGCAAGAGGACACTCGACAAAACCATAAGACGAGACCCGTGAACCAGCCGCAGGCATGACCACAGTTGATGAGGAAGTCGATCTAGGTCAAGATGACGATCCTTCACCAAGGATCCTGAGGATCAACCCGAGCCTGATGAGGCACGGGGATATGGAAGACGGAAGGCGCATCAGACACCGAGGAAGACGAGGAGGTGCAAATGATGCGGGAAGAGCGGAGCGAGGAGGACAACCGACAGAGTACCGGCACGTAATAGAACGAGAGGGCGAAATGATTGGGCGAGTACACATAGCAAGGGGCAACCACAAAGAGACATCCCCCGGCCGGCGGCCATTCATCCAGTAGCTCAGGTTGATCCCCCCGTTATTCCCTCGACAAGGCCTCTTCACTGCACCCCCTCATGTAACGAAACCAAGTAAATGGCCACTCCAGCCATGAAAGTACCGACCCAATGTTACTCGCCATACTGGCAAGCCAAAGAAGGCAGGAAGACCTCATGAGAGAGCTGCAAAGGAGAAACCTAGCATTAGAACATGAAAACTATCAACTTCGTAATAGGAGAACGAGTTTGAGAAGGTCGTCAAGCCTAGGTGCTTCTAGCAATCACACTCCATCGAGAAACACTCCACCCCTATCCCTGATCCAGGAACGTGTACCCGATCCTAACCAACCAAGAGTAAGGTATGGGCCAGCCGAGGATTCTTCAACCGAGGAAGAAGCAACCAGTGAGGGTACGGATGCGACAACCAAACAGAAGATCGAACAACTCGAGCAGATGGTCAAGAAACTAACAGGGAACAACGAGGATGACAAGCTAGCAGAAGTAATCAGTGAAGCTCAGAAGACGCCGTTTACTAAGGAACTGGATCAGACTCCATTCCCGCCCAAGTGCACGTTGCCAATCTTCCCTTCTAGGTTTGACGGCACGGGTGATGCGGGAGAGCACATCAAAATGTACGGAATGTCTTTGCTGCAGTGGAAGAATTATGATGTGGTCATGTGCAAATTCTTCCCAGCAAGTTTGGAGGGCGAGGCAAAGAGTTGGTTCTACACCCTACCCGATGAATCCATAGGAAGCTATGCAACCCTGGTGGAAACTTTCCTCGAGACTTACATGCATAACAACATAGCTCGGCCCAGAGTCAATAAGCTATTCACACTTGCACGGAGGTTTAGGGAGCCGCTGCGCTCTCTAACGGACAGATGGAGGAAGTTGTGTACGGACATTGGAAAGGTGCCGGTCGATCAACAGATATTCAGTTTCGAGAATTCATTAGGGAAATCAGATCCCATCTGGGTAGCAATGTACACTTAGAATCCTAAAACGTTAAGAGAGATCCGGAAGATGCAAGAACACTACATCGCCTTAGAGGAGATTCAAGAAGGGGCACGAGATGGAGGAGTACAGGAGACAAGCGCCACAGTAGAGGCGACCCCACAAGAAACCCAAAAACGATCTGAGAAAAGGCTGAGCATACGACATCAAGGGGAGAACAAAAAGGTCTGGGTTGAGAAAGGAAAAAAGCCTCGTCATGAATCGAGACCCTACACTCCATTAAACGCACTATTAGAAGAAATCTTCAAAGAAGTAGAGAAAAGGAACGATATCCGGTATCCCAAGACTCGGGGAATTCAGTTTGACGAAACAAGGAACCACCCATAGTTTTGTCATTACCACCAATTCCGAGGCCATTCAACTAATGATTGTCGGGAGGTGAAGGACATCGTCCAACATCTAATCTGAGATGGGTATTTACGACATTTCGTCAAGACATCGCCGACAACCGCTCAACCCGACGTCCCAATGCACCAAATAAGAATTAATCGCAGCACCCAGTTCGCTTGCAAGACCATATCGCACTCGGCAACTCAAAGGTTCGATTTGGGAACCAGTATCACCTCGAGGATCCATAAAAGGGACCGATCGGGCAAGGAAATCCTCAGTGTGGCCAAAACCCTGCCCATGGAACCATGGATGATGCAGCCGATCACCTTCTCGGCGAAAGATGTCCCATTGAATGGTCAAGCACATGGGGACCCCTTAGTAATAACTCTACTGATTGAGGAATGGGGCGTCCGAAGGATATTGATGGACAACGGCAGCTCAGTCGAAATTCTATTCTATGACACATTCAAAAGGATGGAGTTGTCCGACGACATCCTGATCCCGTCGACTTATCGAATCTACGGCTTCAACGGTACGGTGACAGTACCAAAAGGAGAAGTCACCCTCATAGTATCGGACGGGGAGGGATTCCTTGACACACTCACCACCTTTTGTGTGGTTGATGTTATATCACCATACGAAGCGACTGTGGGTCGGCTCTGGCTTGCGGGAATTAAGGGAGTCGCCTCGGCTTATCATCAAAGATTGCGGTTCCCATCTTACCGAGGAGTAGTAGAGGTGCTAGGCGACCCCCAGGTGGCGAGGCAGTGCATGCAGATAGACGTCCAGTAGAATGAAGAGAGGCGGTCGAGGAAACGAAAAGAAAAGAACAAATCTAAGGAAATAAAGGCGGGAGAGGAGCTGGAAAGGGTAATGACACAACCCATTGACCGGTTGTCAGCCGACACAAATATAATTACACTTTCTTACTAATCAAAATATATAATGAAGCAAGGGCAAGAAAGGATCGATCCCACAGAGAGGTCTAGGTTGTCAAATTGTTTCGGTTCCTATAAATAACACCCCGGTAGTTTTGTGATTTTTATAAACTAAAATAAAAGCAAATAAAGAAAAATAAACAAGTAATCAAGGATGAGAAGTATTGGTCATGGATTTCGTTTTCAATCACAAACATGTTTTCAACACAATAACTAGAATTGATATTTTAATCTCAACTTTTATCAAAGACCCTAGAATACCTTGATCGCAAGTATATCCATAAAATATCCTCATGTCATCAACAAACACATTAAAAGATGCGAATATGAATTCTATCTAAAGGAACAACCTAACGTGTAAAAGCACTAATCAAGTTTAATTCCCTATGTGCATTAGGTTCTATGAAATCAGGCCAATCAAAGCAATCGAACGTGGAAACCGCACTAATCCGATTTAACAAAGGTTATGGTTCACATATGACTATTAGGATGTATCACTACAAGCAATAATCACAATTATGCTACTTGTAATCAGGAATCTATCACTTTTGCGTATAATAAATCCTAATCTAGCAAGAGAGATGAAGACAAACTCAATCGATTCGCGACTCGACTAAATAGCATTCAAATCATGTAACAATATTGATTGTGAATCATAAACGATAATATGGATACAAAACTAATTTATTGAATTAAAACCCATATTTGGAAATCAAACTTATTCCATAACCAATAATAAAACTCTAGCTCATATTCATGGAGTTCATAACAAGAAGAAAGAGAAAAGACTTCATGGTGTAAACCCTAGAACAAAGTAGAGGCAAAAAGAATAATCCCCCCCCAAAATCCCCTAAGCTTCCTTATATATAGAGTTTTATAACCTCCTCTTGAAGAAACTAGGAAACCTAGAAAAAATAGGAAAAAACATCTCCTTAGGAATTGTGTCCCGTGCATCGAACCCCGGACGAAGTAAGTCACCAAAATCACGGCCAAGCCTGAAGTCGTGAGAATGCTAACCAAAGTCCATCCCATTCAAACTCCTTCAGCTGACGGTCTTGGCTTGAATATGGGCTCATGTCAAATACAAATTTGGTATTCAATACATGGTACCGACCGATCGTTCCACCTCTCGACCTCACATCATTAACATCATCGACTAATCTCATTCTCGCCATCGTCCAACAACCACAAATTTTACTCCGAGTCACAACCAACGATGGTTGTTATGGCGGCTCACCGTGACTCATTTTCTCCATCTGAGCACTTCCATGAATCATTCCTATGCCATTCTCTTCACCGATGCCATCATCACTTTCTGTTTTGAGTTATCAGCATCACCACAGACCTCAAACCCGATCACCAGCAAACCCCATCGATATCCCTGAATCTTCTCGAGCTCAACCTCTCGCCATTGCTTCCGTCATACTTCCCTGAACTGCAACCAACAAACTTGAGCAAAACCATGAATGGCCATCGTCTTCAGCTCCGATCTTCTATATTCGAGTTCATCACCATCAGCGTCTTTCCTTATTCCGCCATTCCTCCAATCTGCATACACCGCAATCAAGATCACAGCTCTCCGTACCATAGTTCATCTCCATGTTCATTACTACCAGCACAGTGCCGATCATCATCCCATGTCACAGCAACCAACTTCCCTGTCCTTCAAACTCTATTTCCTATCCAGCGTCACCGATATTTCTCTGGCTATCACTGCCAGCAGCCATTGATCATCTCCGTTACCATCACTGATACCGATAAACCATCACCATAGGGACTTCCCTATCGAGCTCCATCAATATCCATCTCGAACAACCATTCCATCGCATTCGTTGCCAATGGCAGAGAACATCATCACCAGCCACAGCACTACCATGATCGTTTCCGGCATTCACTGCCAACGCCGTTGCTCTCTGCCTTGTCGCTCGACCTATCTTGTCACCATAACCATTAAAAACCCAACCACAGACCACCGTCGAATCACAGTTGCACCCATCACCACTTACTCTCCATTCTTCCACAAGAACATTATCACCTCAAAAAACCATCCATCCCACCAGACTTTACCATCAACAATGGAAGCTCATCTTCTCATTGCCATCGTCTCTGTTAAGCTTCATCACCTGCCATCTCATCAACAACAGCAAATACTCGAGCTAAGCCCATATATACTTCTCTAACAATGGCAACAACGACTCCATCTATTTCGGCACTCACTGCCATTATCCGCTGCCATCACTCGAGCTGAGCTGACCTTCTTCCATTCTGTATCATCTCCCATGGCAGAGACGATACAACCTCCATCTTCCCTATAAACCCAGAAGAGTAACCCTGCCTGATTAATCTCCCTAGCTAGCACAACCATGGACTGGTCGTGAACTCAAAAGTTACAGGGTTGATAATTCCCTGAACTCGCCGGCAAATATTGAAGACGATGGTGGTGAGATGATAATTGGCGCCTGTAGCATGATTTGAATTAGGCTTCCCCCAAGTAAAATTCCTGACTCCCCTTAACAGTTCCTTTGAAAAGGGCAGTTCCTTAACAAACTGGATGCCCCTTAACAAACGAGGGGATGTCAATAGTAATGGACCTACAAAATGACCATTGTGCCCTTTTGGTCTTCCAAGTCCTTTTGCACGTAACTTCCTTCATACGAACTCAGAATGACTCCGTTCTTTCGCCACTGACTTCGTCTTCCCGTCCTCTACAAAATGATGACTAGAAATCCTCCATTTGAACGAGTTCCACTGGGTCTTTGGCCCTTCTTCACTTATGACATCACTTTTGTAGCCATTTCCACTTCTTTTTGCTCCAAATGACTCCAAAACACCTGATAACTCAAAACCAATATAAGATACATAATTTACAAGAAAACTCGCAAAGAAAGCATAAATACTAGATATAAAATTAGGTGTTTTACGACACCTATCAGATTCCCCCACACTTAGACTTTGCTAGTCCTCGAGCAAATCAAACAAAACAATTCTAAAACATACATACAACTCCGTGTCGTCGAGGCTACGGTCACTTTTAGCATAAATAACAAGCCTTTAAACCACTAGGTGTCCCTAGTGGATGAGTTATAGTCTCGTGAGGGTTTACTAGAGATATACCCACAAAACCTACTTTTCCAACTTAATAGTTCTCCGAAATAATAGCATCCAACGCGCTAAGAAGACATAGAGATTCTGCACACTAGTCATAAGAAGTTAGACACATGAATGTACACAATCTCATTCTTAAAAGTTGAGAGAGAAATAACCATCCCTTCTCGACAAAAATTCGGGTTCGGAGTGATCAAAAGTCTCGACTCTGCCTCACAAGGAAGGGTTTTATGAATTTGCACTCAATAATAAACAGCTTTTTATGGGTCACATGTGTCCAGTAGGAATGAAGAGAGAATCTGCGACACGTTGAATGGTAGGAAGGTAGAAACCCTCCGAAATATTTTGAAAACCCACATCTTTTATAATTTTTGAAAACCCATTTTTCTGACGATCTCTTCGAAAGGAAATCAACCACTTAACGAAGGTGGGAATATGCTTACTTACCTCGTTATCCGTCTTGGCGTGCAGCTAGCACCACTCTCACAAAGATCCATAGAAACGTCTTCGGTCTTCTATCGGTGCCTTCATCTTCGTCTTCTGGTCTTCAATCGGTGTCTTCATCTTCGTCTTCGGTCTTCAACTCTTGATGATAACTCTTGAACTTCGTAGAATCTCGACAATATGATTCTTTCCCTTAAATTCCTTGTCGCTTGAAACTTCATTATAGATATTCCTTTTTCCATTGGCTTTATTGAAAGAATACAAAACTAAAAACGAACTATACAAACCCAAAATATAATACAACAAATTTTTCTTGTCTCTTTTTTTTTTCTTTTTTTTTTCTTTCTTTTTTTTCAATTTTTTTTTTCTATATATATTTTTTTTATTTTTTATGAGCCAAGAAAAATAAATACAAAATAAAAACAAAACAAAATAATAAAAACTATTAACGAACCTAAAAATTTTCTCTCTTTTTTTTTTTTTTTTTTTTTTTGAGAGAGAAAAATAAACACAAACTAAAAATAAAAATGCAAGTACAAAGGCCATGGTGTAAGTACTTTACCGCTTGATTCTTCACAACTTGTATGTCTTGATATCATAAACTTTTCGAACTCTCATCTTTATAATCTTCGCTCTTGTACATATAGTCTGAAATCTGTTCAATTCTGTACTGTTGCTTGTAAACCTTGAACGTCTTCAACTTTCCTTCAAATTTGTGATGCTCCTCTTGTTGATGATGATGGTGTTTCTATGGACCTGTTGGTGTAGAGAGATAAGGTGGATGGTGCTAACTGCGAACAAGATTACAAGTGGTATGTAAGTTAGCAATTCGATATCACCAACATGGTTGATAAAAATAGCACTCAAGAGATCAAAATAGTGCTTCTATGGTGGGAGGTTGGACAACTCACCATTCTGCCCGGAATTAACGTTCGGTGACACACACTCTAAAAGCACAAATTTAGACAGGTACAAAGAATTGAAGGTCGGTGCCTCACATTATGTAACATGGGTAGTCTCCACTATAGGGGATCACTACTCTAATACCGAATTCATCTGCGCACCTTATTTGCCACCGGCATGGTTAAATCCAACTTTAAATCTCATACAAGTAAGAAACCCGATCATGTTCTCTCGTCATCTCTAAGTTCGGTCACTCTTATGAGATTCTCGATGTAATCTTAGCAACATGTATACTATGTAACTCTAAACTAACTACAAGTTGGAGTTTTATTCAAATATATACAAAAAAATTTGAAAATTTTGACTCAAAAAGGCTAAAAACTCTATATGCAAAAGACTCCCCCACACTTAAACTTCACATTGTCCTCAATGTGTAAACCGAAAATTTCTAATTCTGACGTAACAGCAGATAAAACGCAAAAACTGTACAAATTGGTAAGGAATTTGGAAAAACTCCATTTCACAAAAGTTGTTCATCTACGTGTTTTCTACAAAGTGTCAATAGGGCACAGTGTTTCGATAAACGGTCTGACAATTATGGTCTCTGGACTGAACTACGTGCAGTCTGAATTTTTCTGACGAAAAGGTATTCGTCATAATTCTCTTCTAAGATAGATTCCGGACGCAATGAAATTAAACATGGGATGCAAATATGATATGAAAACAATAAAAAAACAAAAAATAAAAGGGACTAAAATACAAAACCTATGGGTTGCCTCCCATTTAGCGCTTGGTTTAAAGTCGCCACCCGACTCTTTTGTTATCGTCCATATACCAACAATCTGAAATCTGGTAGTCTCGCCCCGTAAAACAATCTGCAATTCTAGTAACAACTTCACACAATGATTAGCATAATATATGAATAATGAAATTGTTATAGCTTGAAAGTTTCCCCACACTTAGTCCTTTTTACACTCTAAGTGGATAAAGAACATAAAAGTCGGGTACTTCCACGGTTTCTTGTTCCAAAACCCGCATAGTATGAGAATCAAGTTTCTCTAATGGCGGAAAACGAGAAACAAAGTCATTCAACAATACTCTCGAAGCACATACATTCAAACCAATAAGAGGTAATGCAATGGGTTAGACAAACCTTGCACAATCTCTTGTATTACGGAATCCTCTTCATCCTTGAAAAACTCAAGTGAATTATTCACCTCTTTTATATCATGGTCCTCTATCAAACTTTGCAACCATTCTTCGTCTGTTTCTGCTTGTAACCAAAGTCTCGACATAAACATCATCATTACAATCATTTGCAAGCTCAATTGGGTCTTCCACAATATTGGTCAAACATTCTCATTCTCAACATACTCCTCTTTGTTGTAAGGCACATACTCTTTTGCGGATCCAAATTTTATCATAAGAAACTTTTTTAGAACACTCGAAAATGCATCATCCTCAAGCTCCACCCTTTGAATAGGCTCTTGATCATTATTAAGATCAATACTTGAGTAATATACACAAGTGTCGACATATTCCTCTTCGTCTTCATCTTGATCCCAAAAAGACTCCTCGGAGATGTCACCATGAGTTGTTTCAAGCAATGTATCATAATCACCGTCACTATCATAGTCAACATAAGATGGGTCCTCGCTGAATTTAGTGTTACTAATCTCGAACTCATCCTTTTGAATAGGTGAATGATCATTATTAAGATCAAGAGTTGAGTTAACTACACAATTATCCACGAGAGTTCCCAAGGATTGGCCTTTTTCAACATTAGTATCAATCAAATATTCATCACAAACCATATGCACATAAGAATTATCCATATCTTCCTTGTATTGATCAATGCCTCTTCGCAAGATAGTCATACCTTCACGAAGTTCTTGGAGTTGCTCGTTTGTAGTCTCTTTAGCTTTTTGAAATTCCTCTTGTAAAAAGTTGGAAACTTGATCTATAAAGTTAGAGACTTTTTGTTCACGAGCATAAGAATCCTCCCATCCTTGTGGTTGTTCACACACATACCCGCCATAAGGTTGTTGAGGAAAACCATAAGGTTCCATGGAATATTGGTCATAGCCAATAAATTGGTTTTGATTATACCCATGGAATTGGTAGTTTTCGTATTGTTGAGGTTGTTGAAAACCGTAATCATTCATGTAGTATGCTCCTTCCATGAGAAACAAGCACCTGAAATAAAATTCTCAAACCAAGGTTAAAAACCAGAAATAAGAGAAATAAAACGAAAACTAAAAACAAAACAAAAATAAGAAACCAAGACAAGTGACAACCGCTGCCTCCCCGGCAGCGGCGCCAAAATTTGACCGGTTGTCAGCCGACACAAATATAATTACACTTTCTTACTACTCAAAATATATAATGAAGCAAGGGCAAGAAAGGATCGATCCCACAGAGAGGTCTAGGTTGTCAAATTGTTTCGGTTCCCTATAAATAACACCGATAGTTTTGTGATTTTTATAAACTAAAATAAAATAAAAGCAAATAAAGAAAAATAAACAAGTAATCAAGGATGAGAAAGTATTGGTCATGGATTTCGTTTTCAATCACAAACATGTTTTCAACACAATAACTAGAATTGATATTTTAATCTCAACTTTTATCAAAGACCCTAGAATACCTTGATCGCAAGTATATCCCGCAAATCTCCTCATGTCATCAACAAACACATTAAAAGATGCGAATATGAATTATATCTAAAGGAACAACCTAACGTGTAAAAGCACTAATCAAGTTTAATTCCCTATGTGCATTAGGTTCTATGAAATCAGGCCAATCAAAGCAATCGAACGTGGAAAGCGCACTAATCCAATTTAACAAAGGTTATGGTTCACATATGACTATTAGGATGTATCACTACAAGCAATAATCACAATTATGCTACTTGTAATCAGGAATCTATCACTTTTGCGTATGATAAATCCTAATCTAGCAAGAGAGATGAAGACAAACTCAATCGATTCGCGACTCGACTAAATAGCATTCAAATCATGTAACAATATTGATTGTTAATCATAAACGATAATATGGAGACAAAACTAATTTATTGAATTAAAACCCATATTTGGAAATCAAACTTATTCCATAACCAATAATAAAACTCTAGCTCATATTCATGGAGTTCATAACAAGAAGAAAGAGAAAAGACTTCATGGTGTAAACCCTAGAACAAAGTAGAGGCAAAAAGAATAATCCCCCCCAAAATCCCCCTAAGCTTCCTTATATATAGAGTTTTATAACCTCCTCTTGAAGAAACTAGGAAACCTAGCAAAAATAGGAAAAAGCATCTCCTTAGGAATTGTGTCCCGTGCATCGAACCCCGGACGAAGTAAGTCACCAAAATCACGGCCAAGCCTGAAGTCGTGAGAATGCTAACCAAATTCCATCCCATTCAAACTCCTTCACCGCTTCGGTCTTGGCTTGAATATGGGCTCATGTCAAATACGACCCATATTCAATACATGGTACCGACACGATCGTTCCACCTCTCGACCTCTGTCATTAACATCATCGACTAATCTCATTATCACCATCGTCAACAACCACAAACTTACTCCAAATCACATCCAACGATGGTTGTTATGGCAGCAACACCGTGACTCATTTTTCTCCATCTGAGCACTGCCATGAATCATTCCTATGCCATTCTCTTCACCGATGCCATCATCACTTTCTGTTTTGAGTTATCAGCATCACCATGTAGACCTCAAACTCGATCACCAAAAACCCCATCGATATCCCCGACCTTCTCGAGCTCAACCTCTCGCAGTTGCTTAGTCATACTTCCACTGAACCGCAACCAACAAACTTGAGCAAAACCATGAATGGCCATCGTCTTCACTCCGATCTTCTATATTCGAGTTCATCACCATCAGCGTCTTTCCTTATTCCGCCATTCCTCCAATCTTGCATACACCGCAATCAAGATCACGTCTCCGTACCACGTTCATCTCCATGTTCATTACTACCCGGACAAAGGTGCCGATCATCATCCCATGTCACAAAGAACCAACTTCCCCTGTCCTTCAAACTTTATTTCTGTCCAGCGTCACCGATATTTCTCAAGCTATCATTTGCCAAAGTGACCATTGATCATCTCCGTTACCATCACTGATACCGATAAACCATCACCATAGGGACTTCCCTATCGAGCTCCATCAATATCCATCTCGAACAACCATTCCATCGCATTCGTTGCCAATGGCAGAGAATATCATCACCAGCCACAGCACTACCATGATCGTTTCCGGCATTCACTGCCAACGCCGTTGCTCTCTGCCGTGTCGCTCGACCTATCTTGTCACCATAACCATTAAAAAACCAACCACAGACCACCGTCGAATCACAGTTGCACCCATCATCACTTACTCTCCATTCTTCCGTCAGCAACATTATCACCTCAGCAAAACCATCCATCCCGACCAGACTTTACCATCAACAATGGAAGCTCATCTTCTCATTGCCATCGTCTCTGTTAAGCTTCATCACCTGCCATCTCATCAACAACAGCAAATACTCGAGCTAAGCCCATATATACTTCTTTAACAATGGCAACAACGACTCCATCGATTTCGGCACTCACTGCCATTATCCGCTGCCATCACTCGAGTTGAGCTGACCTTCTTCCATTCTGTATCATCTCCCATGGCAGAGACGATACAACCTCCATCTTCCCTATAAACCCAGAAGAGTAACCCTGCCTGATTAATCTCCTAGCTAGCACAACCATGGACTGGTCGTGAACTCAAAAGTTACAGGGTTGATAATTCCCTGAACTCGCCGGCAAATATTGAAGACGATGGTGGTGAGATGATAATTGGCGCCTGTAGCATGATTTGAATTAGGCTTCCCCCAAGTAAAATTCCTGACTCCCCTTAACAGTTCCTTTGAAAAGGGCAGTTCCTTAACAAACTGGATGCCCCTTAACAAACGAGGGGATGTCAATAGTAATGGACCTACAAAATGACCATTGTGCCATTTTGGTCTTCCAAGTCCTTTTGCACGTAACTTCCTTCATACGAACTCAGAATGACTCCGTTCTTTCGCCACTGACTTCGTCTTCCCGTCCTCTACAAAATGATGACTAGAAATCCTCCATTTGAACGAGTTCCACTGGGTCTTTGGCCCTTCTTCACTTGTGACTTCACTTTTGTAGCCATTTCCACTTCTTTTTGCTCCAAATGACTCCAAAACACCCGATAACTCAAAACCAATATAAGATACATAATTTACAAGAAAACTCGCAAAGAAAGCATAAATACTAGATATAAAATTAGGTGTTTTACGACACCTATCACCCATCGCTACCTATGAAGCTGGAGAGAAAGAGACCTTATAGCAATCACAGGAGCCGGTAACAATCGGCGAACCAAAGCAAAGTTTCTCGGCCCTTGAACCGACCGACAGGTTAATCTGGGCACCGAGGAAGAGCCAAAATTAGTGAGAATAGGGTCTCTCTTGACAAACGAACAATATCAGCATTTGACAACCCTCTTGAAGGAGCACATGGATATATTTGCTTGGCAAATGCACGATATGGAAGGAATTGATCCGGAAGTCTGCTCGCACCACCTACGGATAGACCCCAAGTTCAAACCTATCAGACAAAAGATGAGAAGAATTGCACCCGAGCTGCAACCGGCGGTGGCGGCCGAGTTGAAGAAGTTACACGCGGAAGGAATCATTCGCAAGGCCCAGTACCCGCAATGGATATCTAACATGGTAATAGTCCCTAAAAGGAACGGAGGCGTTCGGGTCTGCATCGACTTTAGCGACTTAAACAAAGCATGCCCAAAGGACATCTTCCCTCTCCCTAGCATCGATCAGTTGGTAGAGTCCATAGTCGGGTATAAGGCGATAACACTCATGGACGGGTATTCAGGGTACAACCAAATACTCCCTGGCCCCCGAAGATCAAGAGCACACATCCTTCTTCACACCAAGAGGATTATATTGCTACACCAAGATGCCATTTGGATTGAGAAACGCAGGTGCCACTTATCAAAGGTTGGTGGAAGACATGTTCGAAGATGAAATACACAATACCATCGAGGTATATGTGGACTACATGTTGGTTAAGAGCAAGGTGGCCACCAACCACATCGACGATCTCCGAGGCATATTTCAAACTATGAGAAGATACAAGATGAGGGTAAACCCGGTCAAGTGCACTTTCTGGGTCACCTCGAGCAAATTTTTGGGATACATAATCACCGACAAAGGCATTGAAGCCGACCCAGATAAAATTCGAGCCGTCGTGGAGATGCCATCGCCTGTGACAGTCAAGGACGTGCAACGATTAAATGGGAACTTGGCAGCTTTGGGACGATTCATCTCTCGGTCGTCTGACAAATGCAAGGATTTCTTCGGAACATTAAGGAAAGGAGAGAAGTTTAAGTGGACCGAGGAGTGCGAAGAAGTATTTCAAAAGATCAAGCAACATCTCGCGAGTCTACCAGTGTTACAAAGACCTGAGCCCGAGGACATACTAACACTATATCTTGGGGCAACCGGCCACGCTATCAGTGCCGTATTAGTCAAAAACATAGGAGGGGAAGAAAAGTCGGTGTATTTCATAAGCAAAACCATGAATCCAGCAGAAAGGAACTACACCAGGATCGAGCAACTAATATTAGCATTGGTGTTTGCAACACAGAAGCTTCGAACGTATTTCCAAACTCACAAGATTCGGGTGCTAACAAAATCCTCCATAGAATCAGTACTCGACAATGCGGCTAGGTCGGGACGGATCTCTAAATGGAGTGCACAAATAAAGCAATTCGACATTTTTTACGAAATGAGAACAAAGAAAAGCACGGTGCGGGCCGATTTTTACGAGATTTCCCCCTCAGTGACGAAGATGAAGTAGAAGATATCCCTAGGATGGAGGAAGACCGAGAGGACCCGTCCGACCTAATCGAGACATGTAGCCCGACACGATGGGAGGTTTTCGTGGACGGATCATCCAATAAAGACGGATCAGGCTTAGGGCTGGTCTTCACGACGCCGAAGGGCAAAAAGATGGTCCACTCCTTTAGGCATGAATTTAAAGCAACTAATAATGTCACGGAGTACGAAGCGGTAATACATGCCTTGCGTTTGATAGTGGAAATGGGAATCCAAGAGGTACGGCTTACGAGCGACTCTCAGTTAGTTGTCCGGCAACTCAATGGGCAATACGCTATACATGACCCTGTGTTACAGAAATACTAGGAGCTCGCCCAATCCTACATCGGCCAGATAACGAGCGTCAAATTTCGGCATATCTGTAGGAAGGACAATCGCCACTCATACGCCATGGCCTACATTGCTTCCATGTTGACAGATCCAAGCATCGAAGGCATCAGAGTTATGAGGGTCTTAATGCCTTCAGTACCTGAGACCGTGGATATCGGCGCACGAGTCGCAACAACCACTACTGATCAATATCAGACCAATGATTGGAGGAAACCAATTCACGAGTATCTCGAGACAGGAAAGTTGCCCAAGGGGCGACCTGAGATCAACAAAATCAAAAGCAAAGCAGCTGCGTACGAACTTCGAGACGGGATTCTGTATAGAAAATCCTACCTGGGGCCACTACTAAGGTGATTGAGTAAAGAAGAAGGGCACACAATTCTCAACGAATTACACTATGGGGCAGCGGGAAACCACAGCTCAGGCCGTAGCCTAGCGGAACGAGCTAAAACCATGGGATACTTCGGCCGTACATGAACGAGGATGCAAGCATATGGCCTCGCTGCAACGACGAATGCCAAAAGTTTGGAAAAAGATACATGCACCGGCAAAGAACATTAAACTCCGTAATCAGTCCTTGGCCCTTTGCTAAATGGGGGATCGATATCGTGGGACCATTGCACGTCGGATCGGGACAGAGGAAGTACCTAGCTAATTGTAGCCACCGACTACTTTACCAAATGGGTTGAAGCCGCTCCATTGAAACACATGCGGGATAAAGATGTTTTCCGATTCATCTGGGAACACATCATATGTCGCTTTGGAGTACCGGCAGCAATCGTCTCTGACAATGGGAAACAACTACAAGGCAAGAACATCGACCTGCTATTCAACACCTACAATATCCGAAAGAGCAAGTCTACACCCCTGTACCCCCAAAGCAATGGACAGGCCGAGATCACGAACAAGACTATCGCCGATAACATGAAGAAGAAGCTTGACGGAGAGTATGGAGAATGGTGCGAGGAACTTTATAACGTCTTGTGGGCATATCAGACAACTCGCAGAGAGGCAACTGGATTATCTCCTTTCATGTTAACGTATGGAACTGAATCCATCCTTCCCACAGAAGCAATGATACCTACCACAAGAACCGAAGCATGGAGACGAAACATCTCAGCAGATCTTATCTTGGCCAAACTCGACGATCTAAAAGAAACAAGGTAGATGGCCCTGCAAAAATGGAAAATTACCGATGAAGAATCCAAATGAGAATACAACAAACGGGTTCGACAGGGAATTCCAACCTGGGCAGTTGGTATGAAGGATCTACCCGATTACGAACGTGATAAAAAAGGCGAAAAGTTAGCAGCACGATGGGGAGGCCCCTACACCATTGTCGAGAAGGTCGGTGAAGGGGCATACAAGATAATAAAACCAGACAGAACACCTGAGCCACGACCATGGAACGCAAGGCGATTAAAACTATATCACCCATGAGATCAGGTATGATATATTGTCATTTATTTCCGTGAAAGTCCACGTGGGGTTGGAAATATGACAAGTGCGTCTTAATGGTCGTTTCGAACCCGGGGCGATGGCATTGTGCAAGTGCCGGGGCGACTTACACTAAGACGGATTATTCGAACTCGGGGCGATGGCAGTGTGCAAGTGCCGAGGTAGTCTTAGGGCCCTGGTGGTTGGAAACCAGTGGCCGATTGTCGGGGCATGAGTACTCGACAATCGAGCAGTCAACATTGCTCCCCGCGCAAGTGGACGAAATCACTTGCCCAAGAAAGTTAATCGATAACTTCTTGGGATATCGATCCCATAGAAGTTAGGAAAGACCAACTACCCTGCCACTAGATCTTGAAAAAAGGTGATGAGATACCTCAATCGGGACATGGCATTGGGCCCGATGACCCTCCCTGTTGAGTGTGTTCGACAGAAACGACATTTATGATTAACCAATTTACTTATGATTATGCAGGTATACGTAACTTAGTCGTGAGAATAAACCACATATCAGCAACATAACATAAAAGAAACAGTAACAGGGATAGTAATGTCATAAAGTAACCAAGTTGGCGACGCAGCACCCCATTTAAAAAAAAAAAAGTGTACGAAATAAAGGAGGTGTTCAAACGGATTACAGCCCATGGAAAAGGGTGAAATAGCAACGCAACGCTACAAAAAACGAACTTACTCTTTAGGAGAACTTGGCCTCGAAATCGCCCTCTTAGCAGCAGCATCGGCCCGTTTCTTATCAAGTACCGCCTTTACACCGTCTCTAACCATCGAAACAAGCTCGTCATTAAACCTCGCCTTCTCGGCGTGGAGATCCTGTGCTAGCTGCATTGACGCCGCTTCAGCCGTGGCCACTTTCCCAAGTAATTGCGCCTCCCTCCCTTTCAGTCGAGCATTCTCCTCTTCCAACGATGCCACTTTCCTTTGCTCGGCTGCCAGAACACGAGAGTGGTTAGTCACATAGCAACAACATAGAAACAATGACAAGGAAGATACAACATAAAGTTCACCACCTTCCAACAAAGGGGTGACTACTCTAACGTTTTCTTCAGACTCGGACAAGCTACACTCAAGGGACGAAATCTTGGAGGAATGTTCTAGATATCGTTGTTTAAACTCGTTAAACTCCACTCGTTGAGAATGGGCTACTGCATTTAATTGAGCATGAACCCACTCCAACTCCTCGAAACTTCCTTGAACTTTTCCCGGCTTCTCAAGGGATTCTTGGTTACACTTTTCAGCCAGACGTTCTTCTCTCCCCGGGGTCGGCCGGTTTGCATGCAAGTCTTGAACCTGAATTCTTAATCGACCACACCGACTCTCTAGGTTGCCGCCAGCCAGCGTTTTGTCGCCAGCGACACCTTGGAACCGAGCTAAGCTCGCCCTAAGATTGTCGATCTCCTCGGGAACGTATTCAAAAGTCTCGTAACGATGCAGTTTAGATTGAAGATCCTTAATCTCGGTCTCTAAGCGATCGATCTTACCATCCTTATTAACTATCCTCTGTTGTAAGTTCGAAACGTGACCCAGTTCAATGTTAAGTTCCATTTTCAACAAACGATACCTCGTGGCAGCGTCGGCCTCCGCACTAGAAGTTTCGGCTAGGCAGGTAGTACTAAATTCAGGATATTGGCACTACAGAATCAATCATAAACAGTCGAAAGGTAAGCAGATACCTTGGGTCTCGGCCAATTGCCTCTCCATCTCTCGGGATCGCTCACGTTCTTGCTTGTAACAAAGAGAGAAGACCATCCTTCTCGGCCTCCTTACGTTGAAGGGCAGTATTCAACAATGAGCGATTGATTTCCTGCAAACACCATTGTCGTTAGCGGTCATCCCGTGGCACGAACACATAACCCGAATAACACAACTTACCAGCAGGTCGAAAGTGCGTTTCAAGCCAGCATCGTACGACGAGACAGCCTTGATCTTCTCTTCATCCGAAAGAGAGGCAAAGTCAGGAGAAATGAGAGCCCCAAGGGAGTCGCACACAGGACCCGAGACAGTAAAAGAAGTATTGCTGCCCGAGGTAGGAACCACGGGAGAAACGATATTCCCTTCATCACGACTAACTACGTTATTTCCTCCACCAGCAGACTTCTCTGCTTGCTTCGGCTCTTTTTCTTCGTCACCAACTCCATCCTCCTCATAGAACAGATCATCATCATCATCACCATCAGAATCAAGATAAACCACACCATCAGCAAGAACAACCCCTTTACCATCTAACTGCTGGGGCACGGTCTTTTCCGGGGCAGAAGGGTTGCCTTTGGTTTCCTTGCCCTTTCCTTTGGGCCTCCCACCTACAAGGGCAGACGAAGCATCAGAAGATTTCCAAGGTGACTCCATCATGAAATGTGATAAAGGTAGCCGATCATCGGGATCCTCACCCTCCCTCGCCGAAGTACCACCAGCCTTGTCAGCCCTCAGCTTCTGCGAATGAGCCGATGTCAAAACCATGTAAGGCAACAAATAGGGGCACGTACATGTACGTCAATAAGAAAACATTATATTTGTTACCTTCCCTGTCTCCTCCTCGACTCCTGCAGCCTTATCCCTTTTCCGATGAACGAGAGGCTCAGAAGGAACGCTCTGGGACTTAGGCTGTAAAAACAAGAAAGTTAAAACATCACCCTACAAGTCGCCCGAGCTGATCAGCAAAATCAAAAACTGAGAAACACACTTACCCGGTCAACATTGACCACCCAGAAGGGATAAAAATCGGCCGGAGAAGGAAACTTGCCGCTCAGGAGAGGACTAGAAATAACCAAAGGAACTCGGTCCCAAGCTGAGTCACTAGTATGATGGGCATGTCTGTTGGAGCTCTTCCCCTTAGGATCTTCGTCCAACAAAACTTTAGCAACACCCTCAGGAAGAGTCTTATGGCGATGAGGGCTAGCAAAAAACCCTGCCGAGGTCACCATTGGTAGCGGTCCCGCTCCGATAATTATCGAAAAAACCGGGCGGGAGTATAGTCGCTCGCACGGAAGGATCGTAAGTAGACCAAGTAGTAGGAGCACACTCGCCTCGCCTCGCCTCTCCCACTCCTCGGACGAATACGGAAAGTGTTGCCATTCCACCGAGCCAAGGCGCGGGACGGGCGAATCTTAGAAAGGGCCTCGTACCGAGAATGGGCGGCTAGGATCATACAAAGGGAAACGCCGCCGAGCTCTAGGCGGCCCTTGTGACAATGGTCGCCTCGGCCGAATGAGGAAATTTCAAAACATCATCTTTTTTCAAAACACCTTTTTGGCCTGACAAGAGCCTGACGTCATATCCATGGAGGTCGAACTCATCTTTAACTTGTTGAACGAATTGCTCATCCGACAAGTCTTTAGCAACTCTCTTGTCAGCCCTACAAGAAAACGAAGAAGGATTATCAGGAAAGATAAAATCTAGAGCACGATAATCATACTTGGAAGGACTCTCTATAACAAACAGGGAATCAAGCGATACGCCGTCTTTATCAGAAAACACATAACTCACGCACCTTTCGTCATCGAAGGAGTTGAAGACGCCATGAAAGTTAGTAGAGGAAACTGCAGGAGGAGCAAAAATACAGCCGGAATTGGAAGTTGCAGCGGTAACGGAAACAAAGAAGACACAGGATAATGGAGAAAGAAGGAAGGAAACTCGTGGAGAAAATAACTAATGGCAAGGAAAAGAAGGCAGATGAGAATGGAGAGAGAAGAGAAAACAAAATTGGCGAAGGAAATTGTGGATTCCATAATAAAAGCAGTATAAATTTGCTTTTATTTTCTTAAAATATTTCCTAAAATAATAATACTATCAAATTTAAGCTAATACTTTAGTTTTGGTAATAATATAACATTAAATAGGTTAGTCAAGGTCTAGTCATGATATTTTATAGGATTTCCTTAATATCTGGACAAAGTCAAATCGGACTCTTAATTTAGGACGGGGGGAGTAGATAACATGAGAGTATTAAATAAGAACTTTTTTTCTTGATGTCAATAAGAATACGCAAGGATAACACAAAATTTATATAGATAAAATGAGAGTATTAAATAAGAACTTTTTTTTTTTCCGGATGTCAATAAGAATACGCAAGGATAACACAAAAGATAGGAAGCTTATTCTTGGGAGGTAATGGTATTGTAGGTGTAAATAATCTACAGGGACAGGTGGAGCCATCCTGGTCGAGGGCGCACCGAGAAAAGCAAAGTGCTAAAAGCACTTAATCACCCCACCAGATCTGGGCACGAGAAAAGAGGAATGGAGACATATCGAGAGGTCGACACAAAGGGGGAGAAAAGTTCTGATGTGATGCTCTTCGGGTTCGAGGGCAATTAATGCACTGACAAAGTTGGTGAAGAGATAAGGAAAACTCGGTCAAAGTAGGACTCGGCCAGGAATCTAAAGGATGATGTCGATCACCTCCACCTAACGAGCGATATCGGGCGATGTTACCACTCGGCCAGATGCCTCGACTCGAGCAAAGGGGAAGATCGGATGAAGCATCGGTTAGACACCCGAGAAGAACATCAAGGAAGCTGTATTAGGCCCAACACTGTAATATCGATGTATCACCATTTGTAACTATAAATAGAAATCATGTAGAGAGCTAGAGAGGTAAGTGAGAAGTGAGGGAAGAGAGCACACCAAGAGTATTAAGAGAAAACACACAACTTGTAGCTGTGAAACAAGTAATAAGATCATCCTTTCATCCCGTGGACGTAGGTAATCATGCCGAACCACGTATATCTTGTGTTCTTCTTCTCTTATTTGCTTTACTTCTTTGTGCACGCATAGAATTTCTTTGGATGTAGTAGTAGGATTTTCCGCATCTACAGGTATTAGGTTAAATGCGGTCAAATTTAAATTTAAATCAACAACGAATTGATTGCTCGGTGGATGGATTGTTTAAGTATTGCTCCATAGGTTGCGTGTTCGAGTTAGGCCACGGTAAAGATGCCCGGGTCTGATTGCATTGTTTTGCACCATGATTCCATTTCCATTTGACTACTCGACTGTCACCAACCCAGTTGACTCGGTTTATTTGCCCATAAATCCCTGAATTTGCTTCCCCTTGAAAATTCTACTACCGACTGGAACTCGACAGTGATATCTTTCTCGCTCCTGTTTTTCTCAGAATTAATAAATACTACCAAAGAGATCGTTCTTAAATTTCTTTTGTTATTCATCAGTTTCTGGATTTGAGAAATGTTCAAAGTTTTCATCTTAAACCCTAGCTAGGTTTCAGATTTAGTTCACTCTTGAGTGAAATTTCATATTTGTTGTTGGAAACTGAAATTGGGGCTTTGATTTCAGGGGATTTGATTAGAATTTTTTTTTTTTTTCTTTTTGTTGAAAACTGAAATTGAGGCTTTCATTTCAGGGGATTTGATTACAAAAATTTTTTCTTCTTTTTTTGGTGAAAACTGAAATTGGGGGTTTTGATTTCAGATGATTCTTAAGGTATTGAAATTTGGATGATTTAGGTTTTGTCAAAAAAAAACTGTAATTGGGATTCTGAATTTTATTGATGCTGCTTAAAAGCCAAGATGTCGATGATTATGGAACATTAACTATTCGAATTGGTGATTTATCAAGAGTAGATCGGTTAATTCTTCATTTTGTGGAAGCTTCAGAGTTGAGGTAATCTTCTTATTCAATTTTAGTTATCTTCTTTTTAGTTCTATCTTTGCTTATGTAATTTGTGCTGTCTCAATTAGTATTAGCTAGCTGCTTTGTTAGCCGCACAGACTATAAACTAGATTTTGTCTGCAACATCATGATGAGCCCCTTTTTTTTTTTTTTTGTAATTTGTGCACAGGAATTGAAATCTCGTTGACAATAATATAGTTTCTCACTTTTTAATTATCTTCTTTTAAGTTCTTGATGTTTTATGTCATTTATGCTTGATGTCGTCTTTTAGCTAGCTATTCGTTGTTAGGCACACAGACTTTAAGCTGGATTTTGTTTTTGTGTACAGAAAAACTGAAAATCTCATGGATTTGAATAACATTGGCGGGGCAGAGGATAGGATTAGTGAATTACCCGACTCGATTATTTATCATATCCTATCTTTCCTTGAAATGAAGGATGTTGCTTGTACTTCTGTTCTATCTAAAAGATGGAGTCACATATGGACAACGGTCCCCACTCTTGTTTTTCCCGACTGTTATGAACCTTCTGAAATCAATAATTTCATGGATTTTGTGGATAGAACATTTCATCTTCATGACACGTCAACAAATATTCAGAAGATCCATATTCACATGAATGAGCACTTCAATGCATCTAGGGTTCATTCATGGATCTCTAGTATAACAAAGCGTAATATTGTTGCAGAACTTTGTCTTAATTTTGATCAAAAGAAACGTTTTCGTGTTCCTTTGTCTCTTTTTACATGTGCATCATTGATTACGTTGGAGCTATCTTCAATGTATAATATCCATGTTCCTAGAAGTTTCTCTTTTCCAAACCTCAAGAGCCTTACACTCTATTGTGTCCAGTTCAATGATGAACAACACTTGTCCTGCCCACTCCTTGAAGATTTGATATTGGTAAACTGCACCTGGTTTGGTGCGAGGAATTTCTCTATCTCAACTCCTGCACTGAAACTCTTGGAAATTAATAATGATGTCACGGTAGTTGACGATGATGGTTTACAGGACTGTGCTTTAGAAATTAATGCACCAAATCTAGAGTCACTTGCCTATCATGGTAATCCAGCAAAGGAATATTTTTTTTCCAGCTTTAAAACACTAGAATCTGCTAAGGTTCGCTTTTATGAATATGCTGTAACAAGAGAGCAAAATATAGGTGCGGCTATAAACAAGTTTTTTCAAGCGGTTGCGCATGTACAAATTCTAACAATAGATGCTCATACTCTAGAGGTATGTTTCTTTCTTTTGCTCTCTTTAAGTTATAATGCATTGTATATTGGTCAATCGGACTCCTCAACACTGATATACTTGTTGTTATTGACTTGTGATGAATAGGTTCTCTCCATGGTAGACAATTTCGTAAACATCCTGCCTATGTTTCATAATTTGGAAACGCTGTTCCTGATTCAAGGAGAAACAACTGATAATTATAAGTCACTATTTCTATTGCTCAAAGCAGCACCTAATTTGACTCGGCTTGTATTTGGCTGTGTAAGTTTTCGAAACTTCTGATGTGTAGTATCGATCTTATAGCAACAATAACATTTATCATTCTTAGAGGTGTGTTCCTAAATGACCAACTAGCACATATTACTCTGTTGTTGTAGTTTGGATCCTATCCACATTACATTCTCTTAGTTTGTCCCTGCATTTTTATATCTTGTTTAATCTTTATCTAGTTATTTGTTTTTTAATCCCAACTCAGTGCATTCACGACAATAGAGAAGAAGAAGAAGAAGAAGGTAGTTGGGATGGTTATATGTTGACAGAAGAATGTGTGTTTCAACACCTCCGGTCAGTTTGTTTTACCCATTTTAGTGGGGATGCAAGGGAGATGAGATGGTTGAAGCTAATTTTGAAGAATGCAAAAGCTTTGCAGACAGTTACTCTTGGAAGTTATTTCTATCCTATCAATGCGAAAGATAAACAAGCACTTATGTCAGAGTTCCCAAGTTTTCGTAAAGCCTCCAGTATATGCATGATTGAATTCCATTAAACTTGATTGATGCTGTTTAATTCAATGCTTCGATTGATGAATGGTGCTCTGATCCTGGCTAAACAGAGGTATTATGATGTCTTCAATGCATTAGGTATTATGCGCAATGAATCTTTCTTGAAGGGGTTGAAATTTGGCCCATGTGATGGGCAACGTCATTATTATCTTTACAGTTATCGTGTAAAACATGCTAAGGACAGAGTTAGGGCTTGTACTCTTGTAGTTTGAACACATCAGAGTTAGGGCTTGTAATCTTGTAGTTTGAACACATCTGGAATCTTATTCTTATGCTAAGGACTAGTAGTTGTTTATTGAATTAGACATCTTCGGTTGTATTCAATTTGATGAGGCTTTTTTCTTGCAACCTTGAACCAGAGTTTTCTTCGATTAAGATCAGAGTTTTATATCCTTTTCTTCATGTGTTAGCAAACTGAAAGAAGTTGTTTTAAGGTAACAGATCATTGAAAATTTTGTTCTCTTTCTTCTTGACACTGAATTTTTTTTAAAGAGGGCAGTTGGTCATAATCATGTCTGGTTACTGTTTCTTTATCATATCAGTTGCTTCTATTAATTGTTGATTTTAAAGAATTTTTTTGTATGTGTTGTTGTTGGAGGTAGCTAGTATTATTAGTTATTAAGAGATAGTCCTCTGTAGCTCTAAATTTTGGAACAGATTATTGCCCTTGTTCTTATGATTCTGCGACATGAAACCACTGAGAAAAAAACAAAAACCAGAGTACATGTTCTTTTTCGGGTTCAAATGTGATCAGGTTTTTGACCCTGATATGATATAGATATAGAAATAGCTAACACAAGAATAAAAACACAAGTAGATTGCAATAGAATGTTCTGATTTTATTGCTTTGAGAAGAACTTACAAAGTTTACCTTTTAGGTTTGTTTTCTGCCCTAGGTATTGCTTCTTCCTCTCTGTTTGCTTTATGCTAGAATTCTTCTAGTTTTCTGTCGTGTGTTCTACAAGTACTCAAGGTACCTATTTATAGTTTCAAGACTCGGCTAAAACTAGTAATACCCATATTTGGTAATTCTCTCTATTTATGTAATCTTTTAGGAATAGAACTCTACTTTACCTTCTATGAATAGAACTCTACTTTTAAAATTACTTGAAGAGTAATTATGTGGGGTTTTGGACCTAGGTTTAGGGTATTCTAATGAGCCTATACCTAAAAACGGATCAGACCTTCCCCATTAGGAGGCTTTTGGTCCCTCAAAAACATTGAGTTAAGATGCGGGAAAGTTTTGCTTGTAGCTGCACTCTTGAGTACAACTTTGCACACTTTAAACTCTTCCCGTTGCGAGATTCTTGGAACAATTCTTGTTTTCCAACTCCAGTTCTCTCTGTCTTCTTGCTAAGAATCAGATCTTCTTTTGTTACTTCCCTTAGAGCAATTCTTGTTTTCCAACTCCAATTATCTTTGTCTTCTTGCTAAGAATCGGATCTTCTTTTGTTACTTTTCTTAGAGCTAAGTCTTGCGCAACTTGTAATGATGGCGACTCATTTTGCTCGTGAAGTAGCTTGATTTACGCTCCACGCGTTGTTTTGGTGGTACCTTCTACGGATGTTGCGGGGTGTCTTCAAACCCTTCTAACAATCTGTTGCGGATCGTTCTTTTCGGTTTTAGTGCACTCACAAGAGTTTGCACAAACCAATTCACCAGGTTCGTTGACAGCTTTTCGAACCGTGAGTAGACTAAACTTCTGATTAGTGTTGAGTAGACTAAACTTCTGATTAGTGTTTACTAAATGTTGCGCAGCCAAAAGTTGTAGTTTCTTCTTTTCTTTAGAAGCTAGAATATGAAATCTTTTTCCATCTTTTACCAGCTTCCAAATATTTTCTCTTCGTAAGTACGTTGCATCTTGATGAGATTTTAAAAAGTTGTAGAAAGTGGTAGTAAAAGTTCGTTCAACTCAGTCTTGATGGGATTCGATTTAAGACTTAAAAATAAAAATAAAAGAAATATATACAAAGGATTTTCACAAAATATCGAGAGAACTGAGACTCAGGATTCCACCATTTCTTATATTCATGTGGTTCAACTATTAATTCTAGACAATTATAGCTTATAAGATAACAAATATTGACTCTTTCTTTGCCAAAAATAGATTTTATAAAGTATTAGATGTAAATCATAAGCATGATGCATCAAAAGTTCTTAGACTAAGCATACACCATCAGATAAAATCACAAATAATCAAGAAAAATCATAAATCAATTTAGAATAGTGCAAAAGTCATAAAAGAATTAATTAAAATTACCACATGCGTAAAGAATGGCTTCCTCCATTGTCCGGTGTTGGTTTTAGCTCCTCATATTATTCACGCGCTCAAAATAGGTGTTAATAGCTCAAAAGTGTGAAAAACAAGAGAACACTAATAAAGCGTGGGTTTTGTAACAAGATATAATTGTTATCTGAGAACCTTTATTCTGAGCCTTCCCCTTTTTCTTAAAACCGATCAAACCTTCCCTTTTTTTACGTTTCTTTAAGACTTAACAACCTGACTTATCGTAAGAAGCCCAAAAAAATGGAAATCCATGAAAGAACCCGCGTGAATCTTTTCCAAAACCACCACAACAAAGTTCACTGCTTGAAAAATATATTCCCGCCAAAATTATACTTCAAATGGTGAAGATGGGTGTCCCCCTAACCAGAGCAGAGTGCGAATAACACTTGGGATGTCTTGGGGTGATAGCAAGTGGGTGTCCCTTAGTAATTGAGGTTCCCCTTATCCAAAACTGGGGTCTATTTAGTACTTTTATTCCACGAGCGCAAAAACCACTTTTCAAGCCAATTTCGCCACAAAAGCTTATTTCTCCAAAAACACCTACAAATACATAAAATAGCAAAATAAGCACAAAATCGAGCAGTAATAATATACATAATTGAGAACAAAATAGACACATAAATGCGTCTTTCACATCTCTGTCCCATAGGTATGGACTACCTAAATCAATGTGACACACATCTAATGGGACAACATCGCATGTTACCCGATCCATATATTTCCCGTTAATGGAGAATTTGAAGGTACATTGAGCCGCCACTGGCATTTTTGTATCCTTATTCAACCATCCTAATGGGTATGGCTTAGAGTGTGGTGTTGTCTTCAAATTCAGTTTCTTCACAAGTTGTTCAGATATCAAGTTTTGTTGTGATCCGCTATCAAGTAAAGTAAGGACTTGTGTCTTGTCGACTTAAGGATAAACCCAAAATAGTTCTTCTTAAACAGATTCTGGTGTGGCCGGTTCTGAAGCACTGGATTTTTCTGTTGTGGCAGTTGCGACCCCTTTTCTTGTCATCATCAGAATTTTGTGATCAGGTTGAGGTGAACCGTCGATTACCTCATCTTCGTTTTCTTCGTTTTCTTCTTTATTGTAGATGGTTGTGGAAGTTTGCTTATGGTCTTTCCACCATGTTGGTTTCAACTCCGGATGCAATTTCCAACATCCTTCCTTCGAGTGTCGATCGGTTTTGCGGTTTTTCACAGTATTGGTTGGTTTTGTTTAACATAACATGATATTCCCTCCCCTCTTTATAAGTAGTGTTCACAATCTCTCCTTCGTTTCTTGATTGCTTTGCTCCATAGGGTTGATTTTTCATATCGATGTACATAGCTTTCTTGTAGGCATCATCGATATCGGTTACTGGAAATAATGCTAATTCTGTACGTATAGAAAAAGGTAATCCTCCTTTATACTTCTCAAGAGTTTCAGGATCTCTCATACTCACACCCAACGCGATTGCTTGCTTGCGAAATTCAGTAGTATATTCTTGCACGTTTTGTCCTTTCACTTGTCGCAAGTACTGCCATCGTTCGCGTAAACGTTCTTTATAACCGATAGGATATAACTGATTTTGGATAGCCGTTGTAAACTGCTTCCAAGTTATCACTGAATCATCCATACATGATGTGTATGCCTCCCCAAATCGAGCGCATGACCATCAAGTATAAGCCTTGCGAAATTGACCCTTTGCTCTTCGTTGAATCCCTTAGTCTTGAAATAAACCTCTAAGGATTTGAGCCAGCCATCCAACTTCTCCGAACTCAAATCTCCGTTGTATGCGGGAATTTCGATTCTTGCCAGCACTTTGAATGACGAGTGATCAACAAACCCTGGTTGTCCAGTCATATTATGTGATGAATCAGAATCACCTTTTGATCTGGATTGTTTGGGTTGTAAACCTTTTACCAACTTTCACTACACCATATCAACGGTTTTGAGACATTTATATATGTTGCTATGAATTTAAGAGACACATATAAGTGTCTCAAATCGTGCGTCCGGAATACTTTGAGACGTATAAAGAGACACTTATAAGTGTCTCTTAATTAATTGAAGTGACACATTTTAAGCGTCTCTTAAATTAGTTAGCGACGCTTACGTAAAGCGATGCATAAATTAATTAGCGACGCTTACGTAAAGCGATGCATAAATTAATTAAGAGACGCCTATAATATGTCGCTTATTCTATATGCAACACATTCGTATTCACGTTTACTACACTTATATTCGTCTCAACTTAAATTAGTTTTTAACAAATAAAAAATGGTTTTTCATTTGGGAATTCCCAAAATCAAAATTCCCTGCACCTGCACATTCATTTGTTTTTGAATACGAGGCACCTAGCCATTTATTCCATTCTCCATCAAATATGAAATATGAAAACACAATTCAATCTTACTATACAATTATTATATGCTCAATTTCGATCCACAATTACATATGTGAGATACTTAAAATTACAACAACAAAATAGCTAGTTCCAATAAGCGCAAGTCTCTCGCTATAATTTGGGATCGAAGTTCAAAATATTTTGGTATAAAATAACATGGTACTTCCTATAAACTCTATCAATCAATATCATGGGACTTAATCCACATTTTTTACATGAAATGAAGAAAGGAATTATCTACAACTTGTTCAGATCAATATCGTATTATGATTGTCCAACGCTCTTCTTGAGTTGGTTTAAATACCAAAGAAACAGGAAGACAAGATGCAAAATAAGATAACCCGAGCAGTAAAAAGATGCCTTCTTCAACAGAAATAAGAAATTTAGAGCAATCACACAAGTTTTCTCATCATACACACAATTTCCAGACATAAGGAAGAGATATGCCTTTGCTAGACCATTTCATTCACAAGTGATCTGCATAACACACCAAACACGGAACAAAGTTCAAAACAAAAGCCAACAACAACAAAACAAGGATTGTAACATTACCAATTTGGTAACTCTATGAACCAGCATTTTAGTATTTCAACTTACACATAATGATTAAGAGTTTAATGAAGGCACCGAGCTTCCGCTTCCTCGATGAGACTGAAAAAGAAACATAATTTCTTAATAGATGATAACAAAAGTAATAACATAACACTGAAAACAACCTTAACAAAAACTACATGTCAAAGCATGGGATCCCAAGAGCCATTCCAAGAACTTGAGCTTTTAACCATACATAAAATATCCGAAGCCCGTATTTATAGCAAGTGGCAACACCTTTTTCGCATTCGTCCCAGCCTATCTCCACTGTATCAAACCCAACATCATCGATACTACAACCAAATCCCCTTTCAAGTTAAAACTTCAAAAGATAAAGTTTTTCATACCTGATTTGATAACCTAGAGCTATATGTATCTTGTCCTCTAATATAGTTCCTGCCATATACACAAGACACTTGTGATTATAATAGAAAAACAAGTTCAAGAGTAGCTTCCATTGTGCATCTCTTCACAAAGCTTCAATAGAGAGTTAACCTATTTACAACTGATATTAATGTGAGCTCAGGATACTTGCGTTCTTCAAGCGTGATATTTTAAGTAGGTACCCATAATCCGGAAGAATGGAAAAAAACACAAAGGATGAGGAGGCAGATATGGAGAAATCAAACTGCAAAAACACAAGCATAGGATAGAATTGGACCTGAAAAATACCACTTGTGAGCAACTCTCATTCATGTCCACCAACCAACTGAATTAAGTTATAAAAGATGCAAAACAAAGTAGTTAATACTGAGTATATCTGAGATCCTTTTGCATCCTTTATCCAGGGCTTTCACTCATAATACAAAGCTGGTACAAAATAGGGATGAAGTGTACGTAGTTGTAACATTGTGTATTATCCTGTCATGAAAGGTACCCTCTGAGAAGAGTTGATATTAAGTACTTGTAATCTGTATCTGATAAAGAAAGAAAATTGTACTTATCAGTATGCCAGTAACTGTAATTACCTCCATCGTCAGAATCTCAGATTTTGATTTGTGATTGTTTCATAAAGGAAAATATATCTGCAGTAAGAAAATGCAAAAGGGCATACTTAAAAGGAGTGTCTAAAGGTGAAATGCATAAATAAGAATATAAACTAATGATGTGGCTTTTCTCCAGGAATCAAAATTTGTGGATTTATTGAATGTTGACAAGAACATGATGTACTAAATGTAGCAATAGTAGGTTTGGTGTTTTTACGGAATCATAAAAATCACAAGTTATACCTCCAAGCAAGTCCGAAACAAGTTCTTTAGGAGCGTATCGGGGAGGACTGTATGATTGATGAAAAGTGTGAGATAATGACATCAATGAACATGAAAACACGCAAAAAAACAAGACATGGTCTTTTATTTTCATTGATAAATGTTAAATTACAAGAGAAAGAATATCACCTTGTCTTCATACGGGTTGCATTGATCTTTGAACCACATCCTCAAAAACTCCTACAAAAAAAATACTCAATACCATGATGAATCAGCAACACCTTTAAAGCCTCCTAGTCTAATACATAGACAACTTAGAATCGCAGAATGCATCATATTACTTATACAAAACTATAAGGAAAGGGTAAGAATTTCAAACAGACCTCATCAACATTTTCAGGTTCAAGAACAAGATCATGAACAATTATTTATGCAATTGGAAATCAAAATCTTAGAATTAGGGGTGTGTACAGAAGCACGCGTAATTTAGTTTAGTTTCAAGTGAACATAAGAAACTGCTAAGCTATCTTGAGTCTCCAAATGACTATCAAGTTTTGTTTTCCGTAAAAGACGGTAAAAAATGGTTTGAGATTAACTTTAAAATGCAAATATTTTTTAACTATAAGGCAAATAGTGAACATTTCGATGGACATTATTCAATCACACCATCACTATCGATGTACATGGTTTTAACTGAAAATTAAGTTCAAAAACTTTGGCAATTATGTAAAGTATGTATATTAGATGAACATAGCTAAATAATACAAGCATAAGCAATATGCATGATTTGCCATAGAGACAGTTAAACAATGAATGTTGAATATCTTCAACAACATCTTGTCTACGACTATTGAGAAGATTCAAATATAGGCATAGAAGGAGTTGTTGTTATTGTTCTGGTCTTAGCTGAAAGACAATTCATCCTCTTGTTTAATGAGATTTTGGTGGTGAAGAAGGATGGAAGTAGTGAAGTTCTTAGGCCAGGGTTTTGTTGTTGCAAGGTTTAAGCTTTGAATTGACTATGCCATGTTCACTCAAGGTTTTGGTGGAGAAGAGATTTAGTGAGGTTTAAGACTAAGAATTATTTCGATAAAGAATCACATACTAACAATAAATGGATTCGGATCATTGAAAACCCTTATAACCAAATAAAAAATACCATCGTATATTTGTAAGTCTTTTGACCGTGAGAAAGTCCTCTCACTTATCGGTTAGGATAACTGATTCAACTGGTTAGTGAATTACATAATGCAAAGCAAGGTAGTCTATTTGACATACATAAACGAAATAAATATAAATAACTCATGATGTCTGTGATAGATCCGCACAACCCACACTAACATACCATAAAATGAATAAGAAGGCAACCAAACACAAACGACTAAAAACAATCAATGCGAGGCCATAAAAACACTCAATCATACCATAAAATGAACAAGAAGGCAACACGAATGGATAAAAAATGATCAATGCAAGACATAAATACAAAGGTTATAAACTCATAAATAACAAATCAGACTCAAAATATTTAATGTTTAAATCAAAATCAGATACTTAAATACTTTAGATACAAGACAAGCATATTGAAGATCAAACACCTCTATCATACTCATAACCCTTATTCTCTAAATTAAATATCAAACATGTTATAACAACAAGTGATACTCATGAGACCCACAATGATAAATCAAACACAAACTCCTCAAATGGAAATAAGTTCATAAAAACAAAAATCAAACACAGAAACCTTGCTAAATATAGAGAGGAAAAAGCAAACAAATATGGTTAGAGATTATACCTAAATCTTCAAGGATTCGTAGTTGAATCTTCTACAATTTTCACTTCAATCTTCTTCTGCGAGTTTCAAACACAAAAATTAGAAATCAAATTTCTAGGGTTTAGAAATAGAAAAAAAAAATTGAATCTGTGAAAGGGGTATTTCATATCTGAGGTTAGAGATCTTCTAGGGTATGTAAATACAATCTTGAGAGTTTCAAGGTAAAACTAAAAAAAAAACTTAATTAAAGATTTCGATTTCATTTTCATTCCACTTTTTAGGGTTTACAAATCAAAGATTAGTTAAGTACTTTTGGCTTGATCTCTAGGTTTTGGTTTGATCTCTGGTTTCTCTCGATTTCTCTCACTCAATTTCTCTTTGTTTTTGTTGTTTTGAGATGAAGAGGAATGGAAGAAGAAGTCTCTGTTGGTTTTGACTTTGAGCTGGAGAGAAAGAGAAGAAGAAAGAGATAAGAAAGAAAGAGAAAAGAGATGAGAGAAGTAAATAAAAGAGATAAATAAAAATGTTGACTGAATTTTTATTAAAAAAAAAAGTATATTTTGTGAAAATTTAAGAGAACCCGAGGAAAATTGGGAACCCAAAATAAATGGTGGGAACTAATGTTAATCTTATGAGTTCAATTTTAAAATGATTTGGTGTGAGATAAAGTTATGGAGGAGATTTGAGAAAGGGAAACAAATGTGAGAGATTTTGAAAATTGGAGTGAGAGGGTAATTTTTTGGGAAAATTTTGGGTGTGGATGAAATTAAATTGAAATTAAAATGAAAAATAAATTGTAAATTAGATATATATTAAAGTTACTAAATGGTTTTGTAAAGT
>JAJJWW010011774.1:0-27186 GCA_023531295.1 Papaver armeniacum | reverse complement strand
GGATTAATTAGGCAAAATCGAATAAGGGGTGTAGTGTGGGAAATCCACGCTACTACGAGCTTCGACAAGCATCATATCATATTGTAGTGGATTGCCACCTTATTCAACAGAGAACGTTTCTCTTGTGAAAGAGTACTATTCTCATCCGATAAAGTTTCCAACTCCAAATTAGTTTTAGTCAAAGAATAAGAGAGGCGAGATAAGTTATTACTTAATGAGTCTTGCTTTTTTGCGATAAATCAAAATTCTCTTTAGACAAGTTATTTATTTGATCAGCTGCATAGGTATGAAGATTATCTAAGAGATTATACTTTTGCTCCATCCAAGCATCTCTTTCAACTCGAACTTCTTCAACGATAGACTCGTCTCGATATATCTCCATTATTCGTTTCGGTTTAATACTTGGAGGACGAACAAGGGTTTGAGTTGTAAAAAAAAAAAAAAAAAAAAAAAAAAATCTCGCGAAGAATTATCACGATGGCGAGAGCATATCTTTTAATTCTTCATTCTTCTTGCGAAGATTATCACGATCAAGTGAGATACCGAGAAATTTTGATTTTCAAGATGGAGATTATTGCATTTCACAAACATAACTTGGAGATCATCCTTCACCTTATTAATCTCTTGAGCTAAAGATGCTTGCGAGATCCTATCAGACCAAGATGCTTACTTAAAATCTCGCAGACGTTGGATTTGACAGATCGGGAAGAAGTCTTTTTTGGCATCATTCACGAGATCGAAAGGGACCTTAAAGGCCACATCTATCCCCTCCAAATTTTCCGAAGTTAGAGGAATTTGTTCAAACAAAGAAGACGAGTCGTCTTTTGTCAAAGGAACCTCATGAGAAGAGGAGGTTTCTGGGGAGAGAAGTGATTGGAGAAATAGCAGGGGACATTGGACAGCAGGAGGAGGTATAATATCGTTTGTAGTAGGACAATTGAAAGGAACTTGGTCTATGAGGAGTTGAGGTATAGAAATATTGTCGCCAGTAATGTTACCAGAAGAAAGAGGCACAAAATCATCTTGCGAAGATTTCGCAACAGGAGACGAAGATGAATGGAGGAAATGGAACGTTGGGGGTAACAGGTTTAGAGTGGCGGAGCCTTTTGGGAGTATTACCAGTAGTTTTATCATCCTGCGAATGACAAATTAAATAAGAAACAGAGGCAACAATGCATTGTTGATAAAAACAAATGTTCCTTAGATACCTTGTCACTCACAGACTGTCTTTTGAAGCCATAGATTTTGCTCGCGAAGAGGGCTTTTGTTGCGTAAGGGATTCTTGTTGCGAGGCAGGTTTCGATGGCGAGCCCAAAGAAAGAAGAGGGTCCTTCACGGTAAACTTAGTTCTGGATTGGTTCTTGCTAAACAACAATGGCGAGAAAGAGAACTACAAAGTTAATCATACCATGTGATTTCAAAAGAAAAGCAAATTTGATCAACCACAAAATCACCCGAGATATGGCAAAATTAACAAACCTGGACGCCATGAGAGCAACAACTGCTGGGAATAGCAAAAATGGTGAAGAAGACTAGTAAGAGACAATAATAGGCAAACACTTGCGAATCGATGAAGAAGAAGAACACTTGCGCACGATGAAGAAGATGAAAAGGAAAAGGAAAATTCTTCACGAGGATGCTCGTATAAATAGACGAGAAAGATGTTATGACCTAGGTTAACATTAAATGCACCTAAAAAGAGGTAAATATGGACACGTGTAAACGGTCACTACTAAATCCAAGGAAGCCGGGCGAAAAGAACTTTAGTAGAATCCAAGTATACAACATATTTCCTAATGGGGCGAGAATAGCTTGCGAAATTGATTATTTTCTCTCGTAATTCATGAGGCAAGAAATGACACTTCGCATATGTATTACAAAGAAGCTTGGAACTTCACAAAAGAATAGAGGCAAGTACGTACTTTTTAAGAAAAGTATTCTTTAAGCTCGTTCCTTCACCAATTGAAACCAAGGAATATGACAACAATGAATTTTTCCTTCAAATCGCTCTTCAAGCAATATTCAAGGAAAAAGAGGCAAGATGTAGGATCATAATATCGCAACGTGCAAGGCTCGCAGGATTAATGAACGACGGGTCAGCGAGGGAGTCGCAGGGAGCTACAATAAACGACGCGATGGATAGCGACACCAAAACAATTGGAAGACACGAAGCACAGCGAGGTTAAGAAGTGTCGCGAGAATGAATATTAGTGCATTTGCGACACTTCGCGAGACATTCCCAGAAAATAAAGGATAGCTTAGCTGTCATCCACTATGTATTACCCTATATAAAGGGCTCAATAAGTCTGATTTAGGGGAGATCTTTTGAATTGGGAAGCAAGTCATTAGGAGAGAGAAAATTCAAAGAGCGCTTTAATTTCTAAGGGTAATTCTATTGTATTGTGTAAACATTTCATGAAATCAATTAACAAATATTCTTGATCACATATCTTTTAATGGATTAGTCAAGCAAAACTGAGTGAGGGGTGTAGTGTGGGAAATCCCGCAACTACATCAGTGGCTGAGTTAGATGAAGAACGACTGTGAATTAAATGGGTATTTGTGGGTTGAATTTGGAAAAGGCAGCAGCGAGATTGAAAATGGGTTGTAATAGAGGTATGGGTTTGAATCGGAGAAGAGTCTCAGGGGATTGACGTTGTTGGTCGCTGCAATTGGTTCAAGCGCGGTGATGGTTTTGCTGGATTCGATGAAGGAATTGAAGCTCAGGGAGATGGGGTCTGTGAATGGATCGATGTTGTTGAGTGAAACAGGAGTTGGGTTTGGTTCTGTCAAAGAAGTTGATGGCGTTTTTGGGGTTCAATCTGGAGGCGATGTTGATGGCTGCTGCTGTGAGGTGATTGAGATCCAGAGAAGTAAATCGATGCTGCTGTTGCAATCGATTCAGGGAAATTGAGATGAAGAAAGGCGCTGTTGTTAGATGGGTTATGGAGCTGTTGCCGTGGAACTCAGTGGATAGAAGAGATGGAATTGAATCTCATCGTTGCTGACAAGAACAATAAGATGGGTTTCTGGAATTGAAAGCAGGGAAGATGAATTGAAGGGCTGAATAGGTGGTGGCAATGTTTGAGAAGGTGAATCGAAGATTGATGGCTGCTATTGATGTGAAGTACAACAAGGAATAGTGTTCGAATGAGCTTAATAGTTGTTGATGTTGTTATTTTGCACTGGGTTTGTTGTATGTCAAGGGTCGATAATGGATTTGTTTGAATTGAAAAGCAGGACAACTAGTTGATGTTGATGTCAGTGGAGAAGTTGATAAGGAAGAAGGAGCAGACAATGGTGAATTGCTTGAAATAGATGAATGTTTAGGACTGCAGGAATGGAGCTAAGAATGGCCTTGAATGTGGCCTCGAAGTCCTATAAATGGCCAATGAAACTCGGCGGTTTCTGACCGGCGAGTCAACTCGGCGATGACCGATCCAGCTTCAGTGATCCACGGCTAACTCGGTAGGAAGTAAGCCAATGAGTCAGACCAGCCTGTCTCGGCCGACTACTCCTCCCCTTGACCCGGTTGACTGACGGTTTGACTTTTGACCGTTAGTCTTAACGGTGGACTGACTGAATATTCCGTCGAATATACCAGTGACGACGAAGAACTCAGGTGGCCGACGACGATTTTTCCGGCCGGATTCCGGCCATAATACCAGTTTTCCGGCGAGCCAAAAATTCCAGAATTTTCTGTGGACTTCTCTCATGGGTGTGAAGACTTGGACTAGGAATTGGATGGAGAATTGGGCTCAAATTTGGAAAGAGAAGATGGAAGAGTTGAGAAAGGCTTGGATTTGGAAATTGAATTGCTAAAGGAAAAGGGTTATATTCCTTGGAAGATTTGGAGAATATTGAAGCCTATAAATAGAGAAGTTTTCTATATCTTTTACACATCTCTCTACACACACAACACTTGTGTTTTTGCTTTCAATTATTCTTCTTAATTATTTGTGTGAACTTGAAAATTCTCCTTTTAATTATTTTGTGTGAATTTCAAAAACATGAGTAGCTAATTTTCTTATTGATTGAGGATGAATTCCTAGTTCTTAATATATGATTTTAGTTTTGTTTCAATTCTATCTTGAAGTTTTTCACATGATTATCGTTTGTTTTTACTAATAGGAATGTTTATTCATTCATTCATGATTGATAGATTGTTTAGAGTGCACGCTAAATTGATTTGTTAATTTGATCTAAAGCGAGTGAAAGTTAGGGGATAAGTAATCGTTTCTTGACTCTTTACATATGTAGCAAACACGAGACCTTGCGGAGGGATTCCGTGGAGCAATTGTGTGTGAAAACAACATTAGCAAGTAGACCTTGATCTAAGAGTCTAACTACTAATATTAACCTAATAAGTTCATAAATCTTAATGCGTTTATTTAAATTACATCTAGAGTGATCTACTACTAGGTGGTTTGGTAAATAGAATCCGGTAGTCGAGAACTTCCGTATCCTGGTGATACAAGGGATTTAGGGGTTTAGCACCTGATCTAGCTGCTTTACCTACGGTTGGTGATAATCATGACTAATAACAAGTAGAAAAGAACATAACTTTAATCATTGTTTTGCAACGAAGAATGATTCCTTGATCTTGTCTCTCTTATTGATTTCAACTTTATCTTTTAATTGCTTTGTTTATTTTCTTTTTGCTTTATACATTCCCCTTTTTGTGACAACTTTTACAACTAGAATCTCTTGCTCCTCGTGGGAACGAACTTGACTTCCATTATATTATTTTTAATTGAGTGGAAATAAGATATTAATTTGATTGCACCTACGACACGCATCAAATTTTGGCGCCGTTCTTAGGGAGCAACGGACAATTTTAGTTGTTTTTATTTTTCTTTTTGCTTTATTCTTGCTTTGTTAGATTCTTTACCGTATCTAACTTAGTTTTTGAGAATCTTGTTTGAGGTGTTATACCTTTGGTGAATGCTTAAAAAGGGCAGACCGAGTCCAATACGTCTTCGATCCGGCACTCAACTAAAGGATTTCATTCGAGCGGTTAACACTCCGCTTCCTCTTTCTTCATCAAGTGATTCGGACAAAGAGGAAGAAACAATGGTTGAACGTACACTCAAGGACCTAGCTTCTCATAAGCTTGATACACAACAATGGTGTATCCAAACTAACTCAACCTTCGAGATCAAGCGGGGTTGATTAGAGAGTTACCAAAGTTCCATGGCATGGTGAATGAGGAACCAAACAAACATCTTATGGACTTCTATACCATAGTTATGGCTATGCTTCCACCGGAGACTAATGCAGATGGAGCAATGTTGAAAGCTTTCCCGTTTTCTTTGGCGGGCAATGCTAAGGAATGGTTATATTATTTACCTTCCGGAAGTATCACAACATGGAATAGGATGAAGAAACTTTTTCTCGAGAGATATTTTCCCGCATCAAAAGCTACTCAAATTCGCAAGGAGATTTGTGGATTGAAACAACATGTGGGAGAGTCGTTGTATGAATGTTGGGAGCGATACAAGAGGTTGGTGGCAAGCTGTCCAAACCATCAATTTAGTGATGTTATGATACTCCAATACTTCTATGAAGCTCTCAACCCAAGTGATAGGTCTCTTCTTGACGCCGCGGGTGGTGGTGCACTAGTGAATAAGACGGTGACCCAAGCTACCGAGTTGATTGAAAGTATGGCTGCGAACTCGCAACAATTCTACACAAGAGATGAACCAATGGTTAGGCGAGTGCATGAAGTTAGTGATTCATCATCACATCTTGATCAAAGGATGGGTAACATGGAGATAATGATTCAAAGGATGGTCGCGGTAATTATTCCTATGGGTGAGACCGAACAAGTAAATGCTTTATATCCAAATCAAAGGCCGAGGTACGATCCATACTCCAATACCTATAATCCCGGTTGGAAGGATCATCCCAACTTTAGTTATGCAAATAAGCAAGCGGCGGTTCCCAATCCGTATGAGCAACAAGGTGGTTTCCAACAATCACGTTTCCAACCTCAACAACAATTTCAACCACAACAAGTCAAGGAACGTGATTCTTCAATTGATGACAAGCTCAATGCATTGATGCAAGGTATGCAAGGTATCACCACTTTGGTCCAACAACACCAACAAAAGACCGATTCGGCAATCAAGGATTTACAAATTCAAGTGGGGCAATTAGCGACCGATGTGAACTTATTGAAAGCTCAAGCGTCCACAAAGCTTCCTTCACAACCATTTGTTAATCCAAGAGAGAGAGTTAATGCGATTACTTTGAGGAGTGGGAAACAAGTGGAGCAACCAAATCAACAAGATAAGGTGTATGATGAGAAAGAGGAAATTGAAACCGCACCAAAGGAGAATGCATCCCCAACCAACCTACCTAAGGAGACGGTTCCTACTTTCACAACTCCACCCCCCGTTTCCTAGCCGATTTGCTAAATCAAAGAAAGACTTGGAATACAAGGATATGTGGGACATCCTTAAGAAAGTACAAGTCAATATACCACTCATTGAAGCTATTCGTCAAATTCCTCGTTGTGCAAAGTTCTTAAAGGAGTTGTGCATGAAGAAGAAAAGGTTAAAAGGGAATGAAGTCATGAGTGTGGGGGAGAATGCTTCGGCGTTCATTCTCAAGAAACTCACACCAAAATTAAAGGACCCCGGTAGTTTCACTATACCTTGCACAATTGGTAAAACAAGGTTTACTCGAGCTTTACTAGATTTGGGAGCATCGGTTAATGTTATGCCTTCCTCGATTTATGATTCTTTGAATCTTGGTCCTCTTAAAGAGACCGGGGTAGTTCTTGAACTTGCTAACCGATCTAATGTTTACCCGAAAGGGATTGTTGAGAATGTTTTGGTGCAGGTTAATGAGCTTGTATTTCCGGCCGATTTCTATGTCTTAGACATGAATGATGAGAATTCTTCCAAGTCTACACCTTTGCTATTGGGTAGACCATTCTTAAGCACCGCGAACAAAGATTGATGTCCAAAATGACACCTTGACTATGGAGTTTGATGTTACACTCATCCACTTCAATATCTTTGAGACAAAGAGATACCCTAGTGAAGTGAAGTCATGTTTTCCCGTGAAAGAGATTGATCCGGGCTAATGAATCTTGCAAAAGCTAAGTCGGGTCGTCGACTTTAAAACAAGCGCTTAATGGGAGGCAACCCATAGGTTTTGTATTTCTTATCCTTTTGCTTTTTGTTATTTGTTTTTCTTGTTTCATATCATGTTAAAATTTCCCACCTTGACTTTACTAGGAGGATTCAATTACATTGAGGACAATGTAAGGTTTAAGTGTGGGGGAGTGGTTAAGCATGTATTTAAAAAAAAATTTAAAAAAAATTTAAAAAGTTAGGAAAAAAAAAAGGTTTTACATAAAACTCCAACTTTTAGAGATTTTAGAGTCACTAGCATACTTCTAGGTATGTTTGCATAGAGATTTTGACCGACATAATTGAACTTGGAAATGTTAGAGAACTACATTCGGATTTCTTGTTTGTTAGAGTGTTAAATAATGGATTTAATCATGCCGGTGATGCGAATTTGGTGCAGGGAGAAATGCATTATTAGAGTTGCTGATCAATCATTAGTGGAGACACCCGTATTCATATTATGTGAGGCACCGACCAGAAATTTTTCCATCTACTAAAGAGCTTTTTGAGTGTGTGTCACCGTACGTAAATTCCGGGTAGAATGGTGAGCTACCCAACCTCCCACCAATAGAAGCACTACTCTTTGATCTCTTGAGTGCTAATTTTGTCAATCATGAGGGTGACGTCCATAGATGAAAGCCTCCTTCTTGTAGTTCGATTTGCAGTTAGCACCATTCTCTCCACAACAACGGATCCATAGAAACACCATCATCATAAACAAGGAGCGACATCAAAATCTACAAGGGAAGTTGGAAAAGTTCAAGGTTTACAAGCAACGGAATGAGAAAAAGAGCAAATTTCAAATATAAGTAAAGCAACATACAAAGAGCAGATTTTTACATATATGTTGAAGACTTACACTACAATGAGGTAATTTTATATCCAAGTATGAAGACTTATTTATAAAAGCAAAGAAAAATCAAAAGGTGAGAATTTTTGAAGTTTATGATTCCAAGACGATACAAGTTGTGAAGAATCGAGCGGTAAAATACTTCTCCCATGGCCACGGTTTGTTTTTGTATTTTATTTCTCTTGTTGTTTCAAAAAAAAAAAAAAAAAATTGAAAATTTCATAAAAGAAAAAAGATAAAAAAAAAAAAAAAAAAGAGAAATATTTATTTTGTTTTTATTTATAAGCCGTGGGAAGGAAAATATATAAGGAAGTTTCAAGCGACAAGGATTATTAAGGTAAAAAAAGGTTACAAATTGTCAAGGATTTATGAAATTCGAGAGTTTATCATCAATAGTTGAATCCGACCAAGGAGATCAAGACGAGGAGCGGAAGACGTTTCTATTGGATGCCGTGAGAGTGGTGTTATCATAATTGGCGATCGGATGTGAAAGTGAGTAAGTAATCTCATCCTCGATAATAGTGGTTGATTTCCTTTCTTAGAGATCGTCAGAAAAATGGTTTTTCAAAATGTTAAAAGATGTGGTTTTTTAAAAAAAAATATTTCGAAAGTTGTCCTTCCCACCATTCAAAGTGTTGCAGGAATTCTCTCTTCATTCCTACCTGCACACATGTGAGAACCATAAAAAGCCGTCTTTTTGAGTGCAATTATCATAAAATCCTTTTTGGTGAGGCGAAGTCGAGGCGAAATGCTTATTGATCGTTTCTCAAACACGCGTTCTCTCATTATGGTGTGGTTATTTCTCACTCAACATTTAAGAATGAGAACATGTTCTTTAGTATTTCTAACTTCTTATTACTAGCATGCGAAACTCTATGTCCTCATAGCTCTTTGGATGCTTGGGACACTTTGAACGCTTTGAAGTTGTGAGTTTTTAGTTTGATTTGCTCGAGGACTAGCAAAGTCTAAGTGTGGGGGAATTTGATAGGGTGTAGAATACATCCTATTTAATATCTATTGTTTATGCTTTCTTTGCTATTTTTCTTGTAAATTATGTATTTTACGCTTGTTTTGAGTTTTATAGCTACTATGGAGTCGCACGAAGGAAAAGAAGAAAAATTATCCAATTTGAGCAAAAAGGGCAAGATTGTCATTTTATGGGCGATCAATATCTGGAGCCCGGTTAATGTTAAGACAAGTCTTTTGGAGGAGCAGACTATAGACAAACCAAAGAGGTTAATGGGGGCTGGAAACTTGGTTACCCCTTATCAGGGCAGCCCGAGTACCAATATCCCGCCCCATTTATAACCCTAAAATCGAGAAGATTTATCTTCTCAATCATTTCATACCTGAAATACAGAGAGGAAGGAAAGCAGCGCAGCTGCTAATGAATTCGCTTTGTCTGAGAGATTTAGAGATGTAATTGAAGGGTGAAATCGAAAGAGAAAGAAGATTAAACTCGAGATACAATTGGTGATAGGAATGGTGGCTGTCTTGGTATGAGTTAATGGATTTCAGTGGTTGAGTTAGATGAAGAACGACTGTGAATTAAATGGGTATTTGTGGGTTGAATTTGGAAAAGGCAGCAGCGAGATTGAAAATGGGTTGTAATAGAGGTATGGGTTTGAATCGGAGAAGACTCTCAGGGGATTGACGTTGTTGGTCGCTGCAATTGGTTCTGGCCACGGTGATGGTTTTGCTGGATTCGATGAAGGAATTGAAGCTCAGGGAGATGGGGTCTGTGAATGGATCGATGTTGTTGAGTGAAACAGGAGTTGGGTTTGGTTATGTCAAAGAAGTTGATGGCGTTTTTGGGGTTCGATCTGGAGGCGATGTTGATGGCTGCTGCTGTGAGGTGATTGAGATCCAGAGAAGTAAATCGATGTTGCTGTTGCAATCGATTCAGGGAAATGGAGATGAAGAAAGGCGCTGTTGTTAGATGGGTTATGGAGCTTTTGCCGTGGAACTCAGTGGATAGAAAAGATGGAATTGAATCTCATCGTTGCTGACAAGAACAATAAGATGGGTTTCTGGAATTGAAAGCAGGGAAGATGAATTGAAGGGCTGAATAGGTGGTGGCAATGTTTGAGAAGGTGAATCGAAGATTGATGGCTGCTATTGATGTGAAGTACAACAAGGAATAGTGTTCGAATGAGCTTAATAGTTGTTGATGTTGTTATTTTGCACTGGGTTTGTTGTATGTCAAGGGTCGATAATGGATTTGTTTGAATTGAAAAGCAGGACAACGAGTTGATGTTGATGTCAGTGGAGAAGTTGATAAGGAAGAAGGAGCAGACAATGGTGAATTGCTTGAAATAGATGAATGTTTAGGACTGCAGAGGAATGGAGCTAAGAATGGCTTTGAATGTGGCCGAAGTCCTATAAACAAGAAACTCGGCCGGTTTTGTCAAGCCGACAGTCAACTCTCACGATGACCGATCCAACTCGGTGATCCATCCTAACTCAGTAGAGTAAGCCAATGAGTCAGACCGGTTGTCTCTACCGACTACTCCTCCCCTTGACCCGGTTGGTCGAGTTTGACTTTTGGACCGTTAGTCCTAACGGTGGTCGACGGAATATTAAAGTCGAATATACCAAAGGACGACGAAGAACTCAGGTGGCCGACGACGATTTTCCTACTGGATTACCATAATACCAGATTTCCTGAGCCAAAAATTCCTTAATTTTCTGTGGACTTCTCTCATGGGTGTGAAGACTTGGACTAGGAATTGGATGGAGAATTGGGCTCAAATTTGGAAAGAGAAGATGGAAGAGTTGAGAAAGGCTTGGATTTGGAAATTTAATTGCTAAAGGAAAAGGGTTATATTCCTTGGAAGATTTGGAGAATATTGAAGCCTATAAATAGAGAAGTTTTCTATATCTTTTACACATCTCTCTACACACACAACACTTGTGTTTTTGCTTTCAATTATTCTTCTTAATTATTTGTGTGAACTTGAAAATTCTCCTTTTAATTATTTTGTGTGAATTTCAAAAACATGAGTAGCTAATTTTCTTATTGATTGAGGATGAATTCCTAGTTCTTAATATATGATTTTAGTTTTGTTTCAATTCTATCTTGAAGTTTTCACATGATTATCGCTTGTTTTTACTAATAGGAATGTTTATTCATTCATGATTGATTGATAGATTGTTTAGAGTGTGCACGCTAAATTGATTTGTTAATTTGATCTAAAGCTAGTGAAAGTTAGGGATAAGTAATCGTTTCTTGACTCTTTACATAAGTAGCAAACACGAGACCTTGCGAGGGATTCCGTGGAGCAATTGTGTGTGAAAACAACGTTAGCAAGTAGACCTTGATCTAAGAGTCTAACTACTAATATTAACCTAATAAGTTCATAAATCTTAATGCGTTTATTTAAATTACATCTAGAGAGTGATCTACTACTAGGTGGTCTGGTAAATAGAATCCAGAGTTTAACTTCCGTATCCTGATACAAGGGATTTAGGGTTTTAGCAATCGATCTAGTCGCTTTACCTACGGTTGGTGATAATCATGACTAATAACAAGTAGAAAAGAACATAACTTTAATCATTGTTTTGCAACGAAGAATGATTCCTTGATCTTGTCTCTCTTATAGATTTCAACTTTATCTTTTAATTGCTTTGTTTATTTTCTTTTGCTTTATACATTCCCCCTTTTTGTGACAACTTTTACAACTAGAATCTCTTGCTCCTCGTGGGAACGAACTTGACTTCCATTATATTATTTTTAATTGAGTGGAAATAAGATATTAATTTGATTGCACCTATGACACGCATCAGCCGCCCCCTTTTCTTGGCCAATCAAGTCGCTCTAAACTTGCCATCATAAATTAAAGGCCAAACGCACCCTGCCGCGCCACCATACTAATCCGGCAAGCCAAACGTGTCTTACCACAACAACATATTAATCGGCATGCCAACATGCCACTGTCAGCAAAACAGATGCCACTTAGCCTCAGCCACGCCGCCAAGCCTTAATTTTACCACGGCGCCAAATCCTAGCCTTGGCCACGCCGCCAAGCCCTAATTATTACCACGGCACCAAATCCTAGCCTTGGCCACGCCGCCAAGCCCTAATTCTACCACTTGCCAAATCCTAGCTTTGGCCACGCCCGCCAAGCCCTAATTCTTACCACGGCGCCAAATCCTAGCCTTGGCCACGCCGCCAAGCCCTAATTCTTACCACGGCGCCAAATCCTAAACTTGGCCACGCCGCCAAACCCTAATTCTTACCACGACACCAAATCCTAGCCTTCGCCACACCGCTAAGCCCTAATTCTTACCACGGCGCTAAATCCTAGCCTTGGCCACGCCGCCAATCCCTAATTCTTACCACGACGCCAAATCCTGGCCTCGCCACGCCGCCAAGCCCTAATTTTGGCCACGGAGTCAAACCTTAGCTTTGGCCATGCTACAACGCCACTGGCATGCCGCCATGGCACGACTACTAGCATGCCCCTATGCCACGGCTACTGGCATGCCGCTATGCCATGGCTCCACCAAGCACTACTATGCCAATGGCGCCACTTTGTTACACAACAAAGATGTGGCCATAATCAACGGCCATTCTTCCTCATAAGATGCAATCTCGGCCATCCAAGTTCGCCATCAACCGACGGACTTGCGGCAAGTCCCAGGTAAGCCGCTACGCCACGGCTACCCCAGGCTCCACTATGCTAATGGTGCCACTTTGTTACACAACAAAAATGTGGCCATAATCAACGGATACACTTCCTCATGAGATGTAATCTCATCCATTCAAGTTCGCCGCCAAACTGAAGGACGACTAGCCTAATATCATTACATGTTATTTTCCTATGGGAAAGTCTCTTGACTTTGAATTGCCACACATAGCAACCTGCTACACGTTTTCCACGAAAACACTCGAGATATCAAACATGTCACAAACTGGGGGATACTCATCAGGGTATTGGTCTGGCGGTTTACAGCTTGCGACGTGCAATGCGCCCATTACAAGAAAGTGTCATGAAGTAGGACAATTAGTGGTGGTGAAAAGTAACGGTGTAAACAATTCATTTCCTTCATCATGTAAGTGTAATGACAGACAGTTACACGGATGCACTTCCCTCATCATGGAAGCATGACGTCTGATGGTTACACGTTACTCTATTCTTCCACCACTCAATCGTTTCCACTTCCTACGAGACCAGTGTACGTTTCAATATAACTTGTATAAATAGGCTTCACCTATTTTCACCAAACAACAAGTTTTTGGTCGGTAACAATACAATATCTAGAAATCACCTGGTAGCTTTCCATTCTGCTAACCATTTCTACTTCCGATACAAGTCATAAAACAAACCACACCTTCAGAATCAACTATTCTGGTCTCAACACTCTCTTCGCTTCCCTCCCTAAGACCAACCCTTCTCCTTCACTTTGTGACCGAAGCAAAACTGGAATGGCCATTTCTTGGTTTAGGCCAGGATTGTATAGATTGATCTTTCGAATTAAAAGTACTCTCGTGCAGTACATTGTTTAGGGTTTAGATTCGTTTGTCATCCACACACCCAAAATTACCAAAATCAGCAGAAATGGTTTTCACCCACAAACAAGAATATAATACTCAATACGATATAAAATGCAAGATCATATCACGTAACTATAGAGAAAATAGTTGGTTATGGATTCACAATCCCAATGAAGTCTTCAATTCGTTAACCTATAGGGTTTTGTGAAAACCTAAGGTTAAAGGAGAATCGATTCTAGTCGCAACTAGTATCACACATAAGGTGTGGGGATTAGGTTTCCCATTTGCTAGAGTTCTCCTTTATATAGTCTTCAAATCGGTGTTTGCAATCAATGCTACCTTGGTAACAAAGCATTCAATATTCACCGTTAGATGAAAACCTGATTAGACTCAAGCTAATATTTTTCGACCGTTAGGTAAAACTTAGCTTGCTACACACAAATGAAATGTACCTTCATTTAGATATGAGTAACCGTACCTAAACGTGTACATCTTGTTGGCTCAACAATAGTTAACCGAAGTTATCCATATGAACACTTTCATATCAACCTCATTCATCTTAACCATAACTAGTTCAAATGAGTCAAATGAAACTAGTTCTAGAGTTGTTCAATTGTTTATATTCTCATAGAAGAATACAAGATACAATTGAAGCAAAATCGATTTTGATTCACATGAATCAAGTCATGAACATTATAGCCACGGTTCGCAAAAGATTGCATTCCTTATTATATAAATATATTAGTTCATGAACAAGCGGATTTTAGAACATCATCTACTTAGGTATGCGTACCTAAGTAGCTAGACCAATTTTGGGTTTTGCCAAGACGCGAACTTGTACGCATACCATCCAAACTCCGGCAAGAAATTCCCTGGACTGAACCTTACGCCGATGCTGCATTCTGGTTTGCATACCAAAGTTCCCGGACTTTCTCAAAACCAACAAGTAAGCATACAGGTATGCATACCATGGTTCTTGGACATGGATTACATATATGCAAGAACGCATACTATGCTTAAATCCAATTGTTCTAAACTCTCATTTCAATCATTGAAACATTCTTGGAAGGCGGAATAGCTATCTCACACAAACTATTAGCTTCAAAGCAATTTTCAAGTGATCGAATGATCAATACAGAAATATTCCGAGTCTACATCAAATGACCTGTCTCGCATAAATCATGTAAGATGTTACTGGGAGATTTTCACATGATCATCTTTTGACTTTAAATCAAGAATATAAGATGAACTTGGTTAAAGAGAAAGCTTACCAACACATATTTCGAGAAATAAGTAAATGAAGTTAAACTCACCAAATATCAAATGTGTATAAATGAAGTCTATATAGCTATACGACTTTTGTCTCAAATATGAGATAAAGTAGATAAACTTTTGAGTGATAGATGAGTTCAAGTCTCCACATACCTTTTGTTGATGAAGTTCCATACCCCCCTTAGTAGTTCCTCAATCGATGAACGCCGTGAAGTCTAATGCTCAACTACACTTATTATCCTAATCTGAGACTTAGTTATAAGTAGACTAGAAATCAAGACTTATAGTTTTGGCAACTAAACTTGACAAACAAGCTTGAGATAGCAATGGTTGCGAGTTTGACCGAGAAGTGCTCTAACAATGGTAACTCCAAATTTGTCTTTACACTGCTTAACAATTCTCTCCCTAGTTTCCTCTTCATTCCTTTGATAGTAAAGATTGTTCAGGATGTGGCCCTTGTTGTGCATTATCCTATCAATAGAACAAAGATGATGTCTGATATTTGTGGATATGGTTTCAGATGAAGGAATAATTTTTTTGAAGATGAAATCACATCTCGATTTCCATATGAACCAGCAGGTGGTAGCAAAGGTTGAATTCCAGTAGCTCAGATCAGTGTGGGGTCTAAACTACTCGTTGAGCCATTCCTGCAAACCAAACAGGTGGTTCCAGACAGAGGAAGAATTTGGACAAGACATCAAGACATGAGTAATATTCTCCTTAGTGCACTTGCATATGTTGCGAATTGGATCAGTATTATTAACGATACTGGCTATTTTGGCATTAGTGAGAAGAATTTTATTAACACGTTTCTAGATGAAGAGATGTACATCGGGAAAGGTATCCAGCTTCCAGATCTTTTTCTATCCAGGTTGAAGATGTCACCTTCATATTTGTCAGCAATTTGCTTATCATATAGAGATTTCACAGTATAACTCCTTTTCTAGTCAGACTCCAAGTTATAATATCTTATCTGCGAATGTTGAAGTGGGTATCCTGAATTGCTAATTTATCTTCAGATGAAAACTATAGATAAGGATTTGTGATCCCATTCCCCACTAGTAGTGAGAATTTGATTGACAGTAATGATATCAGTAGGACAATGTGGAGGTATCGCCATGGTGGGCTCTTTATTGTGAATCCATATCTCCTCCCAGATATGAATTTTCTGTCCATTTCCAACCCTCGATTTATAATACCTTTGGATGTTAGCTACTCCCTCAAGAATACCTTTCCAGATCCATGTGTCTGAAGATTTTAGCTTAGTGGTCATTGTTATCACATCATGATCTGGGAAGTGGGTAGATTTCATAGTAACATACCAAACAGAATCAGGTTCTGAAATAAATCTCCAAACAATTTTAGTTATCATAACATTGTTAAAGAAGTCCATGTTCTTGAATCCCAAACCACCCAACACTTTTAGCTTGTTGACAGAGTCCCAAGCTATGTAGTAGAGACCCTTAAATTTTTCGGGATCTTTGATCCCTTTGAATCTTGTTAATCTCCTTGAAAGTGGTTTTGGGGAGTTTAAAGCAGTTAATTTGATAAGTACTTTAGGTGGAGGTGGAAGAACTTATCATAGTGAACTTTCCAGTTATAGAGATAGTACTTTTCAACCCAGCTAGTCTGAACGCACATTATCTTATCAATGTAAGGTTTGAAAGCTTGAAATTTACTTTTTTTGGTGAAGAGTGGAGAGCCCAAATATTATCCATGATGTAAATTTGCTGAACATGCATGTAATTCTGATATTTTCAGCAATATCCGGAGCAGTGTTTTTGGTGAAGAATATCCCAGACTTGGAAAAATTAATCCTTTGACAAGAAAAGTCACTAAAGTCTTTGAACACCTGCAGAATATTTTTGCATTCCTCTATATTGGCTCTACATAAAATCATACAGTCATCAACAAACAAAAGATTACTTATGAGAGGGGAATTATGTCTGAGTCTGGTACCATGGATTAATCCCAGATTTTCAACATTAGATAAGCTTCTAGAAAGAGCTTTCACGCAGAAAATAAATAAACAAGGGTATAGGGGTTCTCCTTGTCTGAGACCTCTAGAAGGTTTGAAGAAATTTTCATGGGAGTCATTCACAAATACAACAAGATTGGTGGTGGAGATGCATTGGTGGATGAGATTACACCATTTTTTTTTACTAAAGCCTATTTGCTTGAGAACAGATATCAAGAAATTCCAATCCATTCAGTCAAAGGCTTTAGCCATATCAATTTTGATGCCCATAATGCCTTTGTTTCTCTTTTTACCATTCCTAGTATTCATGTGGTGGATTAAGTCACGAGCAATGACAATGTTATCAGATATTTGACTTCCATGAATGAAAGCATACTGAAAAGGGGATAAAATCTTGGGAAGAAGGGGTTTTAGTCTCCGAGCAAGAAGTTTTGAGATAATTTTATAGGTGGTTTTACGCCGAGAAATAAGTCTGAAGTGAGAGGGGGTAGTAGGGGTATCAGTTTTGGGTATGAGGGATATGAAGGTGCAGTTCATCTCCTTAAGGATAAATCTAGAGTTAAATAAGTTTTGGACTATATCCACTATGTCATCTCCAACCACCTCCCAAATAGCCTGAAAGAAGTTTGGTGGCAACCCATTTGGACCAGGATATTTATCTTCATCCATACTGAAGAGAATGATTTTGAGTCCACATCATCAGGGGTAACCAGAAGATAGTCATTTTCATAGCTAGTGATGGTACTGGGAATGCGATTGATGATATTGTAGTTTATAAAAATGGGCTTAGCAGTCGCCATAGCTTCAAAGTGAGAAGAAAAACAGTCTGAAATGTCTATGATGTCAGATAACCAATAGCTTCATTATTTTGGATAGAATCAACTCTATTTATTCTCATTCTTTTCTTGCAGAATCATGAAAGAATTTTGTGTTTCTGTCTCCAAGTATGATGAATTAATCTCTGCTCTTAGTTTTCCAAAACTTCTCCTGAATGTTTTGCCAATGCTGAATATTCCTTTTAACATCTTTAGTGGTTGCTCCTCTATCAATGTCAAACTTATTTTTAGTGACCCATTCCAAGTGTTTGAAGCACTCCTCCAAGTTAGACTTGATGTTCCAATAAACATTTTTGTTCCAGAGAGACTTTGATTTTTACATCATTTAGTTTTCTAGGTATAGTGAAAGCATAGGAGCCTGAGTGTCTCCTTTTCTAACATTCAGGCCCCTATCTATGGGGGGTGGCTAACCCACCCATTTGCCATGCCAGCTGGCCTGGAAAACTACCCGCGCCACTATGGGGAAATGAATAAGCGGTCGAGTTTCCACCTAGCGGTCGAGACTACACCACTAGAGGTTTTATAGCGGCGCCGGTGTAGATTACACCGCTAGCGGTGTAATCTCGACCGTTCACGACTCGGTGCTCTACACTTTATAAATACCCTATTCCCATCAGTTTTCATTCACAAACAAAAATTCTTTCTTCCCTTCTCTAGAGAGTAGACCAGAGCGATTTTTTAAAATGAGTTCCAAAAAAAAAGACAAAGGAAAAGAAACAGAAGGAAAAGGAAAATCATTGCAGAGATAGTGATATCGTATGGGTTCAGGATAAAGAGCACGAGTTCGCTAATGTTAGGCAACTAGTTGGATCTGGTGTAACATCTATGCATTTATGTAACCATCCCGAGCGAGTTTTGTTACCTAAATTAAGAGGTGGGTGGTCTGAGCTAAGTGAAATTTATGAGTTAACCTGTTCAAGCATCCTTGAGAAGATATCCTTGGCAGCGTTTATTTTTCATGAAAGGCAAAAACCACATGACTCAAATTATGCGAGTTATATTTGAATGTTGGTGGAACACTGCAAATACGTTCTTTTTCAAGGATTTTGAGTGTGGTAAGTTCTATTTCTTCCATTCAATAGTTTAATTTTTAGTTCAGAAACAAATTTTAGTTCCACATACAAACTTTAATTTTATGACCATGTTGTTTTTAGGGTTCACACTGTTAGATTTATATATGTTGACTGGAATAAAAAGTCAGGGTGAAATAGTACAATTTAACAAATTAAAGTGAATATCAGAAGGACCATGAAAACAATTACTCCTTGTACTCAAATGATACGGAGGAAAGCCGTAATACGTAGACTTACACTCATATGGATTAAGAATGTCTGGGGTTGAAGGCTTTTTTGTCCCGTTACAATGCCGGGGGATAAATGTAGTCAAGATTATCCCGAGCTTGAACGGATTTTTGTATTATGGATGTTAGGCCAAGTTTTTTCCCCAATGCTAGCTCGGTGTCATTAGTTGGTTTTCCTGGAATCTTTACAAGATTTAAGTAAAGCGCCAGATTATGATTGGGGTTCTGCAATTTTAGCCGAGCTATACATATGTCTCGGTGATTGCTCAATTAAGAAGATGATAGCTTAAATGCATTTTGGGTCATTATTGGAGGTAAGAACTATTTATTATATTTATTATCAATGTTATTTTTCAGTGGTGAAATGTACTAACACATCAATTTTCGTCAATGTTCTTTTTCAGTATTGGTGGTATACTTACTTTACGATCAGTAAACCTGATCTTCATGATAAACGATTAATTTTTCCAGTCGTGTACAAGTACAAAACTGATAATTGGATTGGCCAGATTAACGATGGTCAAAATGTTGCTGTGATCGCTGTCTTAAGCGTCAAAAATAATTTCACTTTCTTACTCACTAAATATAAATGAAGTATAAGGTAAGGAAGAGTTCGTTTCCACAGAGAGGCAATTGTTGTTATGCGATTTCAGTTTCTAAAGTAACCAAGGGGGGATTTTTGTTTATCTAAGCAATAAAAGTAATTGAAAATAAAGTAAATAATTGGAAATATCAATAGAGAGAAATATTGGTCACGGGATAGTATCATTCACAAACATGTATTTTCATCAACGATTAGAATTGGTATTTTAATCTCTCCTTTACTAAAAGTCCTAGGATACCTTGATCGCAAGTATATCCCGCTAATTCCCTGATTTCATCACAACCACATTAAAAGATGCATATGTGAATTCTTCCTAGAAAGTAACCTAAAGTGTAAAAGCACACTTAGATTTAACTCCCTAAAAGCAATAAGTTCTACGGGATAAGACTAATCAAGGCAATCTAACGTGTAAAAGCACTAATTCAATTTAACCAAGGTTATGATTCATATGCAATTATAAAGATGTATCACTACAAGTAATAACCACACTATGCTACTTAGAATCGTGGATAAACAACTATTTCGTATTGAAAACCCTAGTCTAGCAATAGAGATGAATGTAAATCGGATTGATTAGGACTCAACCAAACAAACAATCAAATCATATGACAATATTAATAATGAATCATACACAATAAAATATTGAGACAAAACTAATTCATTGAATCATATAACATGTTGAAAAATCAACTTTATCCCATAACCAATAATAATTGTTTAGCTACTCATAGCTATGGAGTTCATCATAAAATATTAAATGAATAGAAGAAGATGAACAAAAGCAAACCCTAGAAGCGTAAACAAAAGCGGCTCTCCAAGTTCCAAGAAATAATATGTGATATCCAAAGTTGTAGAAGTCTTTTCTTTAAATAGCTCTCTTGTTTCCAAAATTAGGTCTAGTCTTCAAAGTCCATTAGATGAAAATCCACCAAGCCCATAAGTGAGAGAAACCCATGTAGAAAATATGCCCAAAAATATGTCGCCGGAAAACCGACATTATGGACGGAAATTGGCCGGAGAAGTGACCGGCAAAGTCCGCCCGGTCACCGGTCAACTGGGTCAACTCGGTCAAGGTCAGACCGAGTCAAATCACTGAGTCTCAAGCTGAGTCAATACCGAACTAACTCGGCTGAATAGGTCTGGGCCAGAGTTGTGTGTGTAGCGCCATGATTGCACTTCACCGGGTGCAATCCACCCATGATGGTACATTCATCCCGCTACCAGCCTACACTTCAAACACGCAATACTTGTATCTTCTCCGTTTAGCACCTTTAACAGCTTCAACTACCATCTTCATTCTACAGCTTCAGATTCATTTCACCACAGCTCAAATACACACCCCACAGTTTCATTGCGATCACCATTTTCTAGTCCTGTACCTGAACTACATTCAGCATCATCTTTCTTGAGCACCAGTTCTCATCTCGAGCCTGCGATTCAATGGCTTGCAATCCCTGTGAACCAGCGCCACCATCTCTTTCTCAATCAACCTCAATTGCATCTCTCGTCATCCTCGCCAACATCATTCATTCCCATTTCCATCCAGGCTTTGCACTTTCTCCGTTCGCAGAATAATCGAGCCATGGCAACTCGATTCTTCTCGGCTCACAGTTTGAGTTTGAATGCCACTCCAATCTGCAACACTCTCACCAAATTTGCGACTTCCAACACATTCTCCGCAGAAAGAATAATATCAATTTTTCTTCCCGCTATTTGTAACAAGCACAACACCATCATTCCTTGAATATTCAGACCACCAATTACACGCCATGCTCAACCAAAATTCTTCTCAAAGATCATAAACAACATCACAACTACTCCCATCATCTTCTCAGCTTCTCAGCATCAACAAAGAGCTAACAAATGCCATTCTCAATCAACAAGGCCTCCAACAATTCAGCATCACGACCATGTAAATTCCACCGCCTTTGTTACCAATTCCATCCGCATTAAGCTACGTAACCACTCCATCATAGCAACAACAGACATCATCTCAACTTCGACCTACCACATCCATTCTCGCACCACCAAGGAAAAGAACAATTTCTTCCTGCAATAATCCTAAACATTAATCTAAGAATAATCCATCTTCTGCAATTGCTTCAATCACAACACCATCACCAGCTCAGCTGCAACTCCATCTGGCTTAGGTCGTAGCTATCTCCTTATTTCAGTCATGACAACAAGAAGACTTACATCTCCCCGACTGAATCCTCTAAGATTACTAGCTTCACGGACTACCACCACCTTGTCTAGCAATCATCTGCTTCTTCCTTTCTTGCACCAGTCCATCCTCGCTTTGCACACACACACGAGACTTCATTTATCATTCCCTGTAATTCCAGCTCCAATTAGTTACCAGCCTCTTGCATCGCATATGCAATACCACTTTCCTTGGCTTGACCATCTCTCGAACTCAATTACACTGATACAAGTCATGACTTCACCGCACTCCGTGGCTCCATCTCTACTGAGCTATAAACCGACCATCCCACACCCAATTCAACCATTATGCTGTGCAAAATCATCAGCTCCTAGTCTTCTCATCCTCATAGCCAAATCGAACCCGAGAAGAAACCCATTATATTCACCACCAGATCAAGGCTAACCGCCACCAACTCCATTTCCTCCTAAGCTAGCTTCTTCTCAAATCGACATCAACCCCTCTTCTCAAAAGCAAACCCATATCAGATTTCTCCCTCTTGTACTCAACAGCAACACTAACAAACCCAACTCCGAAATCCATCACACTCATCACTAGATTCCCTTTCTTCTCAATCTGTTCTTCACAATTACTCAGTTCAATCCCTCATCCCCATGGACATCAACAGAAAATCTCGAGCTAACTCGCCGCTACTTACGATTCATCTCAAACCCTAGTTTCCTCTATCGCAACATTACCATCTCGAAACTACAGAGCAAACCCATCAAGCACAATTGCTACGGGACTCAATTTCTCCATCCATTGCTTGTATTTCATCACCAGTTCCATCAGATCCCCTTTCTTCATCCATGTTCTTCCTCCTGTTTTCTAAAATAAAGAATTAACTACATCAACATCGGTTCTCCTTAAAACAAAATCAATCGAAAACCAATCTTCTTATATGATTGAATTCCATATCATCAAGCCCTAGCTCCAAATCGCAATGTTCTTACTCACAAAGATCACCATGGTTTCTCTCAAGCTTTGAGATAGTAGGAGGGATAAGAGAAAATGATTTCTCCGAATTTTAGGTCATGTGTAGGAATGAATATGGATACAACCACCCCAGTGAATTCTATAAGGAGACCCCGATGATTCTAGGCACCCACTCTTAGATAAGGACCACCAAAGATGTCCCCTTATCGCTTCTCTAGACTAAGTTGCAATGGTTGTGCTTGGTCCTACTCTGCTCCCAATAGCAATTGCGCATGAAATGACGCTTTTCCCATTGTCGCTCCAAATCAATGAATTTTTCTTCTTTTGCTCCTAATGACTCCAAAGTACAGATAAACTCAAAAGTAAACATAAGATACATAATTTACAAGAAAAATCTCGCAAAGAAAGCATAAACAATAGATAGATATTACGGTATTTTACAACACCTATCAAATTCCCCCACACTTAGACTTTGCTAGTCCTCGAGCAAATAAAACAAATTCTAAAACATACATACAACTCCGTGTCGTCGAGGCTACGGTCACTTTTAGCATAAATAACAAGCCTTTGAACTCCTAGGTGTCCCTAGTGGACGAGTTATAGTCTCGTGAGGGTTTACTAGAGATATACCCACAAAACCTATTTTTCCAACTTACTAGTTCTCTGTAATAATAGCATCCAACGCGCTAAGAAGACATATAAATTTTGCACACTAGTAATAAGAAGTTAGACACATAAATGAACACAATCTCATCCTTAAAAGTTGAGAGAGAAATAACCATCCCTTTTCGAAAGAAATTCGGGTTGGAGTGATCGAAAGTCTCGACTCGCCTCACAAGAAAGGGTTTCATGAAATTGCTCTCAATAATAAAATAACTTTTTATGGGTCACACATGTGTCCAGGTATGAATGAAGAGAGAATCCTGCGACACGTTGAATGGTAGGAAGGTAAAAACCCTCCGAAGTATTTTAAAAACCCACATCTTTTATACATTTTTGAAAACCCATTTTTCTGACGATCTCTAAGAAAGGAAATCAACCACATAACGAAGGTGGGAATATACTTACTTACCTCGTTATCCGTTCGATGTGCAGCTAGCACCACTCTCACAACATCCATAGATCAATCGGTGTCTTCATCTTCGTCTTCGGTCTTCAACTCTTTATGATAACTCTTGAACTTCGTAGAATCTTGACAATGTAACTCTTTCCTCTAATTCCTTGTTGCTTGAAACTTCATTGTAGATATTCCTTCTTCCATTGGCTTTATTGAAAGAATACAAAACTAAAAACGAACTTTTCAAACCCAATCTTTTTTTTTTTTTTTTTTTTTTAACTATGAGACACGAAAAATAAAACAAATACAAAACGAAACAAAACAATAAAACTAGTAATGAACCTAAAAAAAATTTCTCTTGTCTCTATTTTTTTTATTTTTTATTTTTTTATTTGAGACAAGAGAAAGTAAAATACAAATGTAAGTACAAAGGCCATGGTGTAAGTATTTTACCGCTTGATTCTTCTGGCAACTTGTATGTCTTGATATCATAAACTTCTCGAACTCTCATCCTTGATAATTTTCACTCTTGTACAATAGTCTTCAACTTGTAAAAATTCTGCTCCTTGTCTTGTTGCTTTACTTGAACGTGTTCAACTTTCCTTCAAATTTGTGATGCTCCTCTTGTTGTTGATGATGGTGTTTTATGGACTGTTGGTGTAGAGAGATAAGGTGGATGGTGCTAATCACAACAAGCTTGCAAGTGGTATGTAAGTTAGCAATTCGATGTCACCATCATGGTAGATAAAAATAACACTCAAGAGATCAAAATAGTTCTTCTATGGTGGGAGGTTGGGCAGCTCACCATTCTGCCCGGAATTTACGTACGGTGACACACACTCTAAAAGCACATATTTAGACATGTACAAAGAATTGAAGGTCGGTGCCTCACATTATGTAACATGGGTAGTCTCCACTATAGGGGATCACTACTCTAATACCGAATTCGATCCGCACCTTATTTGCCACTGGCATGGTTAAATCCAACTTTAACTCTCATACAATTAAGAAACCCGATCATGTTTTCTGTCATCTCTAAGTTCAGTCACTCTTATGAGAATCTCGATGTAATATTAGCGACATGTATACTATGTGACTCTAAACTAACCACAGGTTGGAGTTTTCTTATTCACTATTTTACACAAAAGTTGAAAAATTGAAAATTTTATAAAACCACTCCCCCACACTTAAACTTTACATTGTCCTCAATGTAAATTGAATCGTCCAAAGTAAGTCAAGGTGGGAAATTCTAACAAGATATATGACAAGAAATCAGAAAAAATAAAAACAAGACAAGAAAAAGCTAAAAACAAAACAAAACAAGAAATAAATACAAGACAAGAAATACTCATCCGATGGGTTGCCTCCCATTTAGCGCTTGGTTTAAAGTCGCCACCACTATCTCCTTGCTTTCTATGACTCCTCCGGAGGGAGTACATCCACAAAGTTAACTCCTTCCACCACTTCGAAGTGAAATTCTCATAATATGGTTTCAACCTATGCCCATTAACTTTAAGTTCTTTTCCCGTAGCTATGCTATGAATTTCCACTCCACCATGAGAAAACACATTAGTAACAATAAAAGGTTCCATCCATCGTGACCTTAATTTACCCTAAATAAATGCAAGCGAGAATTAAACAAAAGCACTTTCTGCCCCAATGCAAAATTGTTTTCTAGAAATCATGTTATCATGAAATGCCTTTGTCTTTTCCTTATAAATGCGTGAACTTTCAAATGCATCATTGCGAAGCTCCTCTAGCTCTTGGAGTTGTAACTTCCTTTGCTTTCCAGCCCCATCCATCTCCATATTGCATTGCTTTATAGCCCAAAACGCCTTATGCTCAATTTCAACGGGTAAATGACAAGGTTTACCATACACAAGCCTAAAAGGAGACATCCCTATAGGTGTCTTGTATGCGGTTCTATAAGCCCACAAAGCATCATTAAGTCGCATGCTCCAATCTTTCCTTGTTGGGTTCACCGTCTTCTCTAGAATAGATTTTACCTCCCGGTTAGACACCTTGGCTTGTCCATTTGTTTGGGTATGATAAGGTGTTGCAATCTTGTGCGACACATTGTACTTCGTCAACAAGCTTTGTAAAATCCTGTTTTTGAAGTGAGAACCCCATCGCTAATTATGGCTCTTGGAATTCCAAACCTTATATGGCCTAAAACTATGCCATGAGTTACCATAAAATGGCACTTCTCCCAATTCAGCACAAGGTTTGTTTCAACACATCGTTCAAGGATTAGAGACAAATTGTTCAAGCAAAGGTCAAATGAATCACCAAAGACACTAAAGTCATCCATGAACACTTCGATTATGTTTTCAACATATTCCGAAAAGATACTTACCATACACCTTTGAAAGGTAGTGGAGCATTGCACAAGCCAAAAGGCATCCTTCTATAAGCAAAAGTGCCGAAAGGACAAGTGAAAGTGGTTTTCTCTTGATCCTCCCAGCGCTATCACAACTGATTATAACCTCGAATAACCATCAAGGAAGCAATAATAAGAGTGTCCAGCTAAACGTTCAAGCATTTGATCAATAAAAGGTAATGGAAAATGATCTTTTCTAGTAGTGGCATTCAATTTCCTAATAATCAATACAAACCCTCCAACCGGTTTGCACACGAGTTGGGACAAGTTCGTTCTTATCATTCTCACCACTGTCACACTGATTTCTTTAGTACAACTTCAGACCGGGATCACCCACTTGTCATCGGATATGGGGTAGATAACACCCACTTCCAAAAGCTTGAGTATCTCCTTTTCACAACTTCCATCATGGGAGGGTTCAAACGACGTTGCGCTTCTCTTGTAGGCTTTGCATCGTCCTCCAAACGAATCTTGTGCATACAAACGGCAGGGCTTATACCCTTGATATCGGCGATTGTCCATCCTATGGCCGTCTTGTACTTCCTTAGCACCCTTAGAAGCTTTTGCTCCCGTAAATCACTAAGCTCATTAGAAACAATCACCACGTAACTCTTCATTATCACCCAAGTACAAGTACTTTAGGTGATTGGGAAGAGGTTTCAATTCTAACTTTGGAGATTTAACAATTGAAGGTACAAGCTTTTCATCACTGCATGGTGTTGATGGTGGATTTTCGTTTAAGGTTAAATTTGTAAAAACCCGGGAAAAACCATGCGGTGACATCTTGTAAAAGATAAAGCCATTTATAAGTGTTGGATACTCCCTCACTTAATTCACCAAGAATGGAGCATGTAGCAACAATCCCATTCAGAATACATGAAATTCCTCAGGTTGGAGCATGTAGCAACAATCCCTTCCTGTGAATTTCATATCGGCCTTGATTTCAGTACTCATTATCGTGTGGCATGACGACCGAGTGTTACTCTTACAGAGTAACACGAACCTCCAAGCACTATAATGAAACCATGTACGAAATACCCTTACAAGTGACTCTCGGTGTGTTATACTAGCCCGATTGAGCCCTCTCTCGTGTGTTATACTAGCCTCGAGTCAAGATCCTGACCGACCGTA
>JAJJWW010011773.1:0-35746 GCA_023531295.1 Papaver armeniacum | reverse complement strand
CTCCCCTCCTTTAAAACACTAAGTCATATGAGCTCTCACGTACGCAGGTGAGTATAACACCCCTCTCAAATTAAATTAGATAAAAGCTTTCACCGAGAGAAATTACGGAGGGGACAGAGTGGCGGAACTACTATTGGTCGAAACATTAAAAACTTGATTACACTTTGTTTACACATGTATTTAATCGGCGTTTGTAACCCTAGTTAGTAAAGCATTGGGTAGACAATACTTTTGTCTCCTCCTTTAAAACACTAAGTCATATGAGCTCTCCGTCGTACTGGTGAGTATAACACCCCTCTCAAATTAAATTAGATAAAAGCTTTCACAGAGAGAAATTCACGGAGGGGACAAGTGGCTGGAACACTATATTGGTTGAAACATTAAAACTTGATTACACTCGTTTACACACCCTGTATTTAACGGCCGTTTGTAACCGTTAGCAAGAACGACGGTAGACAATACTTTGTCAGAATTTGTGCCTAAATAATTTGTTACACTACAATTTACAGAATACTTAATGAATGATTAAATAACAACGATAAAGTGGAATGATACTCCGTGAAAAACCAACCAAACCGACTACTTAACTAAGCGAAGCTATTTTTATTCTCTCCTTACACAGGCGAAGCTACTCTTAGATTCTTTATTCTCTTCTCTTCTGCGATTGAAAATAGAAAAACAAATGGGCGATTTGAGATCGCAGAAAAGAAATGATCGAAGTCGAGTGATAGTGATTGTGTGAGTTTGTGGGGTTGATTCGAATCTGTGAAAAGGTAAATCCGGGTGTATAATTTAGGGTTTCTTCATGTTGATTGATTTATTTTAGTGATTATTGATTGAATAGTTAGGGTTGGGGTTTTAAGAATATGACATGAAGAGGAAAGGGTTATCATGCTAATTTGAGGATGTGAGTTGAGAATTAAATTGGGGTTGTGGTGTTGTAATAGAAATTAGGTTCATGAATTATAAATTACATGAGATTATAATGGTTGATGTATGTTGATTTATAATGTTTGCTTTGTATTAGATGTTTCTGGAAAATTTATAGAGGCAAAGTTTATAACATTGATTTAGGAGGCAAAGTTTGATTACAAACCGTTCTGGAAAAGAAAAACAAAGGTAAACATGTAGAGCCACCTAGATTTTAAATGCAATATTAATTTTTTTAAGAAAACTTTACTTTGATATTTTTATTTGTCACAAAATCTGTCAAGTATACGTAAGTCGAAAGGCCTTTGTTTCTTATGAATATCTTTCCATGTTCTTATATGTTGAGCGATTTTAATTTTTGGTATAGGTAGAAGCCTTTTCGTATAAAATTAAGTCTATCTAAGTTCAAATATGTTTACATGGAGCAGTTTGATGTGGGCCGGTTCACAGAATTAGTCACTGTGTGGATGGTTGCCAAGGCTTACTGCTCTCAAATTCTTTGCTTTGCAATGGGAAAAGGAGAAGAGTTATTAACCTCAATGATGCTTGAGGACCCAGGTAATGATCTCGAGAAAAACACATTTGGGTTTTGCTTAAGGATCGGTTCTCTTCTTGTGTTTGGTACTTTAAATAACATAGAAGCACCTAATGTTATTGTTGTTCCAGGCTGAGTGAAGACAACATTCTTTGTTATTTACGATCATATCCAACGAAACACCCCAGGGGTGTAGAAAGGCAAGGCAAAGAGGTGGGAAAGAAAGGGAGACTGAATTTGTATTTGTAGCTTAATCAAACTTGATTGTTTTCGGCATAGTTTCTGATATACTCCACTCGGATTTGAATCTGCGTGGGAATGTGTGAAGTTGAAGATGCATTTACAGGAAAGTGGGTGTGGTTGCCCATTCACAATGGGTTTTATACCATCAAGACTATCACTTAGGTTATAGGTTGAAAAAAGAAGCGATTATAGTGTATTTGGGGACAACAATATTGGTACAATTCTCAATTGATATGTTAAGGTAAAATTGATCTGATGGCTGATTTCTGAGGAGGCTCCATTGGAGAGTCGATTGGGCATTGATCTACCACCTGGTCTATAGAAGTGGAAAGTTTAATTACAAAATGAGTGAGACCTTATTTAGGTTGTTATTTGAGTTTATCTTCATATTATTTAGTTTTTGCATTCCTAAATATTTTTAGTGATGTTTTTTAACTTGATGTTAAAATCAAAAATGTGTCCAGGATGTGCCCATTTAAGCTTCCTTTCGGCCAAGATATAACACATTGCTACCATTACTATGAAATCAGGTTTGTTGAATCACCTTTCACGAAGTTAGAACTCTTGGGTCTGAATATGCGGTGGCTTCATTCACTTTAGCTGATTAAGCATTTCGTCTCATTTATTTACTTTGAGGGATTAGTGATTTTTTCTGTAAAGAAATTACTCTAGATGATAACGAAATTCGTCTATTGGAGAAATGGTAAATGTTTTGAAGATTTTATATCTACCCCGTCCTAAAAGATGAAAGCGGGTTTGCATTGTGCTTGATTGACTTTATTTATTATTGATATCTTGATTCAAGTAGCATTTGAGGATGGATAAATCATAGGACAAGAAAATACTAATACAAATACTATGTTGAATAGCAACTCTTCCCATGATTTCGAAATGACATCCCGGTTAATAGTGTTCCAAATATTTATTCCATGTTAACTTATTCTCTACTATACTTATAAAAGTCTGAGATGGGAGACTTATGGAAAAGCAACTACTGCTGGTGACAATAGGTTATTACTTTCATTTTGTTCTTTTTATAAAGCTTTGCGTTGATGTATAATATGTTGGTGTTTGTAAATTTTGCCTTTATATTTAGCTCAATTTGTGTGATACTTGGAATCCAGGTATAGGTTATGGAAGGCATTGTATATTTGTATTTCATGGCTATATATAAGTCACGGAAGAAGATGTGTTGCATGGCAACCGTATTTGTCAGTGGTTTCTTCTTTTCTATGAACTTATGGAAGAACGGTCATTTATGGTCCATATATTGTTAAGTATGCCCACTAAATGTTAGTGCCTTCTCTAATGGGTTTGTAAATGAGCGGTGGCGTATATAAGTATTTCCATGCTTAAATTGTTATCTTAGCGTCATTTTAAATTGTAAAATGACAGCTGATAAAGCCATTCCCTATTTAGGAGTTATTATGACCATATATGCCTTACCATTTTTTTGCATATTGATCTTTTCTCTGTCAGTGCAGGGTTCTAGAGTGTTCCCTATACTAGGTGTTATTAAGTAAAGGTAGGGTTTTACAGGTTTGAACAAAGCGAAGGGTAATGGCTAATAGTATTGATAGGTGTTCTCTTTTGAGGTTTGGATTCATTTATTTATGTGTCTTATCTTGCGATAAATATTGAGGATCTTGCCTCTAGCAAATTGAAATGTGTGTGTACTTGGTAAAAAATTAAATTTAAGGGCACCAACTTATTCCATATGATCATTTGCCACTAGGTGTAGTGTTTACATTGTTGTTAAAATACTATGATATCACATTGATTGATTTGTAATGGAAATCATTATGCTCGATGATGACATCGGTGGTCAATCAATCATATAGAGCCTTCATATATGACAATCTATGGTGGCGAGGTTCGGTAAAAGGAAGTGGTACATGTCTTGGTGGGACCGGCGGTTTGGTTTTGGTGGTGTGGGTTGTGGTGTTGGAACCAAGTATTTGGTGGTGGTGGTGTTAAGCTTAAATAGTTTGTTTTTACAAAGAAATTTTATTTTCTAAATTTTAATTGTACAGCAAAATCATTGCCTAGCCATTTTTTCTTTTTTACCTTTGCATAGCCAGAGTTGAGTTTATCACTAATTCTTTTGTAGCTTATTTACATTTACTTTCTTCTTCTTTTTGTGAGTGTTGCTGGTCGTCAAGGATATTATTTTGATGACGGGTCACCCTAAAATTCATAAAAATACATTAGAGTTAAAAGCAGATGTCTAGGGATATTGAGGGTTTATAACTTCACAGAGAGATAATTCCAACAATGGATGTCTCACCAATTGATAATACACTCCTGCATTCTTGATATCCCCTCGCATTTCAAACTTTATGTCTTGATTTTACTCTTAGTGGTTTTGATATTTAGTATTCTTTTCTAAGACTACGGAGCACGGACCTATGGTGATGTGCACTAACCTTATCTTTTAAGTGGGGTAATATAGGTAGTGAAACTAACAATTTCATTATCATTTTGCTACAGTTATTTCGTCCATCAGGTAATTCAATATGCCGAAAACGAGATACCTAGATGAGATAATCAGTTTAACTTTGTCGATTATAGATGCATCGAGCTCAACAAAACCATTGCAATCTCGCTATTTATGGAAATGCCAAGCCAAAGTCATTTGTATAAAGGGTTGTACTTAAATGCCATAAAGTTATCAATGAATAAATAAAGGTAATTTAGAAAGTATGTGGTGTCACCACACCAAATCAAAAATCAGAGGCGATCATAAATGCATCGAGGCAGTGGTGACCAGGAGCCACGCCCAATCAAGATCACCAGCGTGCAGGCGGGCGAGGCGCGCCACATCAAATAAAAAATGTCGCGGACGGGTTGGGGCGTATCCACGCGGCCCCAATCTGAAAATGCTTGATGGGCGAGACGAAGCCACATCAAATATGATGGTGAATGATATCGGGTCTGCCCGGTGCGTAGCACGGGCACATAATCTAGTTGCGCTGAAAAATTGTAAGGTGCATTTGCTGGCGTGACAGCTAACAAGACTCGATAGTCATCAATATAACTCCCTGTCCCAACCGACTTGGGCTCCTTCAACAAGAATCTATTGGGGTCCATATGAATCCTCCTAAACGCGTCCACCTTATACTAAATCTGAACCGCTTAATAAAACAATTCGTAACCGTTGATCTAGCACTTTTAGGGTTTGGAAATTTGCGTTTATTAGTCTCCTGTCTAGAAATAAAACCTCTCTCTCCTGTGCTCTCGTTCTCTTTCACATTTTCCAGAGCGGCGAAAAAACCCTAATCCAGGAGTAAGTAGATCGAAGAAAAGAAGAAGATGGTTCAGAGGCTTATTTACCGATCAAGACACGAGTTATGCCACCAAATCCAACAAAACAGGGTTGTCAAAACCCCTGGTTAGTTCCTTCTTCAATCTTTTCTGTATAAACCTAGATAAATCCACTTCCATGATGATGAACTATTAGTTACTGGTTTTCTTATTGCGTGATAATCATTGAGCATTAGAATATTGCTTATAGTTTTAGAAAAATATGTGTTGGTGAAATCTACTTTTATCTGTAAATGCGATGTTCATCTCTAGTCATTTTATAGATGGGTTTGTTGGGGTTAATCCATTTTGATCTGAACACTTCTCGTTACTTTATTTGCTGGTAGATAGATTGTGGGTAGATAGTGATTGTGATCTTGATCTGTTTTACATTTCTATTATTAGCAATCTTTCATCAATATTTATGTTTTGTAAAAAATGGTTTCCTGCGTTTAATGTTTTCTGATTGGATTTGTAGGGTGGAAACAATGTTTATCAGAGGACTAAAGAAGGGCAAGTGGACCTAAGTGCCCTGTTACTGGAAAAGAGAATCAAGGGTATGAAATTACATGTTTTATGTTAAAAGTCATTTATTTGTGTTTTAATTGTTAATTCTTTATTGTTATTTATGTGTTCAATGATTTCTCTTTGCCTATGTTAACTTAGTTTGTAGTCTCTGTGAATCTGGCTTTGTAAAGATTTCATGATAAAATGATCTTTGTTTTGAAAAAGATTTAATGTATTTGTATAGCTCAAATGTGTCTGGTGGTGCTGCCTAAGAAGCTCTCTTGTATGTTTATTTTTAGTATGTATCAGGTGATACTGCCTAGGAAGCTGTTGTATGTTGGCTTAATGTCTGTTAAACTGGCTTTGCAAAGACTTCTTGGTAAATGATTTTTGTTGTGAAAAATATTTATTGTAGTTGTATAGCTCAAATATGTATCAGGTGGTACTGCCTAGAATGGCTTTATCAATACATTACTCACACTAATTGTGATCTTTGGTGTGAAAAAGGGTTAATGTAGTCATACAGCTTGATAATTCTTAGGTACTACTATTTAAAGAAGCTTAGGTATGTTGATTATAAATTAACAAGTGAAGTTCTATAAAATGATTGCATAATTTGTCATAATCAGATGATTTACTTATGCTACAAAGTTTAGTCTTATGGTATATTTTTCTTAATGTATTGCTTGGGTTCTAATGAGTGCTGTTGTCTTCAATATGATTTAGTTTTCCAGTTAGCCATGTATAGTCTTTACTGTTGCAATTTCTTGATTACAGATATCCTATTGCCCTGTGCTAACAAATGTTGCAAAGTTGAATTCACGTTTCTATGTTTCTAATATGATTCATGTACTTCTTGCTGCCTACACTGTCTGTAGATGATTGCTTTATGGTATGATGACTAACGTTGTTATCATTGCTTCAGATTCCCCACTTGAGGCCTGCAGAGTACAAGAGGAGTAGGCTGTCCAGGAACAGAAGGACTGTCAACCGTGCTTATGGTGGAGTTTTATCTGGAAGCGCAGTCAGAGAAAGGTTTGTGACTTTTTTCTGTTATCTATTTGAGATCATTGTAGTAACTTGAACGAATGTAGTCAACTAAAAATTCTGTGTTCTATTGTAGGATTATCCGTGCTTTTTTGGTTGAGGAGCAGAAGATTGTCAAGAAGGTTTTGAAGATCCAGAAACAGAAGGAGAAGGTTGCTGGAAAGAGCTAGATTTGTGAAAACTTTTTCTGAGTTATATTAGCTGAAAGAAATTTTGACTTTCAATTAGATTATGATGATGATGATTTGTGACAGAAATATAGGTTTAAAATGTTGGTACTTTTTCAATAGTATTTTCAGTTTTCCTTTCTCTTTTATCATTAATATCAATGACAAATCCATCATCAGGATTACGACTATTCAGTTACTTATGTAGCTGGGCTTTGTGTTGGTGAAAACCTCTTATGCAAAATGATTTTAGTCTTTGAAATAGTTGGATCAAATCTTATTTATTGCTTATCCAATTTATTACCTGTTGTTTATCTGCGGTGAAGAAAGCTTTGAGCTGATAGGTTTTTGCCAGAAAATAATTCAATTACAAGAAACGGATGGTTCAATTTACGAAACACAACACTCAGAAAATGCAATTACAAGAAATTGACAAATCACAGTTCAAGGGATGGAAACAAACAGAACACGACACTTATAAGGAATGGAAACAAACAGAACACAACACTTATAAAACAAGACCGTCACACAGATTCATGGTACGAGAGTAGCATTGATTGGTTAGGTGCTGGATTGTTGAAGCGACAGTTCTTTATAACGCTGCATAAGGGTTTCAAACTTTTCTGCAGGAGGAAAACATTCTTTTACTTCAGGAAGCTCACTCAGAGTTTGCAGCAAATTGGTGAGAAATGGGTTTTTCTCTGGGTGAATAAGCTTAACACCAGCAACTTTCTCAAAGGTCTTATAAGGTCCCAAAATTCCAATCAGGGTTATGCTTAAATATATTGGGGATTCACCGTTTAATGCTGGTTTGGCACTTGAATAGAATTCTTTAATCCCTTCCTCTAGCACATCTAAGTTCTTTGCAAATTCTTTCATTCCCTTCTCTTGTTCTTCTCCTTGTTTTCTCATAGCCGTGATTAAGTTTTTGAATAACTGCAGACATGTAAGTACTAGGATTAGTTGGTATGCCCAAGCTCTATGGGATGCAAATCATGTTAGTGCAAGATAAAAATAGAGTCACCATTTACCTGATCATCAATATATTTTGCCCAAAAGCGAATTCTGGCTCTTTCGTAGGGGTCTGTTGGGAAAAAACGGGGAGCAGTTTTCCAGTTCTCATCGATGTATTCTAAGATGACAAGTGACTCCACAATTGGTTTCCCTTTATGTACCAGAACTGGCACCTTCCCATGAACTGGATTATATTTGAGGAGGTCATCGCTCTTGTTAGGTAGATTTTCTTCAAAATATTCGTAAGGTATACCTTTAAGCTTGAGAGCTAACTCGACCCTCTTAGAGAAACCACTAGCCCACATCCCATGTAACTTCACCTCTGCTTGCTTTTCTTTCTCCATTATTCTTTTTCTTGTGTGTGTCCTGAACTTCATTTTCCAGTAGCTTTATATAGAACAGTTAAGATGTCAATTTAGCACATATTTCTTGATTCTTAAGATTATACTTTTTGAATCGTTATCCGTTGAATTCATTTTTTGGTCAAACTTGTTCAGTAAAAGAAGTATAGTTAATATTATCCCTCTACAGTGGAATTTGAGGTCAAACTTGTTCAGTAAAAGAAGTATAGTTAATATTATCCCTCTACAGTGGAATTTGAAAAAAAGATGATATTGTTATCATGTCAAACATTTCTTCATCCTTATGATTTACTTGTAAAAGACGATAGCATTGAATTCATTTTATATAGGAGTACTTCTTGATAGTAGTTTCAACATTTTGATTCGTATACGTGTTATTATTAATACTGCATATATTTCACGTTAAGCATATTTTATCTCACAAGAGGGTATTTAGAAAATCCACCTCAAAATGTCAAGAAATTATGTCAAAAGTAAAAATCAAGAAATTATGTCAAAACTAAAAATATTATGTCAAGAATGGGAATCGAACACATGCCCCTTCGGACCAGTTCCTGAAACTGGTGCCTTACAGCCTGTTTGGATGCTCAAAAATAAGTAACTTTTTGACTTCTTAAAGTCAAAAAGTCGAAAGCAAGGTTGGATGGGTGAAATAGATCGACTTAGAAAGTTACTTATAAGTCGAAAAACAGCTCCGTTGAGAAGCAAAAAAAAATGGGCTTCTCAACTTCGCAAGAAGTAGCTTACAGGGTGGGACCCGCTCTCATTTTAGTGGTTTCTACCCTTCGTCTCTTTCTTCTTCCCATCTTCTTTGTTCTTCTTTCTTTCTTTCCTCCGCCGAGAGAACTAATGAATGTTCAAATCTCATATATGTATTTTCATTTTACCCGTAGTATAGTCTTTGTACTTATCTTACAAGAATTCTTACATTTTTGTTGGCTTATAGAAATTTGGATTAGATTTCAACCCTAGTTGATGTCGTCGCAACAAAAATCAATGGGTTCATCGATCAAAATGAAAATCAATGGGTTTGGAAACATTACAACAATCAAATTGTTCGACGGGCGAGAATCTAATTTCTATATTTGATTATTTGCCAAGATTACAAAATCAAAATTTGGCAAAATGATTTTTTCTTTTTGGTCTTGAATTGACAAGATGAAATCGTCGAATGTGGAATTATAGTCATAATAGATGTAAAAGTGTAAGTTTACTTTTCCTTATGTTCGATGGTTACAGTTTAGCCTTCAATATTGTTTTCATCAATTAAATGTTTGCAACTGATGAATGTATAACATGAATTTTAAGTTTTATCGAACATGCTCATGGTTTTTTAAGTTAAGTTAAACGATAAATTTGTGATGCATTTTGAAGTTTCATGGGTTTTAATATGAAGCCCCAAACAGCCATGTCAAATTTCATAGTACTTGATGCCATTAATTTAGAGGCAATTTGTGGGATGGAGGAAATTAAAATGCTAATCCGGTGTAATTTGCATACATAATGTTGCTTATTGATATGCTTTTAATTTTTGCTTGTATAAGCCTTCAAACCGTGAGAATCATTGATTACTGTTTTCTATAGGGGCATATATATACTTGGCATTCCTCTTTGTTATCTGAAATCCCAAAGGAACAGTTGGTGATATGGCCTGAATCGAGTGTTCACAGCGCTGGACCTGAATCGAGTGTTCACATATCGTGTCGAATCAACGAGGTTTGATGTCTATGTGGTGATATGGCCTTAGCTTCTTTGTATGACAGTAGTTTACATTCGCAACTCAATAGTTCATTATTTTTCTTCGGTATGTTGTTTCTTATAATAATCAACCTACGTCTACTTTGGAAATTATGAATGTCGCACGAATGCAATTCAGTGGTGATTTAACCTTGGGAGGCATGAAGTAGAGTTTTGGGTTGATATGAATCTCTTGTTTGTCCCCTGTCAAGACCCAGACTTTAATCCCTAGTGATTCTATAGCCCACACTTTAGTTCCACCTTGCCTTAGTGATTCTATAGCTTCTCGTACTTGATTACAACTTGCTGCAGCTTATCTTCATATAGGATTTGTTTGAGTAGGTGCACACATGAGATTGAGTTTCATTATGTAATTGCAAAATAAGGGGTTTGGTTATTATAGTGTTAAACATTAAAGTGTCTTCCGGTCACTATCGAACTCATGGTGACCCAAAAGCATGAAACCTGCATTGCCCACCTATTAATCCAGGTGGTAAATACCAACTGAATGTAACTGAAAGAAACAATGAACAAGTTGCTTTCTTAACTTTAATATCAGTGGCTAACTAGTTATGTTTTTGAACAATTGCAGGTGAATTTCGTCACTGGTTCAAATTCCTTGGTTGATCACATCAGTTAATACAAGGACCGCGAGAAAGAGGTCATTCTACCACAAGATCTTCACAAATGGCTACCTGGATGTTTGATATATTTTGTTTTGGGTTCTATGAACTTATAATACCATACAATAACGAACATTTTTTGACTTCTATCCTTGTTATGTTGCCAAACTTGCTTTTTGACTTTTTTACTTATAAGTCAAGCGGTTTGCCAAACTAACTTATCCACATTTTAGCTTCTGACAAGTACTTCTGAGAAGTTCAGAAGCACTTCTGACTTCTACTTCTGCATCCAAACAGGCTATTAGACCAACTCGGCCGTCTTGACTTTTTCTACCGGAATTCTAATCAATTCAATTCATAAACAAACGCAACTAATCGGCCGTTCAGCTAAAATCGTACACGCCTCCTACATTAACACTTGATATATGTAGAAATTGACGTTTAGTCCCATTTTTGTTGGGCCTTAGACTCTTTAGTCCTGTCCTTCAAAGCCTAGTACTCGGAGATCCTAATTTACCAAATTTAAAACGGGTTAGTCCTTTTTTTTTAACGATTTAATCCAAATCAATATTTTCCACTATCGAAAATACCCATCACTCATATTTCTTCTTCGCAATTCACTTTCTGCTTTTTCATTTTCCATCAACTCTCCCGTGAAGAACAAATCCTAATCATAATCTCTTCAAAAATGAAATTACAAACTCCAAACATAGATCTGAGAATCAAACAAACAATTGATTAGACTTGATTCGTTATCATCTGTACGACAATACCATTTTTTTTTTTGAAGATTACTCAATCCAGGGGAAAACTTGATGAGATTTAACTTCAACATTGAAGAGTTCATCGGTGAAAGCGATTGGAAATATAAGTGTAACCTATTCTTATCATTTAGTTTGATCTCAACTATTAATTTATGAATCGATTTCAGAATTTTATGTATGATTTCAAAAACCTAAATATTTAGGTTTCATTTTTAATTCGTGAGGACAACATTTTCGTTACCGAGAGTGAGGCCTATAATTAGAAAAGAACAATAATAAATGATCAGATTGCTTGGGAGTGTACCAATGAACAAACTATTTTGTCTAATAATCTAAATTTTAAACAGTCTATTGTCCCTAACGTTTTTGGTGAATGTTTGAATTTTTATTATTCTGACTAATGAATTTACACACATCGGTGTTAAGTAAAGAAAATTCATTGATTATGTGTATTTAGTTTCACGTGCAAGCTTTGAATTCAGATTATTGAGATTATAAGGAAGGGGCTAAGGATATTGCATTGTCCCCACTTACTGGAATAATGGTGAGATATACTTGTGTAAATAGGTTTATTTCACTTGTTAAATTACTGATTATTTATTTACTTGAATAGTTGGCTTATATGATAATTCATATTCAAATGGCTTCCATTCTTACTCTATATCCATATTTGGTTGAAAGCATACCTATTAAGGATACAAAATGACCGCACACGTCTCCACCTGCTTGTTCTGTTTCCATCCTTCTTCAAGATTTTTATATCAAGGTTGGGATGTATCCTCTGTTTAACTTGTTATCGTAAATCTTTTTGGCGGCGAGTATTTGTTTATGGACAAACCAGCAATGGTAAGACATTTACCACGAAGGAATTGCGAAAATTTTTGTCTGGGATATAGACGATCACATTCGAAATAGAAATTAGTTCTCTTTACTAAAGATGCATATTGCTTTTTTTCTTTGAACAATAAAATGTATTGTTCTTCCTGTTTAAAAATAAATTAAATAATAATCCTGCCTTTTGTAGCTGAAACTCTTTATGTTTATGTGATGTGCCTTTTTATTTGAAGTTTGTTGGTTTTATGTGATATGCTCAGTCTCAAGATAAAGATTTTGTACTAAAGATTTCTGGCTTGGAGATCTATAATGAGACAGTCATGGAAAAACTGGGGTGTACATGTGAAAAACTGACTTCATAAGCTTATGCTTGGGTAAATAAATGGGGTGGAAAAACTGGTACACATGTGGAGATCCATGACTGTCGTCAGTAATGTGAAAATGATTCATGGTAGCTTTATAAATAGGGGCTTGGATTTATGAAATTTTGTCAAATTATTTAGCCCAAGTAATTTTGAATGCTACCTCTGCAAGTACGAATATCTTATTAACAATATGAGATTTTAAGATGATACTGTGGGACTCACATCTACTTTAGGCCATATTTATATACATGGAAGTAGTGTCTTATCTATTTTGTTTCAACATTTGATATAGAGCCTTATTAATTGCTTATTGGTAGCAGTTCACGGTAGTGGTGGTTTTTTGCTTTCGATTAGTTATTTAAATAATCACTTTAGCCTTTTTTCTTTGGTCACTGATTAGAAGAAAACATTTTAGTACCAGTTAGACAAATCCTAAATGAAGATATGATATGTGGTTGTTAGGTAGCTCATACTTTTTTGGATGTTGTAATTGTGAAGTAAAGACATTACATAATAATTCTAGTTTATTTTACAAGAAATGAAACCTTATGATACCTTACTGGATTTATTTGGCTATTTAATATTTTGAATAATTGATTACTTCTTGTTAAGATTTGTATTCTCTTATGTACTCATGAATGTTTGATATACTTGGTGGTAGTGTACCATATAGTAGCGGCAGCTTGAAAGTTTCATATTTACTTGGTGGCTGAAGTTTACCATAGTTAATGCTGGTGTACGTAGTTGTACACCTATTGCTTATTAACGTTACATAGTTGTACACCTATTGCTTATTAACATGCACATAGTTGTATACCAGTTGATTGTTAATGCCATGAGAACAATATCATTCATAGATATATAATTTTGCACATAATGTGTAAAGTGTTGATTATTTTGGACGACACGTGTAACTTTAGGGATTTGAATCAACCAACTTATTGGATCATTTGGGTACATATGTGTACATTATTGTACACATGCTGCTGTTAATGTACACATAGTTGTACACTTGTTGATTTGTACGTAGTTGTAAACCTGTTAATCGTTATTGTGCTCATAGTTGTACACCTATTGATCGTTAGCATAATGGCTTTCTATTTTACTCAAACTAGAATTTGTCGACGTACGTTGCGTATGTGCATGCATCTCATATTTTGCTTGTACCGTTTTTCATATTCCATCATTGAATATTAAATATATCTATTGAGCGTTGTCTTTTTTAATTTGTAGTTAAAGCTGTCATTGATGACGACAAGATTAGCTTCTTATATCCAATTCAAATAAAAGGATGCCACATAGCTAAGTGGAAGGGAGAAGATGTCCTCCATGATTTTTGGTGGAGGTGCACTAATGGTTGTTGTTCCAAGTCTGCAACAAGTGTTGTAGCTCTTACTGCCTCTGAGACTAAGGGAGAAAATAGAAGAGAAAAAAAAAATTCCATAGTAAGTTTGTTTCTTTTTGCTTCTCTTTTTTACTAACCACCGGTTTGATAATGAAAATCATGCCCAAATATGATGACTATAACATCCTTTTATGTCTTAGTTTCTATTTTCCTTGTTCAAATATTATATTTACAATACGTTTAAAATTTCTAGTATAGTTTATTGAGTAATTGGTTACTAGAATCCGAAATATCACTTTTGTGGAATTCGTCTTATTGTAAGTAAATGTTAGTGGATTTAGTAGAAGTTGCGGTGTGGCAGCCGTCCTCATTGCTTCTTCATGGTTGTGTTTTATAAATGTTTTTACCTCCTAGCCTAAACTTGTTTCTGGTGTACAGAGTAGGTGTTTGCAGGGGCGTACATATTGGTATACATATGTAGTTCCCATGTAAAAGTAGGTTTGTGTCTGGTTATTAACAATCAATCTTTTACATGTTTTTTAGGGGTGTATATATTGGTGCAGTTGTGTAATTCCCATGAAAAATAGGTTTGTGTGTGGTTATAAATGATCGATTTTATGCATGTTTTGCAGGGGTGTACATATTGGTGTACCCGTGTAATTCCCATGATAATCGATTTTATACATGTATTTTAGGGGTGTACATATTGGTGTACCTGTGTGTTCTCCATGAAAAAGTAGGTTTGTGTCCAGTTATCAATAATCGATTTTATGCATGTTCTCGAGGGGTGTACATATTGGCGCACCTATGTAATTCCCATGAAAAAGTGGGTTTGTGTGTGGTTATGAATAATCGATTTTATGCATGTGTGTAGGGGTGTACATATTGGTGCACTGGTGTAATTTCTATGAATAAATAGGTTTGTGTGTGGTTATGAATGATCGATTTTTATGCATGTTTTGGAGGGGTGTACGTATTGGTGCACCTGTGTAATTCCCATGAAAAATAGGTTTGCGAGTGGTTATGAATGATCGATTTTATGATGATTTCTAAGGGTGTACATATTAATGTGCTAGTGTATTTTCCATGCAAAAATAGATTTGTGTGTGGTTATGAATAATTGGTTTTATGCATGTTTTGCAGGGGTATACGTATTGGTGTACCAGTGTAATTTCCATGAAGAAGCAGGTCCGAGTGTGTGTATGAGTGACTAATTTCGTACTCGTATATGTTTTGTAGGTGTGTACAAAATGGTGCACATGTGAAAAATTGATTGCATAAGCTTATGAATTTTTTGTGCATGAGTACCTTTTTTTTTTGTACACAGTGACAATTAAATTTTTTAAAAACTGAAAATTTATATTCATATGGGTACTCTTTTTGTAGATTTCGGAAAGAGCTTTCCGAATCTATAAAACTTGTGAATTTTGGACTAGTGGTGCGAAAGATAAATCGTTTTTAAATATTTTTTAAATTATTAAAAATTGCTAACATCATCATGAATCAGTTTGGACTAAACCGTAAATATTTGGACTAAATTATAAATCAAGAAGGTTATTTGTGTATTTTCTATATTTTAAATAACTTTTGGACTAAATTGTACCTAGTTAACTCGGGATGGACTAATCCATACTTTTTGACGCGTTTTTGGACTATACCGTATTTTTCCCGATATATTGGATGCTCTGCCCACTCTTATTTTTTTTTTTTGCTAAAAAACACACCAATTTATTAAGCAAGCAAAGAGTTACAGATTTCCTTTAGGTTCTCCTTCCTAATAAGATAGTTTAAAAAAGGAAGAAAAAGAGACCCAAAGACCCTTAAGATCAAGTTTTCTGGCAGACGTGCAGCTTCGGTCTGCTGGTTGATTGTTCACACGCTTTACATACATTAACTTAAACGACAATGAACTAGAAATTAAAACTCGACAATGCTCAAAAAAGGTCACTACTTCTCAAGCAATATTTTTGTTGGCACCATTATTGAACCACAACAAGTAAGAAAACAGTCACCGACAAAGACGACTTTGGTAAGATGCATCTCCTACGCAAGAGATAGCCAAAATAGTCTCGTTGCTTGGCCCAACTCGCATCGACATCAAACCATAGTCTCACGACATCTTCTTACATTTCTGCCAGATGTCACACCAAATAATACCCAAACACATATTTTAATCTTTAAAGGAGCCATCAATAAACATAAAATGATCCACATCAATACTAGGGATCTTGATAACCACAAAGAGGAGAAACAAAAGCATGAGACTTAGGAGAAATATAAGTATTAATCATTCTCTTTATGTCCAAAATAATCTTATTCAGATTTAAAGAGGCCTTCTTGAAAATCACTTCACATCTGATTTTCCAAACACACCATAAGACTATGCAACCAATGTTAGGCCAAGACACATTAAATGGGGAAGCACCTAAAGCAGCATCATGCCAAAACAGAAAGTAGTCATCAATCCAGTCTAGTTCAAATTTGATCAAGTGCTGTAAAGAGAGACCAAATCATATATGTTTAACCACTTCACGGTCAATAAAAAGGTGCATAACGGTTTCCTCATATCTCGGCAAGAGGACAAAGATCATCAACTTCCAGGATTATAAGACCTAAGCATGGAGTTAACTGGAAGCATGTACGCAAATATTTTCCACAAGAAAAACTTAATTTTGGGCAAACAGTCAATATCCCACACTTTCTTCCAAAAAGCAGAATCAGCTGGTGACGAACAGTCATTCACATAAACTCGTAAGCGAGACTTAATGGTAAACTTTCCATTACTAGTGTGCGCCCACATTAAATAGTCATTCTGAAGAAGGTTTAGTCTAATTGTCTTAATCCTAGTATCATCCTCTGCTGAGAACAAAGTCGAAAGCAAACTATCATTCTAACTACCATTTTGAATATCAAAAAGCTCATTAACAAACACAAAATCACTATGAGAGAAGATTGTCCGGCCTTTGGAGGATGCAAATTTCCCGGGAATCCGGTTAGAAGACCAAATACGAGAAGAAACTCCATCATTAATTTTTATGACCAATTAGCTTTAATAAATTGTCTCCATTTACAATACCTTTCCATATCGAGAAAGAATTAGCCGCTTTGTCAATCTCTAACAAGTTCGATTAGGAAAATATTTATCTTTCATAAAACTAGAAATTAATAAATTAGGATTTTCATAATCCTCCAACCAAGCTTACTTGATAAAACGATTCATAGCATAAGTGTTTCGAATACCTAAACCACCATTTAATTTGGACCTACCTATATCCCTCGGGAGCGAAAATATGCGACTCTTTTGGGATTCTTTTAGACCACCGAAAGTCTACGAATGGAATCAATTTTAGAGCTAATGGTCTCGGAAGAGGAAACATGCCATATGATAAACTACTAAGCTATACAACACATGCTTAGTAACAACTTGTTCTCCCGAAGCCACATTGAGATTAGTCTTTTTGTGTTTCTTAATCTAGAGTATATGTTATCGATAAGAAAGTTAAAAGATCTGTTTTATCTTTTCCAACAAAAAGGGAGTCCCTAGATACCTTTCGAGAATTACTAAGGAATTTCATCTTAAGAGTTTTAGCCAAAATTTTTAATATGCTTATGATGCATTTTCTTGCTAGTTATAAAAGCAGGACTTCTCAAAATTAATTGCGACATGAAGCACAGAGCAAAGGTATCAATAATCTTGAGGAGGTTCTTCGCATAAGAGACAAAGCCTTGCAAAACAACATACAATCGTCGACAAAAAAAGATGAGAGATAGAAGGGTTGTCCTTTTAAATCGAAGCCTTGTATCAACTTTTCATCCTCTGCTTTCACCAACAATTGAGACACTCTTCCATACAAAGAATAAAAATGTAAGGCGAAAGACAGTCTCCTTGTCTTATGCCACGAGAAGGGTAAAAGGGATCACTGGGAGAACCATTCACCAAGACAGAATATGAAACAATACTAATACATTGAGATATCATCCGACACCATTAAATCGAGAACCCAAGTTTTAAAAACAACTAGAATGAAGGACCACTCCAACCTATCAAAAGCTTTAGAAAGATCAAGCTTAATAGCTAAATAATCATTCTTGGAGATATTGTTTTTCCTTTTAAAGGAATGCAAAATTTCATGAGTAATAACGACATTATCATGAATTTGACGATTAGCAACAAAGGCAGACTGGAAAGGTGAAACCAAACTATCCATAAGGGGTTTCAAACGATTCGTTAAGATTTTAGAGATAATTTTATAAACAGAATTTGATAAGCTAATAGGCCCGAAGTCATGGGGAGAAGAAGCATTTTTTATCTTGGGAATTAATACAATGTAAGAGAAATTAATCTATTTTAAAAGAAATGCATTTTTTGAAAAAAATTACTAACATGCGAAATCACCTCGGTTTGCACAATATCCCAGTTATCCCGAAAGAAACTGGCATCTGAAAACCATCAGGCCCCGGTGAGCTCCATGTAGCAAGACTATTAACCGTATCTCTAATCTCCTGATATGTAGGTATGGAAATCAATGAGAATTAACTTCATCATTGATAATGGGTGTAACATATATTTTAGAGTTGCCTCAATAACATTATTACCGTGGACCCGGAAAAGTAAAATATTTTTAAAATGCATAAAGAGCAGTTGTACAACTTGATCTTTGTCTTCTGGTAGGTTTGGAATTGTTACCTACAATTGTAAACCGCAAGTGCACAGTGTCGACAAGCAACACAGGGCAAGCACGGAGTCGATCCACGAGATTTGGAGGTGTAATGGTGATGCTTATGGTCTTACTAAACTGATTCTTAATGCGAAGTAATACAAAAGTGGATGTTTTGGTGTCAAAACGACAAGATGTTGTTGTGATTGTAATTCTAAGGTAGAAAGTATGCAAGAGAGGTTGTAAACAAAAGTCGGATAGCACTAGGATGATTGAATTCACCTTCTAACCCTATGCTAAGGCAATTTAACTCAAATTATGTTCTTGTACCTTCCCTTGAAGGTCTCAGGTGGATGTTTATTAACTAACTTTCACTAACTCACCCCTAGTATGAGTTGTCTTCTTACAGTACAACTCATCACAGGTTCATTTGTTCAAACTAGCTAACTACTAATCCTAACACAATATAACACAACAAGAACAATAATTTGAGAGGATGATTAACTTAACATCAAATTAGGGGTTTCATCTACACCCTAGCAAAGTAAATTAGAACATGATGAAAGTTGTTAAAACACAATAGAATTTAAGCTAACAAAATAAACCCTAAAAATTCCTGACTACTCTTTTACACCCAGAAACCAATTCTAATTTATACCTCTACTTCTTCTCTAACACTCAAAATCGTCATTAAATGCATACCCAATCGTCTGAATTGGTTGTCTCCTCTTCCAATTCGGCTCTGCAAGATCATTAATTAGCTGTTGGATAAACCTTAACTTTATCTATCTCAAACCTAGCTTCTAGGGTTTTAGAAGAAGCTATGAGGAGATAGCTAAGAGCTAGGAGGAGGTGAAGCGGCTGTCTTTGGTGGCATTTGTCGGGAGAAGGAGGCTGCTGAGGATGGTTGGATGCCGCAAATGGTCGGGGAATGGAAGAGCTCTCGGTTTTGTCGGGAGAAGAAGAAGAAAAGAAGAAGAAGAGGAGTGTTTGGTGGTGTGGTCGATGGGTGAAGAGGTAGGTGACTAAGGTGTGAAGCGGGAGCGTAATGCCGATGCGCGAGTTAAAGCGGCCGTTGGATGCAGGCGATAGATCGAATCTCACGCTCGGGATGGATCGGGATTGGATTCGGGTTATGGGTCGGATCTTGGATAGCTTAAGCCCATATCTTTGTAAATGGGTTGCTTCTTGTCGAGTTGCAAATGCATGCAAGGGCCGCAACTTCTCTTCCATAGTCGCTAGGCTCCAACTTTACTTTCTTTTGGCTCCTCAATTCATCCAAGCTTTATTTACTACCTAAAAAACACAAAATTAATTAGTACAAGTATTTATTCTGAAAACAAAGAAAATACGGAATTTGGGATAATATATGATTTTAAAGCACAAAAGGATGAGTTAAATGCCAATAACAAGGTGTAGAAATATGCAATATTTGGCACTCATCAAATACCCCCAAACCCGAATTTTACTTGTCCTCAAGTGAAACAAAAATTAAGAAATCCTAACTATACCACTGTCGCTTGGTCTCTCGAATGCATTTAGCGTATGCACTAAGCCTTTAAACCCCTAGGTGTCCCTAGTGGACGAGTTGTAGTCTCGTGAGGGTTTACCCAGTGTACCCACAAAACTTTCTCCAAATTCGAGCATAAAAAGAGTCTCAAGCATCCAAGGAGCTATGAGGACATAGAGTTTCTGCATGCTAGTAACACGAAGTTAAAACTACCAAAGAACGCATTCTCATCCTTAAGAGTTGAGCGAGAAATAACCATACCATATGAAAGAATTCGGTTTCGAGAGTGATCACAAGCCTCGACTTACGCTCCAACAATAATGTTTTATGATAATTGCACTCAAAAAGACCGCTTTTCTAGTCTCTCATGTGTGCGGGCGGGAATAAAGAGAGAAATCCACGCACACGTTGAATGGTGGGAAGGGAGAACCTTCGAAATAATTTCTGGAGACTCCCACAGGGTTGTGGACAAAAAGAATCTTTTCGATGATCTCTAAGAAAGGAAATCAACCATTAGCAAGGATGGGAGTACTCACTTACCTTCACATCCGATCGGCAATCAACACCACTCTCATAGTATCCATAGAAACGTCTTCAATCTTCGGTCTTCGGTCTTCAAGCATGATGATGAACTTGAACTTCGCAAAAACTTGACAATTTGTAACTTTTCTCTTCAAATTCCCTGTTGCTTGGAATTTTCTTTTGAATTCTTCTTCTTTACCATGGTGGTATAAAAACTAAGAAAATAAACTACAATTTTTTTTTTTTTTTTTTTTTTTGATGTTTTTTTGATTAACTTACACATGAAATGAAAATAACAACAAAAACAATGAAACTATTAACTCCATGGATGAAGGACTTTATCACTCAATTCTTCACAACTTGTATTGTCTTGATTTCATAAACTTCACTAATTCTCATCTTATTTTCTTTTCTTTGAATTGTTGCATGTAAACCTTGGACTATTTCAACTTTTCTTCAAATATTCTGACGTTGCTCTGCTTGTTGATGATGATGTGTTTCTATGGATCTGTTGATGTTGCGAGGGAGAGAGTGGTGCTAACTAAAAATCGAACTACAAGAAGGAGTTTTCATCTTTAAACGTCATCCTCATGATTGACAAAATTAGCACTCAAGAGATCAAAAATAGTCTTTTGAAAGTGGTGCGAAGTTGGGTAGCTCACCATTCCTACCCTAATTGACGTACTGTGACACACACTCTAAAAGCTTTTCTAGAAAGTCACAAAAATTGAAGGTCGGTGCCTCGCTTGATGTAAAAATGGGTAGTCTCCACTATGGGTGATCACAATTCTACTACCAAATATCTTTGTAGACACCCCGCCCCTCCGGCATGGTTAAATCCAACTTTAACGCTCTAACAACTAAGAAACCCGATTGTGTTCTCAAGTACTTCCAATTTCAGTTATTTCGGTCAGACTCTCCATGTAAACAGAAGCATGCTAGTGACTCTAAGATCTCTAAAAGTTGGAGGTTTTATGTACATATTTACAAAGAGTTTTGAATTTTTTTTTTTTTTTTTACACAAGAAGACTAAAAACTCTATATGCAAAACATACCCCCAAACCTAAATCCAACATTGTCCTCAATGTGTCAACAGATGATAAGAATTTAAACAATCACATACCATGAGAACTATGTTGAGTAGAGAAAAGGGAAGAGATTACCGGATGCACAAGGATGGTGCTAAACCATAGAGGATGAATGCTTTGAAAGCAAACAAAAAGAGCGCAAGACAAAAAGTTTGGTTAGCACACATTAAAAAAAAGAAAAGGAAAAGGGAAAGAGAAAGGATTTTTAGTCCATATGTATGTACACAAGTGAACTAGTTTAGTCCACATAGATGGGGTCTTCCAGGTCTACGGTCTCAACTTCCGGTGGAAGATGCTCCAGAAATGGTTTCAATCTCTGACCATTGACCTTGAAGATGTTCTTGGTTGCTGGGTTTTCGATTTCAACAACTCCATGGGGGAAAACAGATGCGTACCAAGAATGGACGACCATCGAGAACGTAACTTTCACGGAAACAAATGCAAGCGAGTGTTGTACAATAAAACTTTTTGACCATGTGTGAGAAAGACTTGCGCAAAATGCGCTTTGTCGTGGAAACACTTTCATTCTTTGTTTATACATTTTGGCACTATCATATGCATCATTTCTTAATTCTTCTAACTCATTGAGTTGAAGTTTTCTTTAGGTACCATCCTTATCAAGATCAAAGTTCGGTTTCTTTTACATCCCAATATGCACGATGTTCTAACTCTACGGGTAGATGACAAGCTTTACCGTACACAAGTCTGTAAGGGGACATGCCAATGGGAGTCTTGTATGCGTTCTATAGGCCCACAAAGCATCATTTAAACGTAAAGACCAATCTTTCCTAGAAGGATTAACGGTCTTCTCAGAATATGCTTAATTTCCCTATTAGAAACTTCTACTTGGCCACTGGTTTGAGGATGGTAAGGTGTTGCTACCTTATGAGTGATTCCATACTTGCGTACAAGTAATTCAAAAGGTCTATTGCAAAAATGACTACCTCCATCACTGATTATTGCTATAGGTGTTCCAAAGAGGGAGAAAATATTTTCTTTAAGAAAAGAAAGAACAACTTTATGATCATTTGTTTTGGATGCAATGGCTTCTACCCACTTAGAGACATAATCAACAACAAACAAGAATGTACAACTTACCTTGAGTTGGAAATGGACCCATGAAATCAATACCCCACACATCAAACATTTCAACAATCAAAATGGGTTGTAAGGGCATCATGTTTCTTTTAGAGATACTTCTAATTTCGGCATCGGTCACAAGCAACACAAAAAGCATGGCTATCCTTAAACAATGTTGGCCAATAAAAACCACTCTGCAAGATCTTTGCGGCTTTTCTTGGCACTAAAGTGGCCTCCACATGCATGGTCATGACGAAAGAGATGACATCCCTTTGTTGAGAATTGGGGACACATCTCCCTAATGATTTGGTCTTGACAAAGATACTTAAACAGATATGGGTCATCCCAAAGGAAATGTTTAACTTGAAACAAGAATTTAGAACGGTCTTGTTTAGACCAATGCAAAAAGCATTCTACTGTAGCAAGGTAGTTCACGATATCGACAAACCACGGCATTTGAGACACAAGCATCAATTGTTCATCAGAGAATGATTCTCTCTAATAAGCACGGATTCATCAACGGATTCAACATTCAACCTAGACAAGTGATCGGCAACAACATTTTCCCACCCTTTCTTATCTCAATTTCGAGGTTGAACTCTTGTAACAAGAGTATCCACCGAATTAGATGAGCCTTAACATCTTTTTAGACAAAAGATATTTCAATGCAGCATGGTCGAGAATATATGATGACTTTGGAGACCCTATCAAATAAGATCTAAACTTATCCAATGCAAACACAACATAACTAGCAACTCTTTCTTTGTTGTTGAATAATTGATTGAGCATCATTAAGTGTTTTACTAGCATAGTAGATCACATAAGGGAGGTTGTCTACTCGCTGACCTAAGACTCACCTCAAACATAGTCAGACGCATCACACATAATTTCAAATGGTAAGGTCCAGTCAGGTGGTCTGACTATAGGAGCATATGTAAGGAGAGCCTTCAATTGCTCCCATGCTTCCTTAAAAGCATCATCAAAGACAAATGCAACATATTTTGCAAGAAGATTACACAAAGGTCTTGAAATTTTACTAAAGTCTTTGATGAATCGGCGGTAAAAACCCGCATGGCCTAAGAATGATCTTATGTCCCTCACAGAACGAGGTTGAGGCAAGTGTTGAATGAGATCAACCTTGGCTTTATCTACTTCTATGCCTTTTTCCGAGATGATATGCCCTAAAACAATGCCTGAGTTAACCATGAAATGACATTTTTCCCAATTCAAAACCAAATTCTTTTCCTTACACCGAATCAACACACGAGTAAGATGATGCAAACATTCATCAAAAGAAGATCCAAAGACAGAAAAATCATCCATGAAAATTTCAAGAAACTTATCTACCATGTCAGAAAATATGCTCATCATGCAACGTTGAAAAGTAGCGGGTGCATTACACAACCCAAAAGGCATACGACGATAAGCAAATATTCCATAAGGACAGGTAAATGTGGTCTTTTGTTGGTCTTCGGGTGCTATGTGAATTTGGTTGTAGCCCGAATAGCCATCTAAGAAACAATAGTGACTATGTCTCGACAACCTTTCTAGCATTTGGTCAATGAAGGGGAGGGGAAAATGGTCTTTCTTTATTCTTGTGTTCATTTTCTATAGTCAATACAAACTCGCCACCTGTGGTCACACGGGTGGGGACAAGTTCATTCATTTCATTTTGAACTACGGTAATGCCAGACTTTTTGGGTACTACTTGAACGGGACTGACCCACTGGCTATCTGGAACTGGGTAAATGATACCCGCATCAAGCAATTTCAAAATCTCACCTTTGAAGACATCTCTCATGTTGGGGTTAAGTCTCCTTTGCATTTCCCTAGATGGTTTAGTATTTTCCTCAAGATTTATGTGATGCATGCAAATTGTGGGACTTATACCTTTAAGATCTGAGATGGTCCAACCTAAGGCTTCTCTATGTTCTTTAAGCACTTCTAAAAGTTGACTTTCCTGTTTTGTGTCTAAACATGATGCAATAATCACGGGTAAAGTATCGGAAGGACCTAAGAAAGCATACTTCAAAGTATCAGGTAATGGTTTCAAATCAAGCTTAGGTGGTTCATCAAGAGGTGAGGCAGATTTGGTATCAGAGAGTGGAAGTGGTTCCACTGCATTCTGCCATTTAGAAATATCCATGGGTGGAACAGATTCAAGCAAAGAGTGAATTTCACCAATGTACTTAGACTCAAAGAGATCTAAGTCAAAGTTATCTAAACATGCTTGCAAAGGGTCCACTGACAAAATGTTAGGCAATGCGTCTTGGATCAGACTCTCAAGCATGTTAATCTCATGCAAATCAGTATCATCACAATCAATGGGTTGTTGACTAGTGTTAAAAACATTCAGTTCTACGGTCATGTTACCAAAAGACATTTTTAACACTCCATTATGAAAATTTATGATGGCATTGGACGTCGCCAGGAAAGGACGTCCTAAAATAACAGGAATGTGATTATCTCGGGTTTTGCACAGGTTGAGTATCTAAGACAATGAAGTCCACAGGAAAGAAAAATTTATCAACCTTGATTAACACATCTTCAACAATGCCACGAGGTATTTTCACAGATCTGTCCGCTAATTGTAGCATAACAGGAGTGGGTTTCAACTCCCCAAGACCCAGTTGCACATACACAGAGTATGGCAAGATTCACACTTGCTCCTAAGTCTAGTAACGCCTTTTCGACCACATGGTCACCTATGGTGCATTTAATTGTTGGACTACTTGGGTCTCTAAACTTAGTTTGAATCTTGTTTTGAATTATTAAGCTCACCTGCTCAGTGAGAAAAGCACGCTTATGCACATGAAGCTTTCGCTTTTGTGTGCACGAGATCCTTCAAAAAACTTAGCATAGGTGGGTATCTTCCGCATGATTGCTTGAGAAATGGAATGTTTATGTTAACTCGTTTGAACATTTTCCAAAATCTCGTTGTCTTGTTACCCCCTTTCTTTGCACCAACCTTTGTAGAATGGAGCAACTTGGGCACATAACATGGCAAAGAAACATCTATATTAGTAGGACTTTTAGATTTATCAACATGCTCGATTCTTTTCTACGGAGATGTTTTCTCGGTGTTGTGTGTACTGGTGAGTCTGATTTAGACTCGCTTGACTGTGGTATACCTACATTGTTCTCAAAAACTTTACCACTACGAAGAGTGGTGACAGCATTCATATGACTATGTGAAGTTTCATTACAGGTTGAAGTACCTGCCTGAAACACATTCTTTGGATTTTGTTGGGGTTGACTAGGAAGTTTGCCTTTTTCTCTCTCATTCAAAGCATCACAAATTTGACCCATTTTAAGTTCTAGACTTGTGAAACGTTGGTCGGTGGTCTTCTGAAGTTGTAAAAGATTTTGAGTCAACAGACCGACACTGTCTTCAAAGCTAGGCTTTTTCTCTACAGGATACTGAGTGTGTGGTTGTACTTGGGGGTTTCTAGGATATAAGTATCCTTGGTTATTATTTGTTGTTCCCCCTTGTACATGCCCTTTAGACCATGAGAAGTTAGGGTGATTCCTCCACCCTGGGTTGTAGGTCTGAGAATAAGGGTTGTTCTCTTGCCTATGGTACAATGCATTGGCTTTCTCGGTTTTAGACTCTTGAAATGCATGTAGGTCTGGACAACTGTCCACTAAGTGGTCTGAACTATGGCATGCGGCACAAGTGGCCATTTCAATTTGGTTACGGAGAGTAGGGGCATTAGTTTTACATTCTTCTGCAACTCTAGCACTTCTTTCTCTAGCCAAAGATGCCATCTTTGCATTTCCCTCAAAGTCGGACTCAATTCTCTGAACATTAGCTACATGGGTAGTCCTTTTTTGGTTCACGGATGGACTCCACCGCTTTGAGTCTTTTCGGCGACTTCGATTAAGAAAGTCCAAGCCTCATCAGAACTTTTGTCAATAAATGCACCATTGCATATTGACTCAAGCGTGGTTGGTCTGACATCTAGGCCTTCATACAAAATTTGCACAAGTCTCCATTTTTCAAAACCATGGTGGGGACATTGGAGAAATAATTCATTGAATCTCTCCAAATATTTTGCTAGAGTCTCTTCTTCTAATTGCACAAAACCATTTAGACTTTGGCGACTTGTCGCAGTCTTATGGTTGGGGAAAAACTTTTTGAAAAATTCTTTTGTGAGATCATCCCATGTTCTAATGGACTGTGGTTGTAGGGCATGAAGCCATGACTTGGCTTTTTCTTTCAAAGAGAAAGGAACAATCTCGGCTTGAGGGGACTCTTCCGTCATTTGGGTAAAACGTAGAGTCCCACATATATCTTCAAAGTCTCTAACATGGTGATAGGGGTTTCGGCATTAACCCCTCTAAACACGGGTAACATGTGAATTGTGCTTGCTTCGGTTCAAAACGGCCACAAAGATCACCGGTAGAATGATGCAAGAGGGCGACTTGCCCTAGTGGGGTACATGTAGTCCTTGAGACTACGGGGTTGGTCTTTGCCATCACCCATTGTCTCGCATTCGTCCGTGCTTTCGTCAAGAACTTGGGTATGTTGACAATATCGTCTGGGCGGATTCTAACTAGTCGATTTGTTTGGTCTCTAAAAGACACAATCATAGCCTAACTAGCACATCAAGCATGTTAAACACTCATACAACCAATCGATTTTCAAAACAGTGAGGCAAAGCTCATAAGAATCAAACACCAGCTCTCGGAATTAGTCACACAGGATTGATTTTTGCTGCTGTTAAGAAATGCACATCACAAACTTGCTTGGCGAGTTGAGCAGAAAAAAACAGAATATGTGCACAGTTTTCAGGGCATGTGCTGTGCAGATCACAAGCTAGATTATTCTCACTCAAGGTGAAGCATGTTCTGTGCGGTTGTGAAAAACAACAATTTGGCAGGTTAATATGATTCACAGATTCAAAAATCGGCAACAATTTAGATACAAAATTCATGGGGCTAACAACAAAACTTGGCCAACGAATGTGTATCTCAAATACCACCGAATCAAACCTTTATGCACTGATTCAAATTGTTATCTTTGCCTAGATGGTGTAATGCCACAGTACCTGAGAATAGCCGAGAGAGTTATATGCCTGAGAATAGAGTTTGGCAGGTGACAAGGCTAGTATTCCACACAGGTTATCAACAAGTTTGGCTAGCTTCAATTTTCACAGATCATGCATAAAGGTGTCAGGGCTGATGGTTCAAAAAACTCAGTTAGCATAAAACTTGGCTATCAGCAAACTTGGCCAACCAAGGTATAATACTCAAGACAAGTTAACAAAAATCCAGAGATTGACAGTTTGGACAATGAGGTTATGAACTCAGCAAGCAAATATTTCACTCAGACAATACTGCATCATGCTTATGGATACCGAAATTGAAAAATCAGTAATGAACACTATTTCAGCAGTCGAAGCAATTACTTGAGACGGACATCAAGTTTGAGAATACAATACCGCCAGTATAAAACTGGGTTTAGGCACTTCCACAGATTGTCCTGCGCCTTTTTCTTCTCCTCCTTGGGTTTTGCATCGAGATTCCAAGTACTGCTAGATCAACAAAACAACTTCCTAGAATTGAGTAGATGGCGAAAGTGAGAGCACTAATTACAAAATCAAGAGCTTCACCCACCTTACCAACCGAGCCACGGGATATCGAAAATTACTGACAAGATGCGGTGATGCTTTATGAAACCAGAAAAAGCTAATACTAGGATGCGAGATGGAAATGTTTATAGAATCTTCAAAGTTAAATCTAAGTTATGCTAGCATGGTATCACAGAGACTCTCAAACATGGACAATATCTTCACAACACCTAACACCGCTCTAGAATCAACTAGCACTATTGGCATTTCGGCAATTGGAAGGAGACCGTAATTTAATCGAGATGGGGACAAAGGCTTGCGATTCAACGTTTAAGTGCAGGCCAAGCGTCAATGAAAGTGTTAATCAAAGTGCCAATGCACACTAACACTATGATCTGATTCTTACACTTCTTGATGGATATTCATGATGATAATGAACTAAACCAACAACTACAGAAGCTAATATGCCTGGAATAAGTTACAACTAATATAGCAAAACTAAAATGCAGATTAAACAGAAAATGGGTTACAACTAAGTTATACTAGTTATGACTGAAAGCAGAAAAATTTAAACACAAATTCACAAGTACTTACAGCTAAGATACGGAGACAACACTATGAGAGAATGCGAGAAATAGAATGATTAGAAAAAAAGAAAAACTACAGCTAACTAAATGCAAACCATGTAATGAAACTGAGAATGAAACAAAAGGGAACTAACAAATATGCTTACTTGAATACTTCAACTGAAATGAGATGCAAGATGTATGATGATGCTAGAGGACTGAAAATATACAGAATATACAGAATGCAAGCTAATATATATATAAGACTGAGCTAAAAATCAGCAAAGTGAAGCAAATGATCAATTACATTGCCACCAGATCCCCGGCAGCGGCGCCAAAAACTTGGTAGGTTTGGAATTGTTACCTACAATTGTAAACCGCAAGTGCACAGTGTCGACAAGCAACACAGGGCAAGCACAGGTCGATCCACAGAGATTTGGAGGGTGTAATGGTGATGCTTATGGTCTTACTAAACTGATTCTTAATGCGAAGTAATACAAAAGTGGATGTTTTGGTGTCGAAACGACAAGATGTTGTTGTGATTGTGATTCTAAGGTAGAAAGTATGCAAGAGAGGTTGTAAACAAAAGTTGGAGAGCACTAGGATGATTGAATTCACCTTCTAACCCTATGCTAAGGCAATTTAACTCAAATTATGTTCTTGTACCTTCCCTTGAAGGTCTCAGGTGGATGTTTATTAACTAACTTTCACTAACTCACCCCTAGTATGAGTTGTCTTCTTACAGTACAACTCATCACAGTTCATTTGTTCAAACAGGTTAACTACTAATCCCTAACACAATATAACACAACAAGAACAATAACCACAAGAGGATGATTAACTTAACATCAAATTAGGGTTTCATCTACACCCTAGCAAAGTAAATTAGAACATGATGAAAGTTGTTAAAAACACAATAGAATTTAAGCTAACAAAATAAACCTAAAATTCACGACTACTCTTTTACACCCAGAAACCAATTCTAATTTATACCTCTACTTCTTCTCTAACACTCAAAATCGTCATTAAATGCATACCCAATCGTCTGAATTGGTTGTCTCCTCTTCCAATTCGGCTCTGCAAGATCATTAATTAGCTGTTGGATAAACCCTAACTTTATCTATCTCAAACCTAGCTTCTAGGGTTTGAGAAGAAGCTATGAAGGAGATAGCTAAGAGCTAGGAGGAGGTGAAAGCGTCTGTCATGGTCGTTGTTGGGAGAAGGAGTCACTGGGGATGGTTGGCCTGCAAATGGCTCGGGAATGGAAGAGCTCTGTTTTGTCGGGAGAAAGAAGAAAGAAGAAGAGGAGTATTTGGTGGTGTGGTCGATGGGTGAAGAGGGTAGGGTGACTAAGGTGTGAAGCGGGAGCAAATGAATGCGTGCGCGGCTTGAAGCGACCGTTGGATGCGGTGATAGATCGAATCTCACGGCTCGGGATGGATCGGGCTTGGATTCGGGTTATGGATCGATCTTGGATAGCTCAAGCCCATATCTTTGTAAATGGGTTGCTTCTTGTCGTGTTGCAAGCCGATGCGCAAGCGGTGGCAACTTCTTTCCATAGTCGCTAGGCTCAACTTTCCGCTCTTTTGGCTCCTCAATTCATCCAAGCTTTATTTACTACCTAAAAACACAAAATTAATTAGTACAAGTATTTATTCTTGAAAACAAAGAAAATACAGAATTTGGGATAATATATGATTTTAAAGCACAAAGGATGAGTTAAATGCCAATAACAAGGTGTAGAAATATGCAATATTTGGCACTCATCATCTTCCATCCAGTTACCTTGATCATCTCTAATTTTGTGTATTGTGTTATACATATTCCTAAGATTCACTGAATTGTGAAAGAAATGTGTGTTCCTATCATGCTTTGAGTGAAGTAGTTTATCCTAGATTTCGCTTGTAGAAGCAAGGTTGATTTCATACCAAAAGAATCCAATTGCTTAGAATAATTCAAAATATAATGACCAATCCGAGGGGAATAAGGAAGAGCTTGAAGTCTTTCTAACTCGAGTTGAGCCTACCTATAGTAGTTTTTAATATGCCTAAAGGAATTGATATTCCATTTACTCAAAGTCAATTTCACATGCTTGTTTATTCACAACAACAAAGGTGGGAGAACCAACAACCCTTTTAGACCAAGATGCATTCAAAACTTCTTTAAATTCTAGGTTAAGTTTGCCAACATTTGAAGAATTTATATGGAATATTTAAGTTTCTAACCCAATGGAAACATTGAACCAAAAACAGACTATGATCAGAAAATATTCTTCCTAAGTTAGTGGCACGGGTTTGAGGAAGGACTGTGACCTATTTATCATTCATGAAAGCCCTATCTAGTTTTTCAAATATTAACTCATTCGGATTCTCAAATCTTCTATTGCACCAAGTATAGGGATTACCAAACGAAACAACTTCATGCATATTCATATCCAATAGCTTATCATTGACAAATTTAGGAGGAAATGAAGTAGCAGAATTACCACCTTGTTTATCAGAATCATGAAGAATAAAATTAAAGTCACCTAACAGAAGCCAAGGATTACCATTATTATCATTCATGTCACTAAGAAAATTCCATTGGTTCCTCATACCAGCCACATTCAAAGAGCCATAAACAAAGGAGACAACACAATTCTTAATTGTAGGCGAAACATCACACAAAATATGGATCATATTTAGGGAGTAACCTAGAATCTCAATTGTGGATTTTTCAAAGTAACCAAAAGCCAGTCCTCCGTGATTTTCCAATGAAGGAATGATAATCCAAGTATCATAAGGTAAATGATGGGTGAATTTCCCTAACGAGTCCTCATTAACCATTGTTTCCAATAAACATATACCATCTAGTTTGTATTTCCTATACAGACTAAATAAATGTCTTCACTTTTTATCTGAACAACACCCATTAATATTCCAATTTAAAAATTTCATGATGCGCAGAGAAAGCTACAAACACTAGGATCAAAAGAAAAACAAGCAGCAATAACAGCAGAGAAAAATTGTCGGAACACATGGCAATAATGAAATGACAGATAAGTGAACTTACTAGGTCATGAGCCATGGAGGCATCCTCAGCCATAGAGTCTCCATCCATCATCATGAGATCAACTTCTCTTTCAAAATCTTCATCAGTAATAACCGGTTCCGGTGGAAGAGAGGCTAAAGGCATTGGTTCTAAAATAATAACATCCTTGAATTCTTCATTCTGAGAAGGAACACTCAAAAGTTCATGTTCAAAACTATGTGGCATAAATCCCTCAGTGAAATATTTCATTTCTGAAACTGAACTACATGCATAACTTGATGATGAAACAACAGTCTGAAAGAAAGTAAAGCATGAAGTAGCCCATCAAACATTACTAACCGCAGAACTCAAACTAGAATTAAAACCTAAGCTTCCAACATTGAAGGAAGAAACAGGCGGGGGAGAAAACGGAGGAGCAGATGAAAGAGGTGGCCAACAAGGAGTCGGCATCATAGAAGAGGATGATGTATAAGCGCTAGCCTCCAAATATACCGATTCAAAAACAGTTCTTGGTCTTTTACCTTTTCGGTCATGCACATTACCATTATCTCCCAAACTAAAGTTATCGAAAGGCGACATAAAGCATGAAGTTTTTCTGGGAGTATTAGGGGGATTATGTGGATTTTAAAGGTTCCCTAATAGTTAAGGCAGACATAGTAGGTAAAGCAGACGAAAAAAAAGAGGAGAGAAGGATGAGAGCCTCGTTACCAATGCTACCTAATGGTGGGAGATCCGACAGAGAAGGCGAAGGCCTAGAATGGTCCCGATTAAAGGATCACTTGCAGAGACTTTTGACTTTGAGCTTTCTCCAACTTCTGCATTGCGACTTCACATTAGTAACAACAATATGAGTGTCACGAGGAGAGGGGTCTTGTGAGCACGACAAATATCCTTGACCGTATCTCCTTGCACTTTGCCGCATCATGGTACAACACAAAACATTTCTTGCAAGCACGAAATGGAAGTTTAGGTAAAAATCGGGCATATAGTAAGTTCTCTTACTAGTATTAAAACAACTTTCCTTGTGAGTGGTGTCTTCAAGGGCACCATCAATCCGGCTTCATACCATTCCCACCGGAGTGTCGGGCAACAAATTTTCCAATTTGATCAAATACCTCTCTAACCTTTCCTCTCGTTGACCGTATCCGAATGGATAGGAATCAAGACCAAGCATAAGAGTGACTTCCCAAACTAGATCAAAAATAGACTCTAGAGCACTTGGTGGTTGAACAACAAAAAGTTGACCAAAAACTAGTGTTGGCCTAGCAAGAAAAGCAATGTTCCTATCTTGACTCTTCTTAAACATTACAACAAATAAATTTTGAATACCCATTCCTTGAATATAAGGCTTGGCAAGCTTAAAATCAAGTTTGCAACTATAGGCCGATCCTATTAAGATGATGCTTGATAAGTTTTATGATAACTTTTGGTATCATCACATAGCAAAAATGCAAAAATCTATGTGGGAATTCTTCCACATCTTCTTCTAGGTCTAGAACTCTCACTTGAGCAATTTAGTAATTCCATAATAAGAAACGTAAACGAAAGTAACTAACAATAAAGGGATAGAGACCGAAAGAGAACCGTGAAGTAATTGAGAGTTCTTGTAGTATAAATATAAACTCCACAAAGATACTTAATGCAAGATGTGGGAATATTAAGCATGCGAAGACTCAGAGAATGATCCAGTTATAGCATTAATATTGAGATGACAATTAAATGCAAAAGCAGTGAGAGCGGACTTAAGAGACTAAACTCTTCTCTCAAAAGATCAATTGAAGGAGTAGAGCATTTGAGTAGCATGCTGCATTAAGAAATGACAACACTTCCTTTTAGAAAAGACAATTAATGATTTAAATTAATCAAACAATATTCTTATTCTCCAATTCAGTAGATCAAATGACTGAGCCTAATTCAGAGTAAATGCCAAGTGTAGTAAAACTTCTGAGTTAGCCATCCTCAACAAAGATTCCATAAGCTAACCTTTATCATATGCAAACAGCTTTGAATTTAAAATTCCCACTAATTAAATTAAAAAAGAGTAACACTACTTTTTATGCATTGAGACAAGAAATTAACTTCAACAATCAACCTTCTAGAGAGATAAAACTTCATAATCTTATTAATCTTGTTACAGAGCTGAACATAATGGTACTAAAAAGCATCACCTAGAAAAGAAATTTCATTCCCAATACAAGTAGCTGATATTCATTAAGAATTTCTCTTATCTAATAAAACATCGAATCCGTACTCTAGGTAGGATCTCAAATCATTCAGAGGAATCTCCACCTAATTGAACTTAACAATACCCTTTAATCATTCTGAACATACCATTCTATGAGACTGAAACAAGGATCTGTAATAATACCCATATCTGTAAACCATGCCCATACGCTAAAAACAACATGTCAACCCAATGAATACTGTTGATATACGAATCTCATGATGATGTTCTGAAACTCTATGACTGCACCTCCATTAGCTCATGACCTAAATTAAAACGAAAGGAAGATAAAAATTAGAAGCAACCCAAGAGATTTGAATAAATGCAAAAGAAACAACACAAATAAACTAATTCAACTCTTGAAGCATATTAAGAATCTAAGATTTATCAGGAAGAATTAGGGAAAACGAAAAACCTAAAATTAGGTCATCTAATAGAATTGTTGATGCTAAACAATCTTACCCAAAAAAAGAAATTAAAAGTAGGAAAACATGTAAGAATCAATTTAAGAACATAAAAATTAAAGTGAAATCAAAAGGAGAATGCTAAATCAAAATAAGAATCGAAGAGAAATTTTCCGTTGACTAAGTCTGCGTCGCCTAACTTATCGCATGACTTTCGCTCGATTTTCAGATGAACATTTTTCTTATTCTTATTCTTATTCTTATTCATGTCATTGTAAGCCCACTCTTATTTACACGTAAACATTATGATCTCAATTTTTTTTCCAAAAAAACAACACCGAGTAGTCTTTTTTTTTCCACTACAAGTAATTTACACGTACAGTTGCCCGGTGAAAGAACCTCAAATTATCAGATGTTCCCGAAGTGACAATTCTCTATACCTCAATTAGATCAAGCAAAAACAGGAATAATAAGTTGTTACCGGGGTTTACATAGTCATGCGAGAAGAACGGTAGAAACCAATACTCCCTCCGTTCCATTTTAGATGATGTTTTAGGGTTATTTTCTTGTTCCACAATACTTGAATGTTTTCATATTTTTCCAAAAAACTACCAATAATACCCTAACATTTTGTCTTGGAACTATAAGTTTATTTTTAAAAGCACTAATAGCAATTAATGTTTGAAGACTTTTTATAAGGGTATAGATGAAAAATCTTGACATCTCTCACCATTTCTTAATCTGCGTGAAAACTCCAAGAACATCATCTAAAATGAAACGGAGGGAGTATTAGTTAAGAAATTTTAAGCTGCAGGAAGGAGAGAGAAGCAATGTCCGGATGATATCAAGGAGAATCTGAGAAGCATAAGAAAGAATTTCAGTAGAGTCTCCTTGATAAGATGGATGGTACAAAGTGTATATTACTAGTTCCACATAACACGGGCAACCTGGATATGTGCCGTTTATGCCCAAGGGCTAGCTTTAACGACGAGAACCTGAGCTAGCTAATGAGGAAGTATGAATAATGCATTTGTGAATACATCATGTGCCACATTATGGGAGACGACCAGCAGAGGCAAAGATTATGCCCATAGTATCCTGACAGAAAAAGAAAATAAGTCTTTTCTCAACTTGTCGCTCTCATGATGGCGGAACAAAGGAAAGTTTGAAGCAAAATGGAACGGATAAACAATTCAAAAATGCTAAAGACCAAAGACTAAGCTTTCGACGAATTTGGGAACTTACAGGTTGAAGAGAAATGATTTCTCTTTTTGTGAAATGCTTTCAACAAGACGTTAGATTTATGGGGGTTTGT
>JAJJWW010011772.1:0-30186 GCA_023531295.1 Papaver armeniacum | reverse complement strand
GACAAATATTTTAAACAATTTTGTGTGTAAACACTGATTAGTAGTTTTATATGTGTATAAATATTAACTTCTTAAGAAATGGGTTTGATTCAATTTATGATATATTTTGTCAATTAGTTTAAGATTTTTTTTTTTCTTCGTCCCATTCGATCGTTTTATTTTAAACCCAAAACAACTCTTTTTGGGTTCTTTTCTTCTTGTATAAAAATTTAGAGGTCATTCCGAGTTTCATTATTCTTCTCGTGATCGCTATTCTTCTCATGGTGGTCACCATTATTTTATGGTACTTGCAATTCTTCTCATCATGATTGTCGTCTTCACCTCATCCTCGATTATGTTATTGGTCTTGCTTCCTTTTCGATCGTAAATTCGGCTAGCTCAACCAAGGATGAAACTTAATCTTGGATTTATGTTTAGCGGTATGTTTTTCATGCGAGGTCTCACGCTCCTCGGCCTCGGCTCTTATAGATCTTCGAATTTATAATTTTGAATATGTTGACATTTGAATGTTTCTCTTTTTTTTTCTTTTCTTAACAGTCCAGAAATATATTACGATACTAGCTCGTCTCCATCTCAGCAACCTATTCATCAACAGGATCATATTCAAGGTCCTCCTCCTCAAAATCAGGGTCCTATTCAAGGACATCCTCCTCAAAATCTTGTCCAATCTTTACAAGTTCTTCTCTAAGCTTTTTCTCAAGCTCCTGCCATTCCACCTCGTGCTCTTCATACTCTTTTCATGATCTGCTTTCATCCTCCTCCTGCTAGTCTCCTGACGAAGAGAAGTGGATAGGGGTTTCTCCTGAATTGCACATATGTTATTTATATTGAGGGCTTCCCTAGGGCTTTTTTTTATCTTTTTGTTCTTATTGGATTGAAGCTTTTGTGAATGGAAGATCTAAGTTCAAATAGCTCAACGAAGGATGAAAGTTAATATTGATTTATGTTTAGTGGTTTGCTTGTTATGGAGGTCTCACGCTCCTTGGCCTCGGCCCTTATGGATATTCTTCAAATCAAATCAAAACTCGGGTCGCGGCGGATCTTCTTCTCCAAGGCAAGTCTTGCTTCTCATTTTCTATAGTGTAGTCTTTGCTGACAGGTACTTGGTAAGTTGTATTTATTATGTTTTTACTGCAACACAGGTTTATGGTTTCTTATTCTGGTTTATCAATGTTTGGAACAAATTATGGCATATAAATACTCAGAAATCTGATTCTTGCGGGCTTTGGTTTATTGGGCGCCAAAACCTTTAAATTTTATGAAATTTCCAACCCCAAAGTACCAGAAAGAAAACCTTCGAGCATTGGAAGCTAAATCGTTGGTTATTAGGTTACTATGTATTTCTTTTATATGTTAAACAAAGACAAAGTTTATTATTTGGTTACTCTAAGATTATAGATATGTTTTTTAAGTAATACAAATAGATAAATTATTATTAGCTTAATTAATTACAATATGCTAGTGGTGCACTTGTCCCAAAAGTCTCATGTGTGATACACACAGATAATACCACATATGTGATACACACAGATACACGCCCATAGACATAAAAATATAATAAAAAATCATACTATAAACTTTTTAAGTATAAGTTGAGTTTAGTATAATATTTTTCCTCAAATAAGGATTTGTGTAAACCCTAAATACAAAATCTCGTTTATAATTTTAAAATGTGGATAAATGTTAGCTAAAAACAGTTTACATTTTCTAAAAACAAAAATACTTATTCTCTCTTCTTTATCCTATGCTTGGTCCCCCTCGAGAGTATGTAAAATTAAAGAATATATGTACCAATATTATATTCAAAATGTGAATGTTGTTATAATCTAAACCGGTCTTTAATATCTACATAATATATTTGAAAAGCTCCATAATGTATAAGAAAGTTGATTGTGATGTTCTCATCACATAGTATTTGTGAGTAGAATAGTTAGAATTTTCAAAAAGCTGGCAACCGTTTGTATATTTTAGACGCATACAAAATTCTAAATCTAATAAACACTAATGTTTATGGTAATAATCTAATGTTATAAATTCAATTGCTCTGAATAGGAAACACTACTTTATTCAAGTGTTGCTCGAATTCTCCACTTGGCATATCAACTCCAAGCTTAAGAATATATGTGTAAACCAAAAGACAACATTTTCATTTGGAAAACTCGCTGGGTGCAGATTTCTGATTCTTGATTCTCAAACATTAAACTGAACTAAAAAATCAATAGAAAAAGGAGTTGATTTTATCATCAATCCAGTTTTTAGATGATAAACACATGTACTTACCGATAACCAAATATGACCCTATAGAAGTTTGATTTCATAACATGCAATGAAAGACATGAAACCAGTTATTCTGCTATACCACATGAACTTCATTTGTCCTAATTACATGGGTTCGTCTCAGTTCAAGTATTTCCCGAGCAAACGAAACTTGTTCAAGGCAGTGTGAATTTAAGAATTAGTCCCACATTGAATGTACTTTACGTTCTTAATATCTAAATATGAGCCATAGGATCGCACGATATTAAATTTATTTTTATTTCTCATGTGGGAGTCCCCATCATAGTAGCTTGGTACTGGGGTTCTCATTTGTCGCCTTTGCATTGTACTACTACAAAGGCCCGGTGCACGCCTACCAAAACAGTTAAGCAACCCTTTAAGTTTTTTATTCTGCTCAATTTGTTTTTTATTGTACAATCGGTAGTTTCATAATGTTTATTGCCTCCCGATTATGGTCGAAGCCCCAAATTTAATTTTTCAAAAACCAAAGCTAGGAAGAGAAGAACATAGTCACAATCGGTAGATAATTTTTTTTTCTAAACTACCGATTATGAAGGGTCATATAAGTATTTTCAACCTATTTTGTCATTTTGTGTCGCCCCCATTCTTTCTCTGGTCGCCCCTAAAAATGCCAAAAGTTAATTTTATGAAGTTCCTGTTTTAAGAGCTTAAGCAAATATATTGTTATTATCATTTGGTGTGTTTCATGAGCACTTGGGAGTTTTGCAACTCGTATTTTGCAAAATTTAAAGTTTTTTCACAAACTATGGTTGTGCCATCTTCTCGAATCCTCGCAAGGATTTGTCCAATGCAAAATGTAGAAATAAGAAGAAAACAAAATGCACCAAATTGAATCGAACCCGGGTCTATACTGGTAAGGTACTATTCTACCACTAGACCACTGGGTGCTTGTTGGCAACATTTTTGTAGCTGCAATATGTATCCAAAGAATTACCAAAATGGAAGAACTCTCCGTCACGGCACCAAGGGATTAATTTGAGAGGTTCAACAAATTTTTACTTCAAAATGATTTCATCAAGTTCTGCTTTTGACAATACACGTGCTTGTTTTCAACTCTAGCACATATTGCTTGATTATGCAACTAGATGATATATCATCCTTACAAAGTTGTTCTTCTACTTTGAATGTGTACCTTATACCTTGTTTGGAAGTAAATTTGCAATGAAGGATTTGGAGGGTTGTCCATTGCTTTTGGGTATTTGATGCACTGACACAACACAATTACACTAGGGACTTGCTATCTATAACCAAAATGTTGGAGGCTAGAGTTTCCAAACTCCGGCTTGTTAGAGTTTCCAAACTCCAGTTGTTAGAGTTCGAGAGTTCATTCTTTGGCAAGACTTACTATAATCGGACTCGATATTGCTCTTGGCAATCGCTTTATGCAATCTTCTACTGATAAACATCTTCTTCTTGTCAAAAGAATATTTAGATTTCTCAAACGCTCTTTAGGATGTGGGATTATGTAACATGGTGGTGATTATTCCCTAACAAGTTATGTGCTAGAGTACTGAAGTTGAATACAAAGATCTATCATGTTGTTAGAAGAGTTGGATATTGCTTTATCAATACCAATTCTTACTATTTTGTGAAAATTTAAGTAAAAAATGTCCAGCATTTAAGAGAAAACCATAGTAACACTTTATAAGAGATTTGGTTGGAGATGCTTGTGTAGTTAGCAATCGAATTCGCATTCCCTCCTTCTGCATTACGTGTTCACTATTCAGGCTAATCTTAAAGAGAGAAATGCAGGTAAAACAGAAATGTTACCCGTTAGGCATCCCGCATCCTGGTTCATAAATCTAGTAAGTCTTGTTCTAAATGAAGATCACGAAGTCAATATGTCCGAGTGGTTAAGGAGACAGACTTGAAATCTGTTGGGCTTCGCCCGCGCAGGTTCGAACCCTGCTGTTGACGGCTTTTTCTTTTTAAAGGCAAATGCTCATATACCAAGTCATCTGAAAGAGTTAATTTGATTTTGCTCACGAGGTTCTCCAACAAATACTCCCATTACATAGTTTAACTAGTGAAAATGACAAATTAGATAGATTGATGTCCTACTAATTTCAGTTGAGGTACTTGAAAATGACTCAAAGGTTCGAAAAAAAACAATGTTAGAGACCATTTCATTTGCTCACTGTCAAACACCAAAAACCGTGCAAGTGTAACAACCAGCGCCATTAACGCAGTTGTACAACAACTAATTTCATAGACTGCACTTTTCAGAAGTTACCAATTCAAAAGCAATCATCTCACTCCCGGTTGTGTGCTCCTAGCCCTTGATATTGGCCAAGGAGACGTACTGCTTTTGGGCGCACAGATTATAAGCCCAACCTCTACCCATTAAAACAATAAATAATGTAAATGATAGTCCCATATAGGAAAGGTATGCATAAAGATTATGAAAACAAGCCTATAAGAGAAGATTGAAATGCATCCGGAAACCATACTTACCTGGACGGGGTCTATGGTTGATCATGAAGGATCATGGCCTACGTCAGTGACTTCCATTGCACTTCGGAAGGGCGCTAGCCTAAGATCTGCCTACGGGTTAGAGTCTACGTCATAATTTGTTCCTGAGGGGGGAAAGCGTCCGCGCTGCCCCCTGCCAATCTTGCAAAACCAAAATTTATAGCTTTGAAACTCCAGTGTAATTTGGTATTTAGCAAGTGATTGATGATTGGTGGCACAACATGTACTTTTGGATCTTTTGCTATTATCTATCCTGTCATCTATTATCTGTACAACATAAAATATAAAGTAACGTCCAGTAGTAATTCTGCAAATTCAAGTTCCATTGTCATGAACCAGTTATCATGATTGTTGATTTTATCGCAGAAAGAATCCGAGCAGGGTGCTGGCTTTTTATGAAAACAACAATCCCGGTAATGTGTGGACAGGCCTTGGAAGTGACTCGGCAATTATATCAGCAAAAACCTAATTTTTGCTCTTTCCTTGCTCCTCATTCTGTCAGTTGACATATATGCAGGCTTCACTACCCATAAGACAGTAAAAGGTAGACTGAAAAATGCTTTGAATTTACAACATTCAAGAAGTTTGACAATCATTTTCCAATTAAGCATTGTTCTATTAAAAGATGACCATAGAATTAGAAGTTAGACGTTGTTGCAATATGGTTTCCGCCTTGACATTGTTACATTATCTCCTTGTCAGAAATTAGCTAGGATTTCTGCAGCCATTTCCTTGACTAATTTTTGCTTAAATTCGTCACAATTGCGTCTGAGACACTCTGCCATCCCATTAAAACTGTTTTTTTTCAAAGTTTAAAACAGCAACCTGAAGTTCTGCCTGCTGAGAGGGAATCATTAGACTCTCGCGCCAATACAACAGGATCAAATCTCAAGGAAGCAGCAGCAGCTTCCTGCTGGTCCAACTTCATGGATGGTTCTTTTAAACAAACTAAACTTCGCTTCATGGATCTTCTTAGCCAAACTAAACTCTCCTTCATGGATTTTCTTAACCATGAAGTTACATTAAGCTGGCAATGAAATTAGTCGAATGACTCAAAATTCAGTCTATTCCAAGTACACTAATCAGCGTCATAAATTTACTACCTACAGGACTAGCTCATCACAGCCTTCATTTTGATAAGAAAATCCATGAAGGAGACAGACTTGAAATCTGTTGCAGCTTGTAAAAATGAAACTTATCTTGTTGCAGCTATAGCGGAACCAGATTTTGGCATTGACCAGCAGCCATGTGCATTGCGGTTGCTGCTGTAGAAGCAATTTTGCTTGTGCATTTGCTCGCCTCTTTTTCTTATTCATATGTTCTGTTCACAAAGTGCCTTCCCTGGTGCTCAATTTCTAAAATGGTAATTCAGTTTTCGCTTGTGAACGTCTCATTGACCCTACTCAGTGGCAGAGCTAAAATTGTAACAATGACTCCTGAGGGCCCTCAACTAATATCTGATATGTGAGCCGTATTAAATTAATTTTTTTCATTGGGGAGTTCTCATGAGTCGCCTTTGCGTTGCACTACTGCAAAGGCCTGACGCACCCCTACCAATTCTAATCTTTAGATTTTGACTACTGCAAATGCTCTGGCGCAACCCCCAACAAATCTTCTTTAAACTTCACGGACTACACTACAATTTCTCATCTTTCAATGAATTATTTGTCAATGAACTTGCTAGATAAACCATAGCCTACGAACCGCGTTGAATAAATTGAGCATCTACTATGTGCAGCAGTTGAAAAGAGCAAGTTTAATAAATGGCCTTCCTAGAATTCTTGGAAGGATGCTCGCCTAATCATCGGCTTAACCTTCGGATCAGCTGGATACCAATGACACGTCTTCTCTCATACTGCCACATTCTTTACCGGTGAACTGATGGACATCAATCAAGTTAGAAGTTCAGAATCTTAGATATTCTTGTTGAAACTAATTTTTCAGCAATGTGTAGCAGTTTGATTTTAAAAGCCTTGCACAATACATGGAGTTTTGTTTATAAAATCACTTCTGATCTGGCTTCACATCCAACTTGTGAAATCTATTAGTTTCTGTTTAATCTAACAGAAACTCAGCAATATTTGTGGAGGACTGTGCCTGTACGTAATGATTTGAGTACTTTAAACTCATTTCAAGATCGAGCAAACCTCTGGAAATTTATCCTTTTGTTCAGTTAAAGTGAAAAAGCCGGCAGCTCGAGATTATTTGCAACTGGAAGAGTGAAATGAGCAACAAAGGTGATTACAGTAGATAAACGTGCAATGCTTAATAAACGTGCACAGGTACGGTGATATCTAAGGAGACAAAGTACCGTGAAAGTTCATCAGCAGCAGCGCAACAACTCAAATTTCTTCTTCTCTATCGCGTGCCAGGACATAGCATTCACAGCTTAGAACCCGCAGCAGGAACAAATGTTTAACTTAGTTTTGGTGGGGGTGCGCCAGGCCATTGCAGTAGTGCAACGCAAGGGCGACGCGCGAGAACCCCAGCAGCAAGCTGCTGTGATGGGAACTCCCCCATGAAAAAAATTAATTTAATATCGTGTGAGCCGATGGCTCACATATCAGATATTAAACTGATAAGAACAGATACTACACTTGATCTTAGCCAAAAGGCCGAGAAAGGTATGCTTATTCCGAATTCTAGCTTCTTCTTTTATAGCGTGTTCTTTCCATCCCTCTGCTTTAACTTGAACCATGTGGGACTAAATCCTAGCTCACACAGCCTTGGATATGATGGTCTTCTATTTGGGTTCATTCCTGTTTTGCTGTTTCATTGTACATGAGTAATTAGAACCATATAAACTGCTTGTACCTGAAACTTTATGTTGAATCTGTCTATGTAAGTTAACATAGAAAATGATGAAAACATGGATTGGAGGGTGCAGTGAACCAATCTCCATAGCCTAATCAGATTGCACTGAATCTAATACTGACACATCGTTGGCGAATGGATATCAATGCAGTTTATACAGATAAGTAATCTTGCAGTTTATAGTACAGGTCCTAATATCCTAAATGCAAGCTTTAAGCCTGTCATTCCTAAAGTTCAGGCAAAATTAAGTTCCTGGCAGGGGTAAAATGTTGGCGCAAGCAGCTAGAACTAGTCAAGTCCAATTAGTTCTGGGTGCAATGGCTGGCTGCTTATCATGTGTTCTTTTAAGATGACTAAGCATTCTCACAGTTGTATTTTGCAAGAAAATTTGATGTTTCCAAGTTTTAAGATCTTAAAGCAGTGCTATTGGAATTATTTGGTGTGTTTCATGTGCACTTTGTCAGTTGTATTTTGCAAAATGTAAATTTCTTTTTATGTTGTTTCTTAAGCTCTGGCGTGTACTTGAATTTCACAACTTATAGTCGTTGCATGGTCCCTGCAAGATTGTCCAGTCACTGCCTGGCTACTGCAAAATGCAGCACACAAAAATAATGCCAAAAATTTGAAAATGCACCAACCGGGAATCGAACCCGGGTCTGTACCGTGGCAGGGTACTATTCTACCACTAGACCACTGGTGCCTGACGAGATTCTTTTGTTCAGTTTCGTATCCAATTGGGGACAAAACTGACACTCCAATCCAATTTGTATACTGCCTTTCAGATTTAGATGCATGTGTCTCTAGGTGTTGATGCAGCTGACAAAAGGATGTTCAGATTGAGGAAATCTATACTTCACAAAATTACTGTGAAGAACTTGGATCTACATGCTACCAGCAGTCTAAATACCAAATGTGTAAGAATGTCTGCTCTATACAACTGGTTAACATATATTTAGTGGCATCGGTGACTGATAATATCCTCCGGCTCATTTCATTGACAAACTTTAAATGCTCTCGTATGTAAAGGCATTTGGATTAATTTTCAGTTAAACATACCATTGATCCTTTGTTTCGGATTTGAGGATTTCAAAAAGCAATTGTCTTGCCTTCTTAATGTTTCCAGATTTGCACGACCCATTCACAGCGATATTTGGTACAACTTCCGCACCATTTAGATTGGGAAAAGAGATTCAGAGCCTCATCTACTGATCCTGTTTAGCATAGTGCATCTATGATCACAAGATCTTAACCATGGACGTAGCAAAGTTATCGAAGAAGAGTCTCATCTATGTTGTGTCAGGCACGCCTAAGAACAAAAATATTAAAAAAAAAAAAGTTTATTCACATTTTTGCGCCTAAGAGGTTGTATTATCTAGGCGCTCCTTGGGTGAGTCGTGCGCCTAGGGCGCCTTTGCAACATAGGTCCTATATCTTCAGCGCAATGCTCCACTAACTTCTTTGATCATCCTTCGTCCACATAACTTGGTCAGAATTCAATAATCCCTCTGAAGCTAAAATGTCTCCATAGTAATTGTTATGGAAATTTCTTGGGGTTATAATATCCATGACAAATAAGTTTTGATCACCACCGGACTAGATTCCGCAGCATAGGATTGATGAGTGTCGTGTCAATTGGACCATTGCCGTTTTGACCGTATAGTCTTTGGAACGTGTTGTTTGGTGCAGGAATGTTGTTTTTTGAACTTGCATCCCTTGAATCTCTTCTTCCCAGTTTGGACCGCCAGCCTGTGGATTTACCCAATAAAAATTAATTAACATCCTGATTAACTAGAAAGATCCAGTTTCGATATTCACCAAATATGTTCGAGCAGGGCTTAAGGGAATTAGTGAAAGCTGAGCTAGGACTTATGTACCAAAACAGCAGACTTCAAATCCTCATGTAGATTTACTGATGGAGTTTGATCGTTTCTCGCTGGTTATAGAACCACTGCTATCCAGCAACAATGATGCATCAAAACACTGCAATAATGTGATAAGTGATGGATCAACAAGAGAATATTAACTTATACTCTACGTGCAATGCTTGATAAACCTGCACAGAGGAAGTACCGTGAAAAGTAACCTCCCAAAGCTGTCCAAAATGGGTTAAAGTCGAGAGTTCATCAGCAGCAGCGCAACACTTCAAATCTCTTAAGCTTCTTCATGCTTGATAAACCTGCACAGAGGAAGTACCGTGAAAAGTAACCTCCCAAAGCTGTCCAAAATGGGTTAAAGTCGAGAGTTCATCAGCAGCAGCGCAACACTTCAAATCTCTTAAGCTTCTTCTCTTCAAGGGTCACAGGCTCCAACGAACTTTTTTTGCCAGGACATCATGGCATTCAGCTTAGAACCCGCAGCAGGACCAAATGTTTTTCTCCTTAGATTTGGTGGGGGTGCGCCAGGCCATTGCAGTAGTGCAACGCAAAGGCGACGCGTGAGAACCGCAGCAGCAAGCTGCTGTGATGAGAACTCCCCCATGAAAAAAATTAATTTAATATCGTGTGAGCCGATGGCTCACATATCAAATATTAAACTGATAAGAACAGATACTACACTTGATCTTAGCCAAAAGGCCGAGAAAGATATGCTTCTCCCTGATTCTGGCTTCTTCTTTTATAGCGTCTTCTTTCCGTCCCTCTGCTCTAGGATAGACTATGTGGGACTAAATCTGACAAATTTCCATGGGATAAGTCCAGTTTAGAGTAGCAGAAATTTCTTTTGTTTATTCTTTCAAAATTGAGTTGTACATCCATCCACCGAGAGAAAATCCGAAGTTTCTCTCATGAAACCATGAAGGTTTGTTTGATAAATTGGGATATTCGACGGGATAAAGCATTCCAATTGCTTCCTGAAAGTAGATGCTGATGCTACGTAACATTATGATCAACCTCATTACATATTCTTTCTTTCTTACCAAATCTTTAGACAGTATACAATATCGATCGATAAGAACACGTTTTGCTGGTTGGGGGACAGCTAGTGATTGTTTCTTGTAGTTCGACAGAGACAAGGATATGAAACTAGCTTATTTGTTGCTGAAATCCACTCCTTTATGTTGAGATTGTACTGAAAAGGCCATAAACAAATGAAAGTATGTAACAGTTGAAATGAAAAACTAAGCAGAGTTCTCATATAAAAGTCGTAGGTTGAGGTTTTTCTTTAAGTACAAAAGTGTACACTTTCATTCGGACCAAGGGTCTCATATAGTTGGCACCAACTGACCATTCAATTTCCTTCTGTTTATCCTCACCTTGCCTCAAGTGCTAGTATTTGGCAACAACACTAGTTCAGGAAAACCAACGGAGAACTTGGATTTCTAAGTCTTTGAATCACTGAAAAACAACCTGAGTCCAGGACATGACTAGTCCAATGTGGGAAGGAATCGGAAATGAATAGTTATATCCACAAAAAAACTTAGTTTTGTCACTTACAACTTGTTGAAGCTGGAGGAAAGCTGGAGGAATTGTCATTTGGATCTTTTTGTGCACTGCATTCAATACCAACGGAAAACAACAGATTATGTTTCGATTTGTCTGGAGTATTACTCGAAAGAAAGTGAAAATAGATTCAGAAAAAGAACATACACCATGAAGATATGGATGCGGGAAACTCTGCAGGAAATTGGTCAGAAGGTGCAAGGGCAGAGGCACACACAAAGACTGCAGGCACATATCACCCTCTGGACCACGCTTCTGAAATTTCGGGACCCCAATTTTCTTTTACTGATTTTGAATGGGTAGAGATAAAGCCAAGCCTTGAAAAGATAACTCTGGTTTTGAATATCGTTGGGTTCATAGTATGCCGTTTAATATCGATTGATATTGAAAATGTGAATTTGTCACTGGAAGATGAAGTGACGAAGACGCTTAAAGAGAAACCCTCCAAAACATTTGGATTTGAGAGTTGTTGGGTTCCTCTTGCAAAGAGAAACCCTCCAAAAATAGGCGTATGCCGCTTAAAGACGGCAAGCACACGGTATTCTTTAGTAAAAGGCGAAAGAATAGTTCGCTTTGTGCTTACTGCACGGCTGCGTGAATCATTTGGGAAAGTGGAAGTGTTATTTTTATACACAGGTTTTTGAGTAGAGTTGTGGTTCCTAATCCTTGTGGGACTATCATTCTTCATTTAATCTGAGATTTAAAATTGTTATTAGTTCAGGTTTCTTTCTTCTAGGCTTGACCAAAGGAGGAATAATAGGATTCAAAACTTCAAATTGTACACATCCTGTTTCTAACTAAGGTTAACTTCCTAATGTTAACCTCCTAATGTTAAACACAATGGTTGAAGGGTTGTGCTCTTAAGGAAGTATTGTAGATGAGTTGAAAATTTACACTGCTTAAGCACTTGAGAGATATAAAGAAATGTTGTCCCAAACCTGATTCAAAGCCATGGCTAAGAATCGTTTTGTTTTGAAAATTGTTGGAGAAACCAAAAATAGGCGTATGCCAATTACAACCGCCAAGCAGAACTCTATCTGGGATTCGTCCAAGTTTCTTTCTCATCTTGCTAAGCGAAGTAGGAATTGCAATGTCTATTCAGTCTTAAGCATTGATCTTCAAGAAATGAATAAACACAACACTTAGCAGTCTCAGTAGACCATCTTGGCCGTGGACAGAAAAAGAGGACCTCCTTGGCAGTGGCTGCTGATCTCTCTAATGGAAACGCTACAGCCAACTAACACTGGAGTTTTTAAAGCTATAAATTTTGGGTTTGAAGCGTGCATGGCATCAGTTTTTAAACTTTTTTTTTTCTCCATGTCCTAAAAGGATCCTTTTAGGACAGTCTTTGGGTTTCCTAGTCCTAGGAGGGGACCTAAAAGGTGGCCAAGTTTTGCAACCTATATAACAAGCATTATAAATATTACTGGTGTATATGTTTAACAATATTATAATGGGTGTTTTGGGGTTTCTTCTCTGTACGAATAATCTAAGCAAGAAACAGATTACTGGCGAACAGCATAATGCAAATCAGAGTAACGAGAAGAAGAAGTTTAATGGGTGTTTAGATTTAACTGCCGATGATATACTGAAATCTCCAGCTGAATTATTAGGGAAAGGAAGTTGCGGTACTACCTACAAAGTTATGATGGATAATGGATATTTACTAGTTGTCAAGAGAATTCCAGAACCAAAGAAGAAAAAAATTGATGGATTTTTGAATGAAATCGGTGAATTAAGACATAAGAATTTATCGAGTTTACGAGGTTATTGCTCGTCGAAAGAAGAATTGCTGTTAGTTTATGATTACTTCTCTAATGGAAGTTTGTATTCCTTGCTGCATGGTGATCGAGGACCGGGTAGAATTCTGTTAGACTGGCCGACAAGGTTAAGTTTTGCATCTGGTGTTGCGGAAGGGTTGGCTTTTCTCCATGCTGCGAATGACCGTAAGCTATTCCATGGGAACTTAACTTCGGAGAATGTAGTTATCGACCGGGAAAATAATGCTTGTATTGCTGATTCAGCGCTCTGTCACATTTTTGTTGCACCTGCAGATGTGGTGCACAATGGATACAAAGCACCTGAGTTGATGCATAATGCAAAAAATTATAGAAAGCTGCTTTCGCAAAAATGTGATGTTTATAGCTTTGGTGTGATTCTATTGGAGATTTTGACTGGCAAAACGGCATTATATGAAGGGGAAACAAGTTTGGTTAAGTGGGTGCAGTGTGTTGTTGGACGAAAAGATTGGGAATATTCAGAATTGTTTGATTTCGAACTTCCAAGAGATAAAGTTAGTCAGGGTGAAATGGTGGGTATACTTCAAATAGCATTGTTATGTGTAACTCGAGTTCCGAATGATCGGCCTAATATGAGCGTCGTGCACAAGATGATTGAAGATGTTAAAAGGAGAGGGAGAATTTCTGCAACTTTAGTCCGTAAAGCCGATGCTAATAACCACTCAACTGACTCATTGCGTTCTCAGTTACCAGATGACGCCTTGCCGACCCAAAACTCAAGTTTCTAAGAGTTTTTTGCACTTTGAAGCAGCAAAATGTAGCAGTAATTGATTTGTTAATATGCAACAATATTTTCACTGCACTTTCTTTAAGAACTTACACAGTTTAACATCGTTGCCTACTTCTGTTAATGTCATAAGGCCTTGTGTGCAAGCCAAACTAGTAAAGGAGCTAGCTCCCCAGCTAAGAAGAACAACTGCAGCTACTAGAGTTCAACATCCTTATAACCATCTTGAATTTGAGTAGAGTGCATGATGAAATTGAAACCATTCACAATAAAAGAGGATCCAGAAACCTCTTCCACTTCAGATTTTCATTGACATCGACAAAAACAACACTTGTTTCTTTAAGATTTCCACTATTTTGGGACACATCAAACTACAAGGCCTAATAATAAGCTGAAACTGACACTCTTGTTTTGAAGCTCTTTACACTAACCGAAAACAATAAACTAAAACTCAAAACGATTGTTTTAATGTTTTGGTAGGGGTGCACCAGGCCACTGCAATAGTGCAACGCAGAGGCGACGCGCGAGAACCCCAGCAGCAAGCTGCTGTGATGGGAACTCCCCCATGAAAGAAATTAATTTAATATCGTGTGACCCGATGGCTCACATTTCAGATATCAAAAAACATCGCTGCCATGGTAAGCATCTGCAATTTCTGCTGCATGAGTTCATGAATATCCTTTAGATACACAATTGGGAAAAAGTCCATCAATGTTGGAGTTATGTCGTTTGCGCTTTAGCTCTATTTCGGATGCTTACAAGATTTTTATGTATTTCCAAGCAGATGGCTCATATATGAAACATGAGCTGTAAACAGATTCTAATTATGGCTGCCAAAGAAAGTAAACTGACATAGAAGAAGCAATTTCAATCTCTATGTCAATTAGCAACTTTCATATGAACTTTGAGATTGAAGTATACAGCTGAATTGGCCTGAAAACAAGATTACCAGCTGAAAGGGCCTCATCTAGCAGCTTTATCAGCAAACAAGACACTACAAAATTGCACCCCGAAACTGAAACTGTAAGCTGCAGAGAGGCAACGCAACGGAAAACAAAAAATTGCAATCTTAGGAAAAAAAATTGTGGGCGCTGACGGGCTCAGCCACCCCATCTCTAGGTCCGTCTAGTCGCTCGACATCCCCCGCAAGGGCGAGCTACAAGGTAAACTACAGATCCTGTACGCCTACCTCGCTGCTAGTGCTGCTGATCTAGTGGCATATAAACCAAAAGCAAATGAGTTATTTACACAATGTGGGACTAAGCTATTGTAAACTAAAAACCAAGAATTTTTACTTTTCCTCCCGAACAAGGGATAAGTGAGAGTTTGGAATGGGATTTTCTTTTATGATTTCTCTCTTTCACACTCAGATTTGGAAGGAAGGGACAAAGCAATTTTCAAACAAGGACAAGGTGAACTCTTCAAATCATTGGAGGTAAACTGCTCTCCCAACTTCCTTATGAAATGTGTGGAACCATGCTTGAGAAGAAGCTGATGTTGTTGCTGTAGCAACCTGCTAGTAGGTAGCTTGTATCCATATATTCTAAAAACAATAAACATAACACTGAAACCAATTTCATTTCACAAGATGTTCGTAAGTTGCTCATATAAAGATTCCAACGTGTGATACGATTAAATAAGAAGATTTAACTGCAATTCTGAAAAAAGAACAATTTTCCACATCCATAAAAAGTGCAGTAAGAAAACACAAGCATAGTGGTAAGTCGGTAGAAAAGCTGAAGTGAAAGTATCATCTAACGTTACTACATTAGATGGTAGACAAATTCTTAAAGGCTTCTAGTCGCTAGACAAAATTGGATACTCAATTCAAAGTACATTCCAGAAGTGAAAGGGAAAAAGGAAGACAAAAAAAGTAAATTTCTGAGAGGTGGGAAAACCTTGGTTGAACAAATGAGGTAGCTTTGTTCTAATCGCCCGCCTTCAAAATTTACCAATTAAACCCAGTGAATTGGCAGAATGCTTGTGGCTCCCATATCTTCATTTCTCCAACCAGGTAAGCACAAAGCTACATTGGCAGCATCTGAGAAATTCTGGCTGTCAGTTATCTATTCCGTCCAGCTACAACATTATGATGACAAAGTTTCACACTTGCAGTACTGCAACAAATGTTTAATTTTAAGATTTGGTGGGGGTGCTCAAGGAGAGAAGAGGACGTGAATTTCTTTGAAGGGGGTCAACTTATTGTTGCTGGTCTCTCCAAATGGTAAGTTGCTTTATCTCTCAAGCAAAGAACATCACAATTCCAACAACTGGAAATCGATTACATAAAGAATTGTTATGTAATTCATCTGATGGCGTGGTTTCTGTAGACAGTGTGTGTGAAAGGTAAGAAACCTGGATTTTCTTCCTTTGGTAGTGTATTACTAGACCTGAAGCATCTAGTCTAGATTGTTTGGAATGTGTTGTTTGGTGCATGAATGTTGATTTTTGAACCACTCAAACTTGCATCCCTTCAATCTCTTCTTCCCAATGGAACTTCCCCGTTTGGACCACCAGACAGCTTGTATACATGCATATATCTACAAGAAAATATGATATGTAATACTAACTTATACCCTACGTGCAATGCTTAGCAAACCTGCACAGGTATGGTGATGTCTAACGAGGGGAAGTACTGTGAAAAGCAACCTTCCAAAGCTGTACTTGTTTTACCATTAACTTGTATCGACTTTCCATAACATTTAACGGCCAGCATGTTGTATTACTTCCACACATACTTAACAAGGATCTATATATCATATTCCACGTTAAAAGCATCATAATTAGATTCAGCAGATGCTCTATGACCACCACTAGCTATCAACTGCAGGTTCATAATGAAGTTTCCTTCAAAATACGAAAATAACTTTTTATAAGGGAATTTGAAAAAGAGCATTTTTAGAAGCAGCTCTGTGATTTTCAAATTGGATTTCTCCAAAATGATACAGGTTATAGCACTGTGATTTATTGGATTTCTCCAAAAGGAGTTAATGTCCAAAGTTCATCAGCAGCATCTCTAAACTTCTCTTTCAAGTGCTACAGGCTCCAGTTAACTTCTTAGCCATAAGTGAACTTAGAAGTGCAGCAGGAACAAATGTTAATCTTAGTTCTCGTGGGGGTGCGCCAGGCCATTGGCAAAGGCAACGCGTGTGCTGTTGCTGTGATGCGAACTCCCCCATGGTGAACTTCGAACTGCAGCAGGAACAAATGTTTAATTTTAAGATTTGGTGGGGGTGCGCCGGGCCATTGCAGTAGTGCAACGCAAAAGCGACGCGTGAGAACCCCAGCAGCAAGCTGCTGTGGTGGGAACTCCCCCATGAAAAAAATTAATTTAATATCGTGTGAGCCAATCAGATATTAAACTGATAAGAACAGATACTACACTTGATCTTAGCCAAAAGGCCGAGAAAGGTATGCGTCTCCCTGATTCTGGCTTCTGTTTTTATAGTTTCTTTCTTCCGTCCCTCTGCTCTAGGCTAGTCTATGTGGGAATAAGTCTTAAGCTCATTGTGTTGGACAAGGTGAGTTTACATGGGACGTATGAACGAGTTTATGCATCTCGACTACTCTAACTGTCTCAAGTTTTATGAGCATACTACACAGATCTACTCTTCTAGTTTTTACTCTACGACCAATGATAAACGTGGAAAGTAAATAAAGTTTTCCCTGACAGAAAAGAAAAGTGGAGATGGTAAGCTTTTGGTGAGAATGTTATCCAGCTGCTCCCTTGATGGAATGAATTGAACTGAAATAGAACCAGCTTCAACCAAATCTCTTATAAAGTGTCACTATGGTTTTCTCTTGCATAAAATGTCTGCAAGAGAAATATCAGGTCCAGCCATAGTAAGTACTGCAAGAAACTGAACTCTCTGAACTCTAACAGCTGGAGTTTTGGAAAGTCTAGCCTCCAACATTTTGGTTATAGACAGCAAGTTCCTAGTGTAATTGTGTTGTGTCAGAGTCTGCATCAAATACCCAAAAAGCAATGGACAACCCTCCAAATCCTTCGTTGCAAATTTACTTCCAAACAAGGTATAAGGATGATATATAATATATCATCTATCTGCATAATCAAGCAATATGTGCTAGAGTAGAAAACAAGCACAGTATTGTCAAAACAGACTTGATGGAATCATTTTGAAGTAAATATTTGTTGAATCTCTCAAATTAATCCCTTGGTAATTCTTTGGATACGTATTGCAGCTACAAAAATATTGCCAACAAGCACCAGTGGTCTAGTGGTAGAATAGTACCCTGCCACGGTACAGACCCGGGTTCGATTCCCGGCTGGTGCATTTTTGTTTTTCTTCTTACAAGCCTCAAACTATGTTTTTCTTCTTACAAGCCTCAAACCCGGTGCATACGCACCGGATGCATGACAGTGGAAGTATGTGTTGCCTCAGAAATTTTAAGTAATAGGAGAAGGACGCACCGGATGCATGACAGTGAAGTATGTGTGTTGCCTCAGAAATTTTAAGTAATAGGAGAAGGAAGCATGATGCTCACCTTTTTTTCATTATAAAATTTGATTAAAAAAAAAAGGACACATTCTTGTACTCCAATAATATTAGCTTCTGCGACATTTAAACAACGCCGAAAGGAAACTACCAAAGATGTGTCCCTTTAAACTTCCTTGGGAAAAATGTTGTGTCCTTTAAATTTTAAGTAATAGGAGAAGGAAGCATGATGCTCACCTTTTTTCATTATAAAATTTGATAAAAAAAAAAAAGGACACATTCTTGTACTCCAATAATTTTAGCTTCTGCAACATTTAAACAACGCCGAAAGGAAACTACCAAAGATGTGTCCCTTTAAACTTCCTTGGGAAAAATGTTGTGTCCTTTTTAACGCATATTAGTTGACCACCAACAGTAACAACTAATTTTATGCTTAACAAAAATGACTCCACTGGCATCAACATTTGCATTAATAATAAAATTTTACTTCCATTGCAGGTAAAGAGAGGATCAGTCGTTGATTATTTTGTATAAAAGTGATTAATAAGGTTATCTTCTAAAAAAATGTACCGCCCTTGGAGTTTGTCATTGAAACTCGCTATAACCATGTACAATTGATTTTCCTCATTAGTTTTGTTGATGTGAACTCCTTGCTGAAGCTGTAGCCTGCACGTTTTATTGTAACGATGATGCTGCAATTAGTGTTCTTTCGTGAGCACTACCACACACAGAGAACCGCCTTGTTAGAGTGGAGACCCCTCTTTAACATTTCTCTTTTCTTTCTTTCCCTATTCTTCATTTATCTGTTAAAATTTCTCTTTTCTTTCTTTCCATATTCTTCATTTATCTCTTTTCTTTCCCTGTTGGCCGTTGCTTTCATTTTTTATTTCTTGTCATCCTGATCACAGTTTGTACGTACATATCATTTTCCAAAAAAGAAAAAGAAAAAAGAAGAAACAAAAAACAACGATAACCTTATGAGTTGTGACTGTCGATCGTTGATTAAATGCAAAGTTGCCATAGAAGTTTATTTCTTCACTTGGTTCGTCGTTTACCCAACGTGTTTGAAAAGAAGTGAATCCGCTCATCTACTTGTTTCTTGCCCTTTTTCAAGCAGGTATAGTCTGCAATGTGCCATCCTACATCCCTTCGCAGCCTCCACCCTCTTTCTTCCGAAGGCATCTGAGGTCCTGGTACGTAGGAGAATTTAGGGAAGCAATTTTCTAAGTTACTGTGCGATAAAAACAAAAGAAATGATTGAAGAATAAAGGACACAAACCCCATTTCAGATTGGTGTTTATTTTATAACTCCAATCATCCCGCGGGGTACTGCCTTGAATGGTTACTTCCTATACAAACTTCTGCATCTTTTTATGAATAATCAACATCACTGTCACACTGACAAAGGATTTACAATTGATTTATGTTGCTGCTACTGCCTATTGGCGCTTCCTTCTTTCAATATGCAACTAAATGGTAAGTCGGGGTATTTATCTATGCACATATGTGTCCCAGTAGCAAGTATTCTCAATCTCATTGGCATCTGTTGGAAATATGGGCACCCATTGTGTGTGTGCATGCCCAAAGTCCATCTTTGGGTGGATGAATAAAGTCATATGCTTGACTTTGTCAAAGGAAAAATCCTTCTCCAACTAACCAAGCCATGGTGAAACATGTGTTTTGTTTCTTGCCACCATGTGTTTGCATGATGCTAACAAGTGTTTAATCACTTACTCCGTATGTTTATCTCCATGCTAAGAAGTGTTAGAACTTGCTACAAGTGTTTAGTTCTTCCTTGACACTTGCCAAGAGATGATACTTGAAGTTTGAGTATAAATAGGCTTCTAGTTTCATTTGTTGAAAGATAACAATAACAATAATAAGAAGTAGAAAATACTACAACTCAATAGTAGTGAGTTTAGCAAGAGATAAACCAAGTATGGAGATTAAGCTAGAGAGTTCTATGTGAGCATTCAAGTTAGCTAGTATTCAAACATTAGTTGTAGAATCACCAAAATCCCTTAGTGTCTTTTGGAGAAGAAGTTGAAGTTCTATACGGTATTTAGTTTGTGGAAATATAGTTTGTGCTCGTTTTTGTGGCACCTACTCACCAGTTTGAAGGTTCAAGAACGTGAAACGAAGTGATCCACCGGTTCTAATTCATCCGCATTTGGAGCGATTACAAGGTATGAATTAATAACCCGCTTCGCATTTGATTTGTTCAACTTACATATATCGCTTATATATGACTTACATTGGTATCGTAGCCTTTTATGCGTTTTCGTTATTTTGAACGAACCATGGACTAAACGGCCACTTCCTAAAAGGACTATGACCTAAAATTAATTATGTGGAGACATCACCTTTGTGGTTTAATGTGTTCCACTTTACGGCCTCGACACCGACCATCCAATGGACCAAGGACCGAACGGCCTCTACTCGAAAGGACTACGACCTAAAATAAATTTTGTGGAACAATCACCTTGTGGTTGACTTAATTAATTTCATATAAATATAACATACATGATATTAATATTTTTTAATATGATTAATTTGTTGAATCATGTTGTTTAATAATATCATTAGTTTAATCATAAGTGTCTTGCTCAACAAAAATACTTAGTGTATGTGTTTCATAAAAATATATATTGCTTTGTGTATTTTTCAGAATTTTAGAAAAATCTAAAAGTGGATTTTTTTCAAGATTTCCAAACGAGGCATATTTTTATTTAATTTTTCATTAGTTGAAAAATAATTTACTTGCTTTATTTTCATTAGTTGAAAATAATTTCAATAATATATGTTTCCGAAACAGTGCATATTTTTGCTTTATTTTCATTAGTTGAAAATAATTCGTGAGCAAGGTACTTTGAAAAATTAGTAGGAAAAACTCCCGATTTCGTCCGTTTTCCACATGATGTACCTTTTTTATATGTAGCTTATTTATCTCCTGATAGATAACTAATCATCATATGTTGGTTGATTTTAAGTGGTTTTATTGGCTTAAGTTATGTGCTTTACCAATATTTATTAGTCCAAATTAATTGATAGAGGTTATATTAAAATGCATATTTGGGTGATGATTATGAGCCTAGCGAAATTTTCGATCTCGTTTTGTGTGTAGATATGATTTTATCAATTAGATTTTGAGACAATATAGTGAGTGTACACATAATAATAATGTCCAACTTTGTGCAACAAACGTGTAGAAATGGCTAGCAACAATGTGATTGCTTTGATCTCAATAAGGGTGACAAACTTGATGGGAAGAACTATGATGTGTGGCATAGAAAAATCCGATACTTGTTGGATGAAGGAGGAAAAATGGAACTCCTAACAAATGAAATGGTCCGACCCAGCAGGGTCATACCGCCCAACACCGTCGTGATCTTGAAGCCTACGAAACTTGGTTAAGAAAGATCGTAGTGCACGCCACACTATGTTGAGTAGCATGCACAATGATCTTATTGAGAATATGAGGAGTTTCCTAATGCCAAGAAAATGTGGGACCACTAAAATTTGACTTTGGTGATACGTCCACCACTAGACTTCCCCGCAAGTTTTAAATTTGAGGTCTACTGAAGGATCCTAAGCATTCAATGACACAACATCTAAGAAGGATGTCACAATGATTAGTGAGTCGAAATCTGTGGGAATGTTCTAAGTGATGAACAACAAGTTTTAGCTGTGATAAGATCATTGCCTCGATTCTTGGGTGCATATGAAGCAAATTCTTACTCATAATGAAAGCATCAAGAATTTCTATGACATCTCTCGACACGTTGAGCTTGAAGTCAACGCCAAGAGGCGACACGTGGTGGCTACCTTTGTATGCTCAAGAGTGAGCGCAAACCACAAGGTAAGCGCAAGAAAAATAGCCAAAGGGATGCGGAAAGGCGGAGAGAAAAACCACTAAGCGCCCATTGCAAGCGTGTTGGTAAAAGAGACAAATCTAAGATGAAATGCTATAATCGGTGAAACAAAGGACATTTTGGCCGTGAGTGCACCGAGCGAAAAAAAAGGTACTTTGTTCATTTAACTCGTTTACACATTTGTGTGTTCACATGTAATGGTTGCTCACTCTCTCCCCGAATGGATTGTGATACTGGAGCAACAAAAACATGTAGCTCGAGATCGAGGGGTTCAGAGATTATCGACGTATTTCACGTGGTACATATAGAGTTTATATGGGCAATGGCACATGTGAGGATGCTATGGGAATCGCACATATCAGCTCTTCTATGCGCTCCGGACGCATTTTTAACACTTCACGATGTGTTATACGTAAGAATTCATCATAATCTACTTTCGCTATTTCTCTTCTTAGTTTAGGGTACTCTTTTAAAATAGAAAGCTCGTAGGCTGGACATCTTCTTTTATGGTACTTTGTTTGGACATGGTTATTTATGTAATAACTTCTTTTTTAAATTAGACTTGTTTAATTCTATTTCTTTGAGACTTTAGTGTCTCGATGCTAGTAGTAGTAGTGTTATTGATCGTGTGACTTGGCATGCTAGACTAGGACATGTCCTGGCAAGATAGGATGACTCTAGGTTAGCTAGAGAAGGCCATCTTGGCTCACTCGCAAAGTTTCCTTTACCCGTATGTGAACCTTGTCTAGAAGGAAAAGCTTGTAGAAAACCTTTTGGTAAGGCCAAACGTCTTTGCTCAACCTCTTGAGCGTGGTAATGCATTCTGACATATGTGACCTATGAATGTTAAAGCTAGACATGGTTATTCTTATTTTCTCACATTTATTGATGATTATACGCGATTTGGTTATGTATATTTGATTGCTCACCGCTACGAAGCCTTGGATTGTTTCAAGCGCTTTGTTGCGGTTTGAGAATCAAATCAAAGAGTTTTAAAGACTCTCTGACTTGACTGTGGATGCGAATATTTATCCGATATGTTCGGGGGAATTTTGTGAGAGTAAGGGAATAACTAGACAACTTACTATTCCATATACTCGCAACAAAATGGTGTTGCAGAGAGAAGGAATAGGACATTATTAGATATGGTTAGATCAATGATGGCGCAAGCCAACCTCCCAATATCTTTCTTCCTGGGGATGCTATTATGATCACGACTCACAATTTGAACTTGTCCCAACTCAATCGGTTCCTTCTACGCCATATGAACTTTGGAAAGGCGAAAACCTAATTTAGGTAATTTGCGCCCATGGGTTCAGCCGGTTATGTTCACAACGCTTTCTCATGTGTATGGAAAGCTAGGTCCTGGAGCAAGAAAGCTTGTCTTTATAAGATATTCGATTGCTCAAAAGGATATGTGATGTATGGTGAACATCCAAGTGGAGGGATGACGAGATAGAGTCCAGAGATATTGTTTTCATTGAAAATGATTTTCCTCGAATCAGCCGACATTAACAAAACTTGGAACTCTTTGAAATAGAAGAGAGTGAAGATATCTTACCATCTTTGAACGAAGGTAGAGAATTAGTTTCTCAACCTATAATCGTGAAGATAGTGGGAATGGTCTACATCCTGGTGGGAGTGAACCGCTAGAGACACAAGTTTTGAACCACGCAAGTGAGCGTGGAAAAGTACCCCCCCGTCATTTTGAGATTGAAGGGGGAATATTGATGTATCTTGCGCAGTATTGAAGATGAGCCTACTTCTTTTAGAGAAGCCATCTCTTGATTGATTGCAATAAATGGCTTTTGCAATGCAAGATGAAATTAAATCAATGGATAAGAATGACGTTTTGAGTTGGTTGATCTTCCGCCGGGAAAGGCCATTGAAACAAATGGGTCTTTTAAAATTAAACTCAAGGCGGATGGTTCAATCGAAAAATACAAAGCTCGTCTAGTGGCAAAAGGATATACTCAACAAGAGGGTATTGACTATGAGGAAACCTTCTCTCCTGTGGTAAGGTTTGCCTCAATTCTCCTCGTGCTTGCTATTGTTGCATATTTGGATTTAGAATTGTTCCGAGATGGATGTTAAACGCATTCCTTAATGGGGAACTAGACGAAGAGATTTACATGTCTCAACCAACGGGTTTTGAGGTCAAAGGACAAGAGCGCAAAGTTTGTCGTCTCAAACGTTCCATTTATGGCCTTAAACAATCGTCTAGACAATGGTATATGCGTTTCCATCAATCTATCACCTCTCGTTGGATATGAAATGATTGAGGAAGACCATTGTGTGTACATTAAACGATCCCGGTGAAAGCATTCTTATCCTAGCCTTATATGTCGATGACATTTTATTAGCGAGGTAATGATCTAGAAGGGAATTGTCGCCACTAAGAAGTGGTTGTCCTCTAATTTTGAAATGACGGACATGGGTGAAGCTAATTATGTATTAGGTGTTAAGATCACGCGAAAACCGCCAAGAAAGACTCTTAGTTTGTCTCAAGAGACTTACATAAAGAAGATACTTGAGCGCTTTCGAATGCATGATTGTAAACCCATTGACACTCCTATGGACAAAGCATGTGTCCTAAGTAACGATCAATGCCCTAAGAATGAGGAAGAAAATAAATACATGTCCAATGTACCATATGCATCTGCGGTTGGGAGTCTTATGTACGCTATGTTGTGTACTAGACCGGGACATCGGGCTTTTGCAAGAGGGATGGTAAGTCGTTACCAAAGTAACCACTGGACTTATCATTGGAAGCGTTAAAAGGATATTTCGTTATCTTAAAGGGACCGCTAATCTCCCTCTTGTTACCATGGTAAGACATTAGACTCGTAGGTTTTAGCGATGCCGATTGGAGCAACGATAGAGATGAGTTTAAATCCACTTCAGATACATTTTTAAACTTGGAGGTGGTGCAATCACTTGGTGTAGTCGAAACAAAGTGTATTGCTCTGTCTACAATGGAGCAGGTATGTTGCACTTCCGGCAACCGCCCAAGAAGTCATGTCTGGTTGAGGAGATTTCTTAAGAGACTCGGTGTCTCGGAACACGCAAAAGAAGCGGTGTTGCTTCACGGTGATAGCACATCAGCTCTAGCATATGTGAAAGATCCCAAATACCATGGAAAACCAAACACATTGGTAGGAGATTCCACTTTATACGTGATATGGTTGCAGTGAAAGAAAGGTTGTTCTTAGACATATCTCCACAAATAGAATGTTGGCGACCCTTTGACTAAGCCCATTCCGAAATTGCTTTCAATCTCACGTAGTGAACATGGGATTAAACAGATGTGATATGTAGAACATGTGATAATGACATTATTATTATAAGTATTAATGCTTTCTTAAATGAATATGTTTTTGTAGAAATCATATACTTTTTGATGTGTACACGGATATTTAAGTTGTTTGACAGGCAAGAATCGGCTTACTCACACAGGTGATTCGCCTTGGCGCTTAGTATAGCGAAGCAAGATGAGACAAAAAGAAAAGAAAATTTTCGTAAAATATGTTTTTCAAAACCATGTGCTTTGTAGCAGCTTTTCTATAAAAGTATAAGTCGCCTTAATATGTCTAAGATGAGATTTCATAGAGATCGATCATTAAATGTGACCACCATTTAATGAAGCCACATTATAAAGCCGATGTGATTTTTGAACAATTTACTATGTGAATGACCTGGAACAAAATCAAGTTGGGCGCCTAAATGGCGACTAGACTAAGATCTGTATGACGTATGCTTTTTTATGCTGGACATGCCCATTTGAGTGGGAGAAACGTCTAAAGCATACACTTTGTGATGTATGTGCTAAGTCGACCCGATTGTGAGAGCGATGAATGATTCCCGCCATTGCCGTGAGCCACCGGATTAATATCCAATTCATTTACCCCTTTGACTTGAGTTTATGTCATGAAGAGGATACTTAATGATGCTACTTTAGCATGTTTTCTAATACGATGCAACTTCCCGTATGATGATACATGTCTAGGAAAGCCATTAATTGAATTGGAACGATATGAATTTCTTGGAAGAAAATTTGATGATACACCATGAATTGTGACTCATAGCTGGCGTTTTTAAGTCTGTCGAAAATCATGAGTACAATTGATAAAATGTACATGGATGCAATATCTTGCTAGAGGGATTAAGAGTATTGTGTCGTGTAGTCAAATTATCCGAGGTAATGAGATACGAACATTCTTTGTGAAGGGTTGATGTCTCCATGCCGACTCGTAATGAGGTTCTAGTATGGAGCTCCCAAAATGAAGGTATCTCAGGTCGCACAAACTATTTACTAATATGAACATTTTTCTCTTAGGACTTTGATTGGGAAGCATGTTTGGCTTACACACACTATGTGTGAGTGGAGATGTTGAAATATGGGCACCCATTGTGTGTGTGCATGCCCAAAGTCCATCTTGGGTGGATGAGTAAAGTCATATGCTTGACTTTGTCAAAGGAAAAATCCTTCTCCAACTAACCAAGCCATGGTGAAACATGTGTTTTGTTTCTTGCCACCATGTGTTTGCATGATGCTAACAAGTGTTTAATCACTTACCCGTATGTTTATCTCCATGCTAACAAGTGTTAGAACTTGCTACAAGTGTTTAGTTCTTCCTTGACACTTGCCAAGAGATGATACTTGAAGTTTGAGTATAAATAGGCTTCTAGTTTCATTTGTTGAAAGACAACAATAACAATAATAAGAAGTAGAAAATACTACAACTCAATAGTAGTGAGTTTAGCAAGAGATAAACCAAGTATGGAGATTAAGCTAGAGAGTTCTATGTGAGCATTCAAGTTAGCTAGTATTCAAACATTAGTTGTAGAATCACCAAAATCCCTTAGTGTCTTTTTTGGAGAAGAAGTTGAAGTTCTATACTATTGATTTAGTTTGTGGAAATATAGTTTGTGCTGCGTTTTGTGGCACCTACTCCACCGCCGGAAGTTTGAAGGTTCAAGAACGTGAAACGCAAGTGATCCACCGGTTCTAATTCATCCGCATTTGGAGCGATTACAAGGTATGAATTAATAACCCGCTTCCGCATTTGATTTGTTCAACTTACATATATATCAGTTATATATGACTTACAGCATCAGATAAGCTTAACCATTCCGATGGTTGTCCTGACTCATAACATGTTGTTCAAGTATTGTGACACCAATCCGGAATCTCGAAACATATCTACTCTTGCCATGTCAGTCAAACAATTTTGCAAACAGATTATTCTCATCAATATCTTGGTTATAGACCGATTAACTTTTGGATACATAATGGAAATTGTGGTTGCCTCTTTCAAAATGAGATCCTAACAATGGGTATTATTCTTGTTTGTAAAAATTGGGTGTTCCTTTTCCAGATCTGTCTCCTAATGTGAGGGATAGAAAATGATTGCGGAGAAGAACGTAAATCTTAATATCAACAAACGGTGATGAGTATCTTCCGAAAAGAGGTTTTCGTGAAGAGATTTTATTGAGGCAAATGAAAGTAAATTCATTATCTCCTATATTTATAGGATCCGAAAAATAACCAATAAGAGATGCGTCGTTTGGGTGGAACACTTGAAACTGAAATGTTGTTTCAAAAGGACGAACTAATTAGTGTCGGTTAGGGTTTCCATGCAAACGTGTGGTATTAAGATGTATTTTTTGGGATGAGTTGGCAATGATGACATGGAAAATAGGATGACATGGTTTAACCATAGAGCAGATCGATTGTGGTGACGCCATGTGTCTTCTTTTGGATGAGTTGGCAATGATGACATGGAAAATAGGATGACATGGTTTAACCATAGAGCAGATTGATTGTGGTGACGCCATGTGTCTTCTTTTGGATGAGTTGGCAATGATGACATGGAAAATAGGATGACATGGTTTAACCACAGAGCAGATCGATTGTGGTGACGCCATGTGTCTTCTTTTGGGCCCCTAATTATAAGAAAAGAGTTCTGCATTTTGCATTGGACAAATCCTTGCAGGATTCAGAGAAGATGGCACAACCATAAGCTGTGATATAACTTTAAATTTTGCAAAATACAGTTGCAAAACTCCCAAGTACTCATGAAACACACCAAATGATAATAACAATAGCACTGCTTAATCTCTTAAAACTTGGGAAGGTTTGCGGAAAGCTTTAAATAAGAGACGTTATCATCTCATATCTTCCCTGGACTTGGTAGCTTGCAGCAACATTTTACCCTGCCAGGGACCTAATTTTGCCTGATAGTAATGATAGGCTTACAACTTTTTTTTTTGATAAAAGATAGGCTTACAGCTTGCTTTCTTATTTCTATCCAAGAAAAGAGGAAGACTTCAATACTTTTCATCCAGCCCCATAAGTTTCATATGTAAGATAGGTAGAAGATTTTGTTGTTTTCTTGATAAAATGTTTTTACTGAAAACACACACTTGATTTTGAAAAATGTTTATCTTTGTTTTGGTAGGGTTGCGCCAGGCCATTGCAGTAGTGCAATGCAAAGGCGACGCGTGAGAACCCCCAACATTCTGCTTAAGATTTTTAGTAACAGAGAGATTCTAATCTGAACTTGGATTGAGAGTAACTGGTCACAGGATGTGCAGTTCAACAACTTCGCAACACTAAACATTTAGTCATTTTTTTTCTCTTCAGTAGGTTTGTTGGTTGTTTGGTCCGAGAGCTGAACATTCTGCGTCATGGTTGCCTTGTACTAAATTTCATTGTTGCCTGGTACTAAGTTGGCACGCTATATACAATTAAACAAAAACTGTATACGAGATGCTAGCTAGTCATGTTGTGGAAGCACAAACAGACTTGAATGCTGATCAAAAATTGGTATCCAAAATGCAAGCATCATACCCAAATCCAAAAATTGGCATTAGACAAGACCAATTTCAACACAAATACAAGCATTTCAAAGTCCAAATATTTTCTTTTAGTTTTCAGAAAGATGCCAACTATCAATCCAACAACTACTTTCTTCATCTACATTCTTGATTCTAATTTATAGGCATCATGATGCACCAGCACTTTGTGTAAACATTTTTGCAGCATTATCAACCGATGCAAAACATTTGGATTTGGGAGTTGTTGGGTTCCTCTTTTTCAAGAGAAACCCTCCAAAAATAGGCGTATGCCGCTTAAAGACGGCAAGCACACGGTATTCTTTAGTAAAAGGCGAAAGAATAGTTCGCTTTGTGCTTACCGCACGGCTGCGTGAATTATTTGGGAGAATGCAGTGCTGCTTTTATACGAAGCATTTTGAGCAGAGTTGTGCTTTCTAATACATGTGGGACAATTCGCTTTTCACTACTACTCTCAACTGAGACTTAAAAGTCACCAGTCCAAGTTCTACTCTCATTTGGGCGCCGGTCTTTCTTTACCAACATCAAACTTGATAAAAAAAAAGGGTGAGTAGCTCTTAACACCAAGCTGTATGGTGCAATTAGCCTTGATAAGTGGGTCTGGGTATCGGAGTGCGGCACATTTGAACCTTCAAGAGCTGCAAAGATATTTTTCATGGATGAGAGCAAGATAGATATTATCTCTGTAATGTTGCAAGACTAGCTAAGAAATCAAGGTAATTTAGTCAAAGAGTAATTGTTTGTAAACATGAAGTTCAACAGATATTATCCAAACTCGAGTCACTCGAAGCAATTTTTTCACATCATCGAGAGGGAAAACAAATTATATCACATACGAGGAATTTACACAAACATTGATAACATGATCTTAACCATGGACTTAGGAAAATGATCGAAGAAGAGTCCCATATCTTCAGCGCATTGCTCCACTAACTTCTTGAAAACACGAATAACTACAATATCAACAAAAACTACCCAAGCCAATAAAGCTTATCTGATATCACTCTCTCCCACTGTTATCACCTGCTTCTTTGACATCAACTGTAAAACTGTACTCTTGGTCACAACCCAAATAAGAGTCAGACATGAAATACAACGTGTACGACTTCCTCCCTGCAGAACTTTCTGCAGGGACAGCAAACTCGAGCTTCACTTCAGATTTTCTCTGCAGAGACACTCTCTTAATTGCAAGCAGCTGGTTAGTCTTGCTATCACCAACTACCAGCCACCACCCTTCTTCTTTAGCTTTTGGATACCTGGGTGCATCCACCGGTCCCATCTCTGATCTACCTTCAAGATCCCGTTCAAGTGTGACTATCAGCGAAACATCATCCCCGGCCATCACGCTACCACTCTCCAGCACCTCATACGTCATATCGATGTTAGGAAAACGGTTGCAGAAATGGGCAATGTCTAGTAACTGCGAATCTGACATCTGCAACAACTCCTGCC